>CM051032.1:30286888-30659388 GCA_027627225.1 Congeria kusceri | reverse complement strand
CCTACCATGATGCGCGTAATACAAGGTAAATTACGGTATTTATTGACATACGTTTACTATTGTACACACCGAGTATCAGATGGAGTTTATCACACCTAATCTGTAAGGTTTGAACCATTTAATTGTTGTAAAAACACAACTGTTAAGCCTTATAACTGAAGTGATGGCAATCTTACGCTCTATCCTGCTATCAACCAATTCAAAACACCCAAACAACGACCTAAATTATTTGGAGGATAAAAGACACGAACGACGACATGAATTTTATTATTTATGTATTTTGGAGTTAACACATTAAATTAATAACAATTATAAATGAAGTATAGTAGTGAATCATTTTAAATATATCGTGTGTTAGCACTAAAATAATTGCATTAATTAATATACTTGCCAGTAACATGCGTAGTTTGGGGTTATTTATAGAATCGAAAAGCGCGTAGCGATTTTGACGCTGATGCATTTATTTTAAACATTCATTTTTATTTTAATCATTTAGGCGTTTTAAATTAAGTACATTTTCATTCAATAAACTTCTTATACGAATTCTATGCGTATACACGTTCAATGCGACCCTTTTGTTAAACACGATCTGTTTATAAAACAAGTATGCCAACCCTAGTTTAGAAGCAATCTTTAAAATATCAAGTCTGGTGAAGATCGATCGAAAACTGTCGAACAGTTTCTGGGCGATTTGGTTGACCTTCAAACTTGGCTATGATATTATAATCTAAAACATTGACATCAAGTTTGGTGAAGATCATGTGAAAACTGTTGGATTTTGAAAGCGGAAACGGCTAAAAAGGCTCATTTTATATCATTCAAGGGCCATATGGGGCAATTTGGTGGATTATCAGACTTGACCCAGATAGTATGCCTACAAAGATTTTCACCAAGTTTGTTGAAAATTGGATAAAAACTGTTGGAAGTAGAGAGCAGAAATGGCTAACACGACCAATTTGCGATTTGACTTATTATCGAAATAGGCCAAGTGATTATACCCACAACATGTCAGGTCATAACTCGACAATTCATGGGGCGATTTGGCTGATGATCGACCTTGACCGAGATATTATGCTCAAACACATGTTCACGAAGTTTGGAGAAGCTCAAATGAAAACTGTTTGATTAAAGAGCGGAAACGAATATGATCTACCGACCGACAGACCGACAGACCGACCGACCGACATTGGCAAACCAATATAGCCAGCCATCTTCGAAAAGATTATCCCATCAAATCGATAGTTTTGCGACTCTTACTAAACTTAGTACTCTTTTGTTACATATCGCTGAACACATTTGTGAAATTATACATAATTCATTTGATGCCTTTAAAGATATTTTACCGCGCCCTTTGATGCTTGGCTTGAATGTTTTTCTTTGTTTATATTACTTCTACAAGAGAAAATCTGCATCGAGTGACAAAATGCATTTATTATGTTAAGACGGGAATCATTGCAATTTCTAATTGTCGGATTCAGTGCAAGCTTCGGTCTGCTGGTAGGCATGGTGTTCTGATGTTCACTTTCTCCTCTTCATAATGTTTGACATGCGATGTTTTGCTTTGGGCATTTCTGTGCCCTGTGTTGACAGTATAGCCTCTTTGGAGAACTGGGTTGTGTGGAGTGGCTCAGTTTTGCTTATGTCGATATTACTGTCCATAAAGTATAAACGGTGTTAATCGTGAGTTTGAGTTTGAAGATGGTTCCGTTCCGTTGAAAGACATGGTACCAGGGGGCGGGACGGGGCAGTTGTCCGTATATTGATATATTGAAACATTTAAAAGCATGTGAAAAGTAGATGTTTTGAACAATCAGCATGAAACATGCTCAGAACGTAATTATATCGAGGTCGAAAATGGTTGCGCGCCGTTGAAGAACATTGCCAAGAGTGGGTAGGGCAGTTTATCTTATACGGCTATATTGAAAACGTTAAACAGCTTGTGAACACTATAGAGGCCAAATTTTTTGCCAAATGAAGCATGCACAGAACATTTATTATTGTGATATCTCGGTCGAGTTTGAAAATGGTTCAGCTCCGTTGAAAAACAGGGCCACCAGAATGCAGGCAATTTTCATTGAACTTGCAGAAGAGCTTGCGAACACACTAGAAGTCATATTTTTTGCCCAATATTCTTGAAACTTGCTCAGACCGTTTGTTTCAATGATATCTTGGACGATTTAAAAATAAGTCACGTGGGGTCAATAACTAGGCAAAATGTGAATCCCAATCATTATGAAACTTGCTCAGAACATTTGGCCCAAAAATATCTCGGACGAGTTCGAAACTGGGTCAAGTGGGGTCAAAAACTAGGATACCAGTCCAAATTAAAGAAACACTTGTAAAAACACTATAGGGGCCACATTTATAGACCAATCATCATGAAACGTGCTTAGAACATTTGTTCCATTGATATCTTGGACGAATTGAAAACTGGGTCATGTGCGGTAAAAAAACTAGGTCACCAAGCAAAACTGAAAAAAACAACACTTGCGAACACTTAAGAGGCCACATTTATAGCCCAACAATCATGAAACTCGTTCCGAACATTTGTCTCAATGATATCACGGACGAGTTCAAAGCTGGGTCATGTGAGGTCAAAAACTAGGTCATTATGCCAAATTGAAGAAAAATCTTGTGAACACTCTAGAGACCACATTTACAGTCCAATCATCACGAAACTTGCTGAGAACATTTGTCTAAATAATATCTCAGACGGTTCGAAACAGGGCCACATGGGGTCAAACACTAGGTGACCAGGTCAAGTTGAAGACAACGCTTGTAAACACTCTATATAGGCCGCATTTACAGCCCAATTGTCCCAATAATATTCTGGACGAGTTGAAACTGGGTCATGTAGGGTCAAAAGCTAAGTCACCAGGCTAAATACTCAGGTGAGCGATCTATAGCCCGTATTGTTCCATTGAAAACACACTTAATCTCCACAGTTATCATATAACAAGATATGTTTCGCAAGACTGCTGTGGCGTAATTCCCCTGTCTTCCAGTTAATCTTCGGTACGTATATACTGAACAAATTCATACGTCAGCCATTTTAATTTTATCTTATGAATATTAAGTATGATATATTTATGTTGCTTATATGCTCATAACATTTATTACTTTTAAACATCTAATTACGCAACCAATTATTATATTGTAACTTATGGTATATTGGAATGGACCATCTAGTATTTTTGGAACTGGATCTCTGTTGTACATGTACCATACTAATTCTGAATAATTAAATCTTACAGGATCATGCTGTAAAGGTAAAGGAAAGTTGTTGATTAAAATGTAGCAGTAAATGATAATGAAACAATAACACATCTGATGGCATTATAGTGTACTATATACCTATCTGTTTCATCTTACTCGACAACGTCTTTTTAAGTATATACTAGTAGCCCGAGTCAATAATGTAAGATCCAGGTTCCTAGTTTGGTATACACTTTTATACAAAAAAGAACACAAATAACATCAATTGCTGATCTCAACCTCCGCTAATTTTTTCTTCCTAAAGGATCCCAAAACAGCATTTCTTAAGCGAGTTCCAATATATCCAGAAACAAACAAACAACAAAAGTTATAGGCATAACCGACAGTGATTGCGATTTAGTGTGTATCTTATCCAACACAAATAAATATGACACAATAATACCCACTGAACCATTTGAACAATAATACCCACTGAATCACATATCCATTTGGAGCTGATGTGTTGACATAGTCGTTAAGCGGTAAAATGGCGTCATCATTACACAAACCATTTCCGAAAACAAAAGACAATGTGACATAAAACAGTTCCTGATTTGTTTTGCTATGTTAAATAACATTATGCTCAAAAGGATACACAATAAAGAAATATTACATTAGTATGGTGTTTTGAGAACTTGTATCAGATTCGTTGGTTGTGTGAAGTAGCATCGCCTCTCGTGCAATACGGCTTTACACAACCAGCTCGTCTGATACAAGTTCTTTGAACACCATATTAGCACAATGTTCTATATTTATTGAAGTAAAATCTACATTTCCTTTTTAATAATTCTGAAGTACACTTTGCACAATGTCGTTGAATAATATTAGGTTATTAACAGCTTTCTTTTCAATGCGTTAATATATTTGGACGAGTAAACAACAGCTGACATACCATATTGGACTAGCCGATAGCCGAGTCTAAAGTATGTCAGCTGCGTACCGTTATGTAAAGAATGTTGTTAAATAATATGTTTATTATATGCCTATTTATATGATTGTATAATTTGCTTAATATGTATACTATTTACATTAAACCACACCGTCCGCGGAACAGTGCGCGCGCTCACGATATTAATATATGACGTCCGTCGACGTGATACATTATTTGCAAACATACATGTTTGTCTTTTATCCTCACATGCACTTACATCTTCACTTACTTTTTCAGTTTTACGGCACAAACAACCTTCCGTACTTAAGCCATTTCGCAGACAGAGACATTGACCGTGTACTGATTGTAAACGCGAGTTCATAGATACATATTTAGACATGTCAAGTTTAACTGGCGGCGTGATAGGAAGTTTCTGCAGAGCGTAGGTTTTAATCAGTAAAAAAAAAATGCAAGTGTAACAAACTTAAGTATAATAAAGTTTATTGAAATTGATTTATCGATATTCAGAACAAGGATAATGCAATGTGAGTTATGTTATCTTTAAACAAAGTGGATACAAGAGAAACCAGTTTTGCTGGACTCTATAAGTGTTGTGTGTCGTGTTGAAGCATATATTTCTGTTCAGGTAACGTTATGTATAGACAGATTAGTAAACCGTTCATCATTGAATTGTAAATTATTTTGGAAGGTGATATATATTCGTAATCGGATACAGGTATGGTTACAATTTACGTTTAATTAAAACAAATATGTTCTGACCAGGCATGGCGATTTCGCAAACAAATCGCGTTTCTGATTAGCACGGTTAATTGACCTTGTACAAATTGTTTGTTTTTGTTTATTTGGATTATTTCGCCGTTTTTAACAGTATTTCAGTAATATCTAGGCGGTCAGTTAACCTACCCACACTTTTCCTGGGGAAGCTTAGCCGATCTAAGCGGTTTACCAGTACTAAGTGCACATACTAATGCCTGTAACAGACAACTGCCCTACTTGAAACAGCCGTAGGGGGAGAATGTAAAGTAGCAGTACTTACGTTTTCGTGTGACTGAATATGTATAGAAATGTTTTTGTTTCTATTAAAGCACTACATTATTAAACACCTGTTTTAATTGGTATACAGTACTTGATTATATACCTATTTGTATGTCCAATCAGCTGTTGTCATTCGTACCACGTGGCCGTTTCAATATTTTACCATATTGGACGCGCGTGCGTACAATATGTTTCGTATTGGACGGTTGTAAGTAAAACATACGATAATGTATGAGTACGAAAGAGAACGAATACATATGCAACTTTTAGTTTCACCTAAATGCTGACTCCGATCTACTGCTTCGAAAACGTCCGTTAAAATCCAACACAGTTATTTCAAGTTATTTTCATATTTCCACGAAGCTGTTTTTTTTCTTGTTAACCGTGCTAACCAGAACTCGCCATGTCTGGTCAGAACGTATGCGTCGTGTAAACGTACATTTGCCTCCGAGCCTGAATCCGAATATTAATATCACCTTCCAAAAGATGTTTTAATTCAACGAAACATGATTTATTTAACAGTTTACAAATAACGTTTGCCTGTAGTGTGCAGAAATAAAGTCTCTAAGTTGCAAGCTGACACATAACAATCCTGGAGTACAGTGAAAACTGGTTTCCGTCGTCACTATTCATTTTGTTTACAGATGAAATCGTAATTCTTGTTGTGGATATCGAAAAAACACTTTCAATCAATTCATTATATTCAATTCGACAACTTGCATCAGTGTGTAATACTGCTTTAAACTTACTCGCTGCAGAAACTGCCTATTGAGCTCGCTACCTTTTAAACAGGAAACGCTTAAATATAGCTTCTACACTCTCAATGTTTACAATTAGTGAAAGAACAATGTCGCTTTCTGTGAAATATTCTTAATACGGAAGTTTAAAAAGTTAAATTTAAATAGTTAGTTAGATGGGACAGTATAAAAGACAAACACTTGTGTTTGGAGATTATTTATTACGTCGAGCGACGTCATATATTAATATTTGAGCGCGCGCACTGTTTTGCGGACATATTATGTACATTATGCAAAAATTACAATACTATAAATTGTGTATAATTAAAGGATTATTAAACAACTTTCTGTAGAATACTGTGATATACTTGAACTCGTACACAGCTCATACTCTCGTCTTTCCAATATGGTATGCCAGCTGTATGCTAGTCCAAATATATCACCGTATAATATATCAGACTACTGTTCAATAATCTAATATGATATTAATTTAAAGACCAAGCTGTCTGCATTGCTTTGGTTTGTGTAGAGTATTAGAGTGATACATTCATAACACAAACCCCCATGTGTACAAATACATCAGATAATAGACTTTGAACGATGTACTAAGAAACAAACAAAAAATTAATATTAATGCATAAATGGTTGCAATTGAGATTGCATAAGAATGTATGACTCAAATATTGATACACTAAATATTAGGTACAACATCTACCGAATTAAACCAACATTGTAGTTTACACCGATTATACTGTGCAGGCATATTTCAACCTTATATCACCACATGTACAACATTATTATATTATTGCTTAGTTCTATTTGAGATCTCAAAAATGAGATAATTACATAAATTGTTCACCAAATTTTCCTAATTACAATATTTATACGAGTCATATATCCGAATGTTCAGATACCTAAAAGTGTTAAATATTGTACTTATTTCGAACAAAACATGAACTATTTTGAACAGTTATTCAAAATTAGTAGATGAAGCGGACCGTAAACGATACAGGACTCACAATTGTGAAATTACGTCATTATTTTGACGTCATGACGTAATGAGCTCCGCGATATTATCCAATCAAACTCAATTAGATACCAATTATAATGTACACTTTTATTTCACTCGCGATCAACGAAAACACATATTTGCTATGAACACTCGTGAAATAAAATAAAATACGATATTGCACCGATGTTAACAAATATCATTTGTTAATTATGTTGTAAAGTGCAATTAAAAATTTATCAAACGTGTGTATTATTTAGACAATGTCATGTAGTGTAGGCAGTATATGATGCCCTATCAATCAGGTGTAAACACGCCTTAATGCCCCGTTCCCATTGCCTATAAGATCAACTTAACCGTGGCGATCGTTCAAATACACCGACCAAACCCGAGCGACTCCATGATCGGGCATTACATATGAGGTTTACCCGATTACTGCTAGACTCTATACGACCCCACATCGACCAATCACGAAACCTTCACGACTTCAACCCGACAACGATTCCGATCTCTGCTCATCATCCCGACCCAATCAAGACAACTAAATGGTCGAAACGTATCGAACTCGATCTTTTCCACAGCAGTTTGAAATTTAGTAATATAAACACTTAGAAGATTTGTTAGCATTTAAGAGATCCTTGACATCGATAAGTGTCACCATCAGCAGTATCAGTTAATGATGGATGCAGAGCCGTTGCACTTGAAAATCAGGTGATGTATGCCGTTGATAAAACTCTTATTTGCACCTGTTGTGATTCTGTATAAGAATAGTAAAATCTTTACACCCGAATACACACACTCAATATATATATTAGTGTTTTGTTAAGTGCGAAAACATTGACCTGAACCTATACCTTTGTGCAAGAATATTTATGAGCTGAATATGAAGTCAAAATTATGTTTCGAAGTCTGTTCGCGTATATTAGAAGATGTTCGTAGAATTTAAATTGAATTATCCAAACCACTAAATATAGTTTTAATTATCGCAAATACCGATGGTGTAGTGGTATGCGTGTCTATATATCAACCAATCTACTAGGGTTCGAACCTCGGGGTAAGCTTTTTACATCACACTGTTGTGTTTTTAAAGAAATTTACAATATCACGGAAGGGACGTTTGCGTTTGAAATGAATACATGTAGGTTTACATATCTTTTTTTCAGTTTGGGCTTTCAAAGCAATAATGACAAACACGAAAGACACAAGGGTCCAACGTAAAAACATTCATCTATAAAACATCCGAATGGTTAAGAAACCAGAACAGTTCTTCTTTCCTTGAAAATGCACTGGCATGAGCAGAAGTAACATCGACAATATTATCTATGATATTATGTTTGTATTTTCATGTTTATTATTGTTGAATACAATATTTATTAAGAACATGAAAAAATGATGAAGAGAAACAAATTGGAAAATGCAGCAAAATTAAAACATTACACTACCAAAGCACGCCATATATTGGGCGGCTACCCGTCAAATATAAAAATTATGGTACGTTGAGAACAATCGGATGACGTCACAACACTGTTTTGATTATTTGCAGTTGAAATTATTGGCAGTTGGAAAATACATTTATCGTTTCATGGTATGTATACTATTAAATTGATGCACGCTGAAATTCATGTAACATCCAATTTTAAAAGTCGAATCGAGGGAAACACTGAAACAAAATGGCGACTTACAAGTGCGATTCCAGCTCGGCTGAACGCGGCCCTGGTAATGTAATATTAACAATTCATACGGATGGGCGATTTTGGGTTACTCCGCGGACGTTAAAGACTTCAAAAAGATGTATTATCCTTATAATCTTACACGATTTCTACCCGAACTTCAGTAGATTGATACTCGAGCGATTGGCTTCCCGATCCCTACTCAATTGTTTGACATATCAATAATGCTCGAGTAGGAAGCAAACAAAGGCGGATTAAGCTAACCATTTGTCCCGAGCGAGCCCAGCCAGTTCCTGTTTGCATCATAAGGCTTGATTGGGCTGATCTGATCGCAATGGGAACGGGGCTGAACAAAAGGTGTGAATTTGTTTTTAAAGAGTATAACAGTACAACACGTCATGTGTTGGAAAAAACACATCAAATACCCGGTACATCAAAAGACGAGAACGAAAATTTTAATGACGACTTTTTCAAAGAACATGTCAAAAAATATCAACGAAATGCACATTGAATCTGTCATGTAATAAGTGAAAAAAGGTCATAGCAATGGGATATGGTAAACTACCAGAAATGTTTCTTGGGTTACCTCTGCTAAATTTCCATCGCCGCCAGTGCGTAGGGACGTACGCTCTTACATGGCTATATAGGCAACTTTGAAAGTTTTCTTGTCAGAAACCACTCGCTGAATTTTGAAATTACTTCACTTCTATTTTGCTTGGGTTACCCGCTATACAAATCCTTCAAATAATTGCGAATCGTTAAAAATGGGGTGGGAATATGATTCCTTATATGTCTATATTGGCAACTTCGAACTTCTTCTCTGAAACTATTGCATTGATTTCAAAATACGTTTGGTGAAGTGTTCATTTGAAGGCCTATTACATTCTGTCAAATGATTTTGATTTCTTGAAAAACATAGATGCCAAGGGGCAGAAAAATTGGCTATTTGCGCTATTTGGCTATAATGACAACTTAAAAAAATTTATTGTGGGAAATTACTCAATACATTTCCAAATTAGTCCACATACATATTCCTTGGGGTATCCCCTCCCACATTTCTTCTTATAATTTCATTCTTTGAAAACATGACTGCTAGGGGCAAGGAAGTTTTCTCCATATGTCAATAATGAAATCTTCTCAGACACTCATTCACCAAACGTTGTCTGTTTTTAATACCTTTTATCAGTAGATTAAATTTTAACCATGTGAATCTGATATTTTCAAATTAACCCCATAGCAGCTGAGAATTATGTCCAACTTGTTATCATCCTACCGTATTGCATGATCATCCAGGATTTCATACTTGTATTTACAATTATTTAACGGGTGAGACGAGATTAGAAATCCGTATTGCGATATATTGTGAGATATATATTGCGACGTTTGTATTTATGTATTTTATTAGGTTACGGTTGAACAGGGCAGCGTTTTATAGCATAGTTTTCGCGTTACGTTGGCACTGAATTGCTGATGCATGTTACTCAGTATGGTAGCGTGTTACGGTACAACTGTCTATGATGTACTGTATTCATAGTCAACGCATAAATCAGCTATATTTTATTTAAGCTTTCAAACGTTAAACCAAGGTACACCTTCAATGATATTCGGCTCTTTAGTTTAAGGAGTGTTGCGGCAGTTTTTCAAACCGAGGTTATTTTAAACCCATCACCGTATTTTTGCTTTTCTCACAACGTGCTAGTTTTTACTTGATACATAATCGGATTTTCGGATCTTTTACCGGGAGTTTTGTCTGTGTTTTGTTTGCTAGTTTTTTTCATGATACCACGAAAAAAGGTAGATTTGTATCGAAAAAAGGCTCAGTACGAGGATTATTGTCATCCGCTCGTCTGACAACATGGCATGCCAATAGTAAACGGTCAACTGAAGAACTCCAAGAAGGAAGCAGAATTTCGGACGCTATCATTTCTGACACTCATCTGAATATTGAAGAAAATCCGCTTGTAACAGATACAATTACCGTATCATCTCCTACTGATAATTTGTTACCCCCTGGAAGGCGAATTGTTGAGTTGTCCTTTATAGCTGAACAGTTTAAAAATGTGTTGTGTGTTCTTCTTAATTAGACATAACTAATACAGTTCGTGAGGATCGATATGGGTTTGGTTCTGTTTTAACCGTGATGTGTAGGAACTGTGGAAACATGAACAAAATTGGCACTAGCAAACGACACAGACATGAGGCCTGTCAAAGAGGGCCACATATATTTTTAGTCAATACAAAGGCAGCTATAGGTTTGTATTATATTTTTAATTTTATTGACTGAATGTTGCATATGTTACGATAATAATCAATAAATATTTTTTCAAGCTGTCAACTTTTAAAGGGGCATATTGACGGCAAATATAGTATTATATTTTCAAAATTAAAATTATCTTTAAAGAAGTATTTACGAAATAATATCTTAACACAAAGGTCTCGTTTTTATAAATGATCAGTAAAATATTTATTTCTATAATTATAAAAAATGTTTAATATGTGTCTCTATTTCGGGGAAATACTGTCAATATGCCCCTTTAATTTCATAAATTTGTATCGGAACCTGAACTCTCAGGCAGACAGGTAAAAAACTGAAAAAGTATTTGTTTCTGTGTTCGGGGAAGAGGGTGATT
This sequence comes from Congeria kusceri, assembly GCA_027627225.1. Taxonomy (NCBI): domain Eukaryota; kingdom Metazoa; phylum Mollusca; class Bivalvia; order Myida; family Dreissenidae; genus Congeria; species Congeria kusceri. The sequence goes on along the minus strand of CM051032.1, from coordinate 30,648,160 downwards.
TTGAAGACTGAATATGTAATCAAAATATATTGTGTTGCCTTTTCATTTTACATGACAAAAATGAGAACATTTCAGGTTGCGACAGTCTGCGCACAAACAGGTTAAAAATAGTGATGGTAATAATCTACTTAGCTGTAGCAATATTTAACAAATCCACTTAGTAGACTAGAATGCAGGCTATTGGCTTTGTTGTAGTCTGCTTATGTATTATCTAGAAATAATGTGTATACCTATTACTATCTCAACTAACCTCTTTACCTCCACTCAGAAGTATCTACACTTTGTAATTACATGAACATGGTCACTGGCTTGTTTGTAAGCATGTTGTGTGCTCATTATAACGTATGAGAGTGCTTTCATATTTACATTACATATAAGGCCAACATTACAAACACCTTTTTTTGCCATTGCCTACCGACCCGACGAAATGGTTCATACTCAAAAGTTTTTTTTTAATTACAAGTATTATTATGTTTTATCAAACTTGTGAAAACACAACGGGCTGTTTAATTTGTCAGCATTCATTTTCTAATTTAAGACTATTGCATGCAAAGTTTCGAAAACTCTAGTTTTATCAACATAATGAGATACTTGATGATATAGACAGAAGCAATATCTGTGTTAATAACGCTATACGCTATATTTTGACACTAAAGTAAATGGACCATTCATGAATGCATACCTACCTACCTGTTACAAGCAAACTTGGGTAGGCAATGACGAACAATTTTTTAAGGTTTGCCTAAAGATAATTAATGTTTTTATTTATTTGTTGATACAGGCTTTTGTCCTTTGGCAAAATATCTCACTTTATGTTTTTATCAGTAAAAGCTTACATGTTGTACTTTTGTAGTACCGGTATGTTAAAATGGAAAGTTCTGGTACAAATGATATATTGAGGTCTTATTTCTTGATTTCTTTAAAATGGCACTACTAATTATGACAAGGCACATACATACCTTTTTAAAATGTACCAGTTTATAACAAAAAATAGATAAAGTATAATGACTTAACTGAACTTTTTCCAGAGATGGTGCATTCTGGTAATGGATTGACCCATATAAACAACTTTATGAGTTCAATTGAAGTTCCCAGCATTCACCATAAAACATTGAAGAAAGCTGAGAGCAGGGTACGTGTTTAATCTGTTTGAAGTTGTAATGCATGTACACTAGTAAATATTTTTCTCCCTCCACTATTAAAAAAGACCCTGTTTATGCCATGACAAATTCAGGACACGGTTGTGCAGTGAGGTGGATGGCTAAGGCAACTGTGATGATTTAACTGAATATTATTTGTCACCCACTGCTGTTTCAAGTGCGAAAGCCGATCTAATATAAATCAAATCTTAACATTCGCTCCATTAGTATTCGCTTCTAGTGCAAGTCAGCTCATATTATAGCAGCATCAGACTGGAACTGTTTTAAGGGGATTGTGGGGAAAGCATGCCTATCTTCTCTAGTGTTGACCCGTTGTTAATGCAAATAGAAACAGATCTCCCACATGTCATGGACTTTGTAAGGCATACTTATTATTATTTGGCTAACAGGTTGGTCAGCACATAGTTTCTATTGCAAAGGCATCCTGTAAAAAAGCATTGCAACCAGAGGAGGAAGAAATAACAAGGCGCTTGTGGTAAGTATAGCTTAATTGCTGTATATACAGAAAAATGTAACATGACTCTTAATTTCTTGATACTTTAGTGATAATTTATATTTAAACAACACAATTTAGTGGATCTTGTATGTAAACCATTAGTGTCTGTTTTGCTGTGTTTTTTTAAAATAAACCCATGCGTTAACTTTAATGTTATGTCTGTTACTATATACAAATAGCAATTTGATGTGTAATGAACTAAGTCTATGATAAAGTACGATAAAACTTAGATGCCGGTATATAGCACACAATTTTGTTGATCATATGATGAATATTTCAGTACTCAGGCTGCTGGTTCCTCTCACACCAATGCCTCCCAAGATGATTCCCATTCAAGACATGCTGCCCCACAATATGCTCATTTAGAACTGCAACGTTTGTACATGTTGATCAGAGAAAGACGGTAACAAGTCCCTTGGAAGAATATATAAGTAAGAATTTTAATATACTCTGATAAAGTATAATACTGATAGTAAATATATACAAAGATAAACACTTCATATGTTGATGGACTTTGTAACACACTTTCTTATTAATACTAGACTCAATGAGCCAAATAATAATCAAATGATAAAATTTAGTGTACATCAATTTCCAGATGCTACCCCTGAAAGTAGCCTGACAGGCCCCGATGATGACATGACAAGCAGTGCAACCACAATCGATATTCGCACGAGCAGGGCATCCCTGGGCGATAGTGTGACAGAGTGTGAGATTCAGACAGGCTGTGATACACCTAAAACTGGCGATAACCATCCTTCTCATTCAGCTGGATGTGTCATAGGTAAATGTATCATTACTGTATAAGCTGTATACCTAGCAGCCAGAGTAGAAAGCATTTTGGACTGACGGAACGTTCATGTGAATAGCCCAGACAGGGCTTCCTTGAGCCTGCACATTAAAGGGTTAAAGATCATGAAGCAAAAACAAATTTCTAGCAGTTCACACCTTTTTTTCTATTGAACACTGGTGTTTACAATGCCTGTGTGCATAACATTTATTTCCCAAATTCAGAAAGAAATATATTTTTTCAGGCTTTAAGTACATTCATTATCTGTTAATTGTACTATTTTTTAACCAACACAGTAAACAATTGGAGGTAGCTTTCCACTTGATATTTGTTATATAAAAGTATAATTAATACATTGTAATTATTGATTATGAATAACAGTCAGTTAAACTGTCACCAAACCTGAACTACATCTTTAATGAGAATCTTCATGTTTACATGTATGGCTTAATATTTTTTCATTTAACTATTGCAGAGGATGGTTGTGCTGAAACTTCAGTCCATTCCGACCATACATATTCAAAGGATCCAAAAAAGACCCGTCTTTCAGGACAATTCAAATACGATATGGGCTGGCAGAAAAGGGGCTCAAAGAGATGTTATGGCAGCAGATCAGTCGTGGGAACTATGATAGAAAACTTGAAAGCAACAATCTGTGCATATGGCATACGCTCCAAAAGTTGTAAGAAATGTGATTATCATAAAGCTAAGGGGAATGTGGTTCCAGATCATAAATGCAATAGAAATGGGACTGATAGCTCAAGAGCAATGGAGCCAGATGTGGCGGGAGAGCTAGTGAAAGAAATTGAATCAGAACATGTTGATGTTGGTGTCCTTATAATGGATGACGACTGTACAACTTTAGCTAGAGTAAGAAAAGATTTGACACACTGTGTAGAGAAATGGAGTGACCAAAAACACACGGCGAAGCACAATTGCAACAGCTTGTATTCCCTACAGAAAAAAACATAAAGACCTTTCAGTAACGGTTATTTAACACATACAAAAGTGTTTCAACTATGCTTTAGCGCAAAACAAAGGTGACGTTGAGAAATTTACACCAGCTCTTAAACAAATTGTTCCACATCTGTTTGGAGACCATGGACATTGTGGGGAATGGTGTGGCTACAAGAAATGTCCACAGACCTATAAACACAGAGGTTTGCCTAATTGATGATCTTTGACTGGAGCAACCCTTAGGTCAGATTTAGAAGCTGTATGGTAGCTGCAAAGGCTAAAAAAAAAACACTACTCTGGCTAAGAAAGTCTTCCCATCAGAACTAAATGTGCCGTTGCACAGAAAAGTATTGGAGCTTCTTATGTAAACGCAGTAAATCAAAGTATAGGAATATCACCTGGAAAATTGCTACAATTTCATGCTACCAAACAAAACAAACTCGCAAGCGAATAATTGAAATTGCAAACAGTGTTGAATTCAAGCGAAGAAAATTGGAACGGACGTCAAAGCTAAAGTTTGACAACATTACAAGTGAAATTCATGAAGGTCCAACCTATCAGAGTGGAATAGCAGTATGTAGTAATAGAGACGTAACAGAAATTCCCCCTCCTTAAAGTGTACAAACAACTGACAAGATTAAAACTGATGAGTTGATTGGTGCTAACAAAATCTTCTGTGATATTGAAACAACATCATTACATAAAGTTGCAGACATAATACAGATTTCTGCAATCTGTGCAGATAAATGTTTCAACTGTTACGTTTTCCCGTCAAAACGGCATCTGAAGTTACAGGTCTGACTGTAACGGGCAGCTCAGTGTTCGACAATGGTCAGCATGTTGATAGTAAAACACTGGTAGAGGCACTTAACATGTTTATAACATTCATTGAACAGCACCAGCCTTGTATTCTTGTGGGTCATAACTTTCTAAAGTTCGACTTTCCTCGTATAATTAGGGCATTTGAACTCGCACTCCCCATTGAGCCACTTTCAAAGTATGTTTTAGGGATAGCTGACACTCTCTCATTGTTTAAGGTCACACACACAGGCCTTGAAAAATATTCTCAAGAGTATCTTGTGAGTCATCTTTTGAAAGAACAGTATTCTGCCCACAATGCCCTGGGTGATGTGAACTCAATTTTCGGTTCACAGCTGTACTGTTCAGTCAGCAATCAATAAGTTCTAATATCATTGTGAAAGTGTAAGAGACTTTGAAACATTCAATGAACTCAAAGTAAACAATATCATTTCCAAAGGAATGACAGAGAAAATAGCCAACAGTGGACTTTATTTAGCTCACCTTCAGTTATCAGTTAAACGAGGCGGACTGGATCGGCTACAATTTCTTCTGTCTGAATTGACATCACATGGAAAACCAAGAGTAACAAAAACTAAGAACATAATTGAAAACCTTGTTGACTACCTTAAAGACAAATCCTAAAGCAGTGGTGTGTTTAAGTCTCCAAATTGACACTCAGCATAACATATTTTTGTTTGCACAAACTAAATTAATGAATAAACCAATATTACACATTGTCAACCACGCAAACAGTTTTTTAGCAGAGCGTCTGTTTTTATACCTGAATATTGTTCTCTCGCTTTCGTGCTATGCAGCTCAAGTTTTCCTTTGTTTACATTTGAATTATCATGAACTGTCATTCCTTTTGAAAAACTTTTGAGGGCCTGGAACAACATACTAATGCTTAGAAACCTATATATTTGATTTTGTGTCACTACATCAAGGTTTGAATTATGTATCAATTTCAGACATGATATCAACAAATATACATTTTAGACTATGTTTTTTAAATTTTGTTTTACAGTAGGCTAAGGCATGTAATACTTCTTGTTTGTAAATATACTTGAATTCTAAATACAAAGAGGTTTTATTACTTTCAAAATCATTTTTATTCCAAGCGAAACTTTGTGCCTTGCGAATGCATGTTTCTACTGTCAAAATTCAGATGCAAACTGTCCTCGTTCAGTATTTGTGACAACTGCTTTTGAAGTTGTTATTATTATTATTATACACTACTAGTATTAATAAGTATTCTTGTTATTTGTTTATTTAGCTGTTACAAATACTTTTTGTTGAAGTGCCATTTTTCAAACATGCAAAGATAAGGTGTACGGTAGTGCTCTTTTCTAAAATATAATTCGATTAATAATGTGACCGGTACACTGTTTTCTAGTTTTATGATGAGAACATATATATGAAAACATTCAAGTACTTTGGCAGAATTCTTTTAAATTTAATATAATTAGAAAAATGTTTATTTATAAAATGAGAATTCGCTTTGGCTTTGTCGGTCACAAAAAGAACATAGTATCATTTAGTCCTAATGACAAATGTCGGCTGTCTGTCCATGTTCAGTAGTTGAAATTATTGATATTGAAGTAATTACCATTATTAATGGTTTCGTTTATAATCTGTTATAAATTTAATACATTGTATAAACTTTTTCCAGCGTGTATCTGTATTTCTAGCAAACTGTATACTTAGGTCTGTAAAATTGCTGTTTTTTATGAAAAATAACGAGAAGGTAGTGATCTTTTTTACAATTTTATTCGATTAATAATATGGTGACCTTTACATTTTATTCTTGTTTTATCTTAACAACATATAGATTAATACATTCAAGTAGTTTGGCAGAATTCTATTATGTAGAATTGTATATTTTCCAAAATTGTGGTTGATACAGTAAGAATTTCTTCGGCTTTGTCGGTCACAGTGAATACATCAAACATGTTATTTTTTCAGCATTTACATTATGTAATGCATTTTTTGGTAATGTTTGCTTTCATTAAATGTAAATTGATTAATATAAGCTTACATCAAACCTTAATTTTGTCCTTTTCATCTTTTATTTGGGATTTAAGGTAGTCTTAAGGAGAGACACTCGAAAATGTAGCAGTTTTAATGCAAAAGTGCACGTTATAAAGTTGCAAATAAGATCAAAACAAAACTGGTAACCATATGTTTTTATTTCATTTTTCACAAAGTATTTGTATGTATTCCTTGCAGACACATTAAAAACAATATATATTATTGGGAAAAAAAACTGTAGCAACACTCCTTAATCAAATTTTTATTTCGGAATATAGAAAATAAATGTGAAAGTGTGCGCTCAGTTCTCCGAAGCTCTCCTCCGAGTTTAAAAATAGCATCTGCATATATGCATAACGACGTAGACACACGCGAAGTTTACACAGTTGCTGGATTTAAATTATTGCACATGTGTTTTACGCAGACTTCTGGAAAGATGAACGAAGTTCGTTTAAATGTCATCTGACAAATAAATTGTGTTCAAAAGGATTTACTTTAACTTAATAGTGTTCTCTATGCGTGTTATTCACATTCACAATTGGATTATAAATATATAGGATGTAAAAGTTTACATAATTCGGGAGCATGCTGATGTTGCTGCAATCTCCATGAAAACGATTCTTAGGCTGACTCTCTAATGATCGAATCTAGGCCGGACGTTCGTTTTTGGGCCGATCGAACACAAAACGGCCAGCCAAGAATCGAAAACTGGCCGAAATGTAGTCGACCAACGTTCGCAAACTGGCCGCGGACAAACGTACACATTTCGGTCACGAAGCGGCCAGAATTCGGCCATCAAAACAAAAATGGCGGAGAACAGAACGCTGATCATTTCTTACATAACATATCAAATACTAAAATACTTTAATATACTCTGGATATTAATACTTTATACAGTAAAAATTACATTGTTAAATGTGCTTAATGATCGATAGCAGTTACATTAGGATAAATTGACATCAGACTACAGCTGGAAAACTAATGTAAACAAAAAGGAGACAATTCGAGTTCGTGAAATAAATCGTTTAAAGTGCAAACGGATTGAAGTATTACTTTGGATGTTTCAAGATAGTTTGGACCAAGAGGACCAGCTTCAATGCCTTGTGGGTTGAACTTATAATCACAAGAAATTGTCTGTTGGTTTTCTTGGTCCAAGACAAATAAGGAAATTCACTACATCGTCACTTACTTGTTAAAGCTTAATGATTATTTAAACAAGAGGATCATACGGCCCTTAGGCGCTCATCTTAGTTTGAAGATCTCGGCCTTGCAGTATCAGAGGGGAAGATTTAAAAAATCATTTTGCTATTTAAGTCTTTAAAAATCGCGTGACCCCGGGGCGTGGCATCTTTTTATCGCAGGGGCTTAATTTGAACAATCATTAAAGAGGACCACTGTACAAGTTTACATACCAAATAGGCATCCTCTGAGCCTTGCGGTTTCAGAGGAGAAGATTGTTAAGACCTACATGCCATATAAATCTATAGAAAACATGTGACACCGGAAGGTGGCTTCTTTTTACCACAGAGGTATAATAAGAACAATCTTTGTAGAGGATCACTTTACAATGTATCACGCAAAATATTAAACATCTGGGCCTTGCACTTTAGGCTGTCTTCACATTTCTTTTATAAATCAAATCATTTCCTTGTCCTCAATTTATTTTTATTGTTCCGTTTCAAATGGTTATCAGAAAATATAACAAAAGTACATTATAAAAATTCAAATATAAATGAGACCATTCTGAAGCCATTTAACTATTGTTCATTTCACTACACTTTCTGAGGCTTAACATACTTGTATGAGTAATACACATGTTTTGCAGGTAAACTGCACGAGAATGCAGGGTGTTCCAATTTCATTCCTTGTTTAATATTAAATATATATATATATATATACTTTAGCAGGAATCAAACCGGATTCATCCTGCTCGAGAACCAATACTTATACCATTTAACCATGAACATGATTATGAGTTCATTCAACATAGTCACATTCTTTGAATGTTAGAATTAATTTCTGAAATTTTCACGACAATTCTCGAAAAACATGTGTGTAGAAATAACTTGGTTTAATGGGCGTGTAATTCTTCACTAATTACATATACAGTAAACGTATATAAATTCGTCGGTATGAACTTCCGTTGGTACTTAATTTCGTGGATTTTAAATTTTGAAAACAAATCCAGTGCCCGAACAGTCGAAAAATGCATTTAATTCTAACGACGTGAACTTCGGGCATTCGGAGTAAATAATGATACCATTCAAGACAGTTTCATTTTGAATTTTAAATTTAAACAATGTTTAGGGCTGGTTTTTTTACCTCTGTGTTTGACTGCCTCTGCCCACAAGAGCAACACCCCATCTCTGCTTGTGTGTGATGGAAAAGTTATTTGCAAACGTGTATGCACCTGAAAATAGTTAGCACGATGCTATTTACAAACAAAAGTCACGCAATTATCCATATCATATGAATAAAATTTGGCATTAGGATTTTGACGCTGGAACTTTTTTTTAAAATATACTTACATATACTTTTATATGTTGGCTTTCAAAACGACGCTAAAACCGTTGATTTTTAGTGCAGGAAATGTAATAACAGGGAATTAACTTCTTCAAATAAAGTTTGTCAATATTTTCAAGTTACAAGTATCTTAACTACAAAATGGGTTTGTTAGCCGATATACAGAGCAAACAACACATATATCACACTTATCTCTCAAACATATGCCTCGTCACAGATTATTGGATATATATAATTCATGAAAAAAAAATGTTTGTTATGTTAAAGGTGCTTATCGATGGCAACTACGTTATTATTTTTTCAAAAATAAATTAATATTTTATGAAGTATTCATTAAATGTTGTCACCTAAACACTTTTCGCGTAGTAGTATAAGTAGTAAGTAAAGTAAAGTAAAATAAGTAGTAGTAAATTAGATATGAATGAAAATGTACATGAAGTACACGCCTGCGCACTATTGATATATGTAGTCTAGCGCATTAAAAAAGAGCGCAATTTTGTAGGCATGAGTGCGAATCCTGCTGGAACCGTGTATCAAAAAAAAATTGGGCGCTGCAAATATTTGTTTGATTCCACCAATACTATATAAAATGTATTAGTGAAAAATGAAAATATATATTGTTTTAATATGTGTCTATGTTTATAGGATATTCCGTCGATATGCCACTTTAACAAGTAAATAGCTTGTTAAACAAGATTATATCAATTTAACGTTTAATCCATATCCAATTTCAAATGCAATCCCACGGTCGTTATCGAGAACAATCGATGAGACGATTTAACATTGAATTGAGTAGGAACATAAAGAACAAAGAACTTTGCACTTTAAACGTTCATATTTTTCTTGAAAAGATTTTATGAAAAGATGTTAGGGGCTGCATTTAAATATTTAATATCTTCTTTAACAATGTGACTGTTTTGGTTTTGATACATTTACGTTTGAACCTTTCTTTTAAGGTTGTAAAAGTATATGTGTCATTTTGTTCTTACTTCAAAGTAAGTTGTAGGGAATTTGGTAAAATGCGCTGAAAACAGGTTAGGAAATTGCTTCAAACAACAGTATTTCTATATGTATGTTTCATTCTTTTTGTTAAACTATTTCAGGCGTTGTTGATTTCTAAGTGACATACTTTAAACAAAAAATACGCTTAACTTTAATTGCGACCTATGCATTCAATCATATTAACGCCATTTTTCCTGTACGTGATATTAATGTCTACCTACTAACACATAGAAATTCATTTTACCATTGGTGAATTGTAAGTAGTATTTCAAATACAAATCTACGAACAACTACAATACATAAGTCCAACAACAATAAGTAAAGGCACGTTAAAACTTACAAGAACGAATAATGATTCCGTGATTTGTGAATACAAACGTTAAAAGTACCGTAACCCAGCTGCAATGCGGGATTAAAAGCAAACAAATATTTAAATCAAAATATTTGGAAGATTAAAAAAAATACTGACGTTGAACTACCTTTTGAAGAAAAAAGTTATAAAGTACATGATTAATTGTTTGTTTTTAATTAATTTTTAGATTTAAATAAAATATATAAATACCATGAACTTTTACATTTTAAACTTGAGAAACCGAAACTGAAACTAACTACCAGTACATTAGTTGATGTCTTTTAGTAAGAGGGCCACACAGAATGGAGAATTAGTTCGTTTGGGATTATAAATAGCTTGAACATATGACAATAGTCAGCGTGGAGATCGTAAAATAAACTATGGCTATCTTTATTTGAAGCCAAAACAGCTTGTGATTAAACTTGCCGTTTTTTTTAAAACAAATGATGGATGTTTTTCCGTGGTTAGTACGTGTTTTTCCTGTTTTTATCGTAATTATATGCCATTGTTGCACCAAAATTATTCAAAACACAATTTTCGAATGCGTGTTGTCGACATGAACAACTGACATCATTTTTCTCCTTTTTTAAATCTTTGAAGACATGAATAAAAATTTTTTTTACACCTCTAGCCTACCCAAAATGGGACATAATTGTGCTTAAATGCTGGTCACAATTATATGCCTTGGCGAGTGATCTTACATAATGACCCCGAAGAAGTTTAAGTTGAATGTCTGTAGTAGTAGTATGTACTTGTTGAAAACAAATCTTAACCGGAATTTTTAAAGTACACAAAGGGGCACAATTCTTCTTAATTGCAGGTCCGAGTAAGCGGCCTTGGTCAGTGACCTTATACAATGACCCCGAAGACATGTGTGAAGTTTCAATGGAATATCAGTAGTAGATATAGAGATATGGAGTTGTTGCAAGCAAACTTTAACCTGAATTTCGAACAAAAAGGGGCATAATTCTTCTAAATTGCAGGTCAGAGTTATGGGCCTTGGTCAGTGATCTTATATAATGACCCCGATGATATGTGTGAAGTTTCAGTTGATTATCTGTAGTAGTTACAGAAGAAAAAAGGGGCATAAATCTGCTAAATTGCTAAATTGAAGGTCAGAGTTATGGGCCTTGGTCAATGACCTCACATAATGAGCCCGAAGACATGTGTGAAGTTTCAACTGAATATCGTAGTTATTACAGAAGAAGAAGAAGAAGACTTTATTCAATCAAATATAACATACATGCACGCAATGCATTAGGTCAAAATGACCCATGAGCATCAGCAAATTGTTATCATAGCATAAAACAGTCAATGTCTATACATTATTATTAATATTCCAATATAAGCATATTTCTCTTTTGAAAAGCTCTATAGACATAAACAGCCAAATTTTTAATAACATTAACATTTTTGGAAGAAAATAATTCAACACATTTAAACATACTTGGGTGGCAATGATAGTATAGTGGCATATACCTATGTCTGAGATTAGAGTAAATATTACATTCAAAAAGAAAGTGGAATTCGTCTTCTAAGACGTTACAATTTGGGCAAGTTCTATTAGCTCTTTCTGTTTTATTCCATCTGCCAGTTTCTATGTTAAGTCTGTGAGATGATAACCTTAGCTTACTCAGAGCTATTCTGTATTTTTCGATATTGACATTAGAAAGGTAAAACTGATATTCAAACTGAAATATACTATTATAAAATAACGCTCTTGGTGAATCATTAAGTCTGCCATTAATATACTGTTTGAAGTTATCAGAAATCCTTTGTTTTAGAAGAACAATAAAAATTTGAAAGTCACCAACCCCTTGTGATAACCAAACATGGTAGAAACCTAGGGAGCTCAATATCGCTTTAACTTGTTTTGCCCAGTTATGTTTTAACGGATTTAATTCTAAATCATTTAGCATTAACTTGTAAATAACACTAATGTATTTATGATCTGGTGCGCTTATTACTTTATACCAATATTTAATCATGTTTAATGTACTTAATGTTAACACATCAAATCGGCCCGTTTCAGATAACATGAAATCGTTTTGTGTACTAGTTTTCACACATAAGGTATATTTTAAGAATTGTGTATGTATTCGTTCTATATAAATTCGTTTTTTCGAGCCCCATATTTCTGAGCCATAAAGTAAAATAGGCATAATTAATTTATCAAAAAGTTCGATTTTGTGTCCGGGATTAATATTAACGAATTTGTTCATATATTTTCTTAATTTAAATAACGCTTTTTGTGCTTGACCGGCTAGAGTTTTCGTGGCATGTGTAAATGACCCCCCTGTAGTAAAAACAATCCCTAAATATGTAAAATTGTTTACAATTTCGATGTTCGTACCATCGTATAAAAATTCTAAATTTTGTGATATTCTACCTCCTTTCTTGAAAATCATTACCTTAGTTTTAGTTTTATTAACTATTAACTTCAACTGTTTACAATATTCGCTCAGTATATTTAGGCTATTCTGTAATTCAACGGCGGAGTTCGCAAATATGACAATATCATCTGCGTACAAAAGTAGGAAAAATTGCAGCGCTCCTATATCAACCCCTTTTGCCCCTTTAAGAAACAATGTATCTTCTAAGTCGTTTATATAAAGAGAAAACAGTATCGGTGATAGACATCCACCTTGCCTGAGACCTAAATAACTTTCAAAAGCGGGTCCCATATTACTATGAAGTCTTACTCTAGTGTACACGTGAGAATACATAGATTTTATAACCGAAAAAAGTCTACCACGGATACCAAGTTTGTATATTTTCAACCAAAGGTTTTCCCTGACAATATAATCAAAAGCTTTCGTAAAGTCTACGAATAAGCAATATAACTGTTCATTTTGATTAATGAAATGAGTTATTAAACCATGTAGAGCAAATATATTATCTGTAGTACCCATTTTGGCCCTAAATCCTGCCTGTGCTTCTAATAAAATGTGATACGTTTCAGCCCATTCTGACAATCTAGCATTTATTATAGTAGTAAAAAGTTTACCAATTACAATTAACAGAGTAATACCTCTGAAATTGTTTGGGTCACTCAGGCTCCCCTTTTTATGAATTGGTACAATATAACCTTCCGTCCACTTATCTGGAAAATATCCAAGGTTCAGGATTTTATTAAAAAGTGTTACTAAAAAAGGTGTGAGCTCAGTTTTGCCGTAGATCAAGAATTCGTTTAAAATTCTATCTGGTCCGGGACTTTTCTCATCTTTAAGATTTGAGATGTATTTCATTACTTCTTCCTTAGTAAATGGCATATCCAAAACTTCAAACATGCTATTTAATTCAGAGTTTAACACAGTATTGTTAAAAAGCATGACATCATCATCAACTTGAAAAAACTTATCATCCGGATCGTTAATTGCCTGAAAGTATTTAGTAAATGTATCTAAGCTAATACCTTTAGGACTATTATGCGTAGTACCCTCTTTCAATAGTTTCCAGTATTCCTTTGCATTTTTATATTTAGCTTTGTTAAGTTTAATTGTGTTTTCATTCATCCTTTTAAAATTAAAAGTTCTAACACTAGCTTTATATATACTTCTAGCGTTTATCATTTCGCATTTATTCACGTGGGAGTTATCTTCTCTGTACTTGTTCAAGCTTTTATAAAAGTTTTTCCTATCCTGAAAACAAGTGGTACTGTATAAAGGGTCATGTTTATAAATAGTATCATCATGTTTTTGAACAGGTTTTCGTGCAAATAACGGTTTACAAACATTATCAATACATGAGAGAAAATTATTTAATGAGTCGTCAATATCACCATTAGAACATGCACTTTCTAAATTTTCAATAATATGCCGAAGGCGCATTTCTATTTCGGGATTAGTCAACGCTTCAGTAAACAAATCTTTCTTTTCACCGTCCCATTTAAAAGAATAATTAACTTTATTGGTACATGTGTTTTCTTCAATATTCAAAAAACTGTTATAATTATTAATTTGTAAATTGCATTTAATGCCGAATTCAATCACACAATGGTCAGACAAAATATTGGGACAATTTACTTTAAAGTGTGAAAATTCAAGCAATAGTTGCTCTTCAACAATGCAGTAATCCACAATGCTTGAACCGTTACTGCCAACAAAGGTAAAAGCGCCTAAAGCCTTATCTTCGCATACGCGACCATTTGCAATCCTTAGACCAGTTTGAATCAAAAAATCTATCAACAAACGTCCATTCTGATTAACAGATACATCTTGCGAATTCCTATGTAAAACAGTGTCCATAATATAATCGTCAGGTAAAAAATCCTGATTTTGCAACTTTAGACTATCGTTTTCGACGTAGTCACTTAACCTACCAACACGTGAATTTAAATCCCCTAATAACATAAAGGAACAGTTTTCATCACCATATTTATCCTTAATTGTTATTATATTTTCTTCAATCACATCAAAAATATTATTTTCAACAACATTAGCTCTGCTAGAATTACTTGGAACAATATAGCATAAACGTACAAATAAATCTCTAACCCGATTAGTGACGCTCTTATCGATTCTAATCCAAAGATGCGAATCATTGTGAGATAAAACAAACATATTGTCAGTTACAAATTTTTTCTGACGTAAATCAATAATCCCCCTGAACTCCTTTTTGCCCTAGGTAATTGCTTTCTATTTAGGCAATAACACTCAAAATTATCTACATCATAGCAAAATTTTTCACAGCCCCATGTTTCAGTAAAACAAACGACATCATGAGATTTAAACAACAAAGTTACTTCCGGTGAAACAAGCTTATTATTACATTTTGTTATCAAACCTTGAATATTAAGAAGCGCAATTTCAGGTCAGTAGAATCTGCACATTCGCTGCTATAGATGTCCTATATGTTGGTGTTATGCGCGGGTACCGCTGTGGGCTGCGCGGTATTGGGTGGATTTTTCCCTGGTTTTCGTGGACCTCGTGCGCTAGCAGATCTTGATTTCTTCGTGCTGGTAGCGGGCGTAGATTTCACGGTTGCCTACCACGGGGTTTTGGGAAGTTTTGCGCGCTTACGGACTGCGGAGGTGTAGACACATCCGACTGCGTGGGTGTAAACACATCACTGTCCAAGTTACGTTGTGTTAGACTGGCACCCAGAGACGGTACATCGCTGACACGGACGCTGGGTTGAGACATGGTTTGTGTGGTAGCGGCTCCTACTGCCGCTGCGTAATGTTGACTGGCACCCAAAGACGGTACATCGCTGACACGGACTCTAGGTTGAAACATGGTTTGTATGGTAGCGGCTCCTACTGCCGCTGCGTAATGTTGAGGAGGCTGTACTACTGAGGTAATCGTTTGCTTTGCAGTGCTAGGCTCAATCCATGCGGGCTGACTTGCAGACTGTGGTCCAGTACTATCTCGCTGCATATATGTGTTGGTCGCAGCTCGAGAATCAGATCGCAGTCTATTTGGGCCCCGACTTGTTTGCAGAGGATACAAAATGTCATGCCAGTCCGCGAATTCGTCACGAATTAATCTATCGTTGACGTACAGCGCAGCTGGGAATCTTAACTGCACCCTGTTGTTTCTATTCTCCCTGCACTTTTTGTACTTCGGCCAGCATCGCTTCCTAGCGGCTCTTATGTCATCAGGATAGTCCCTGTCTATTGCGTATCGGCTTCCTGCCAAACGTCTAGCGTTGCGCATTGCAAGTTCAACATCAGATTTATACCGGAATGTTACTAGTATCGGTCGTTTTTGAACTGCGTTGGGATACCGAGAGGAGGGACCCAGTCTACACGCACTTTCAATACACAAATTGTCCACATCTAGGTCAAGTTTTGCACTCAAAAACTCACAAGCATCATCAATTACGACAGACTCTCTCGATTCAACAAGGCCATAAATTAATAAGTTTGTACTTTTGCTTTGAGTTTCGAAGTTAAGAAGCTTGTACTCTAGGCATTTGATTTTGTGATCATGTTGGTTAACACGTACCTTGGTCTCCTCAAACTGTTTATGCAAAGTTGATGACAATAATTGGCTGCGTTCAATGGCTTGCATTTTGCCGCATTTACGTCTAGAACTTCATAGCTTTCCATTTCCATTTCAACACTGCCTGTATTTTGTCTCGCACGTTTTCGCTTGTGTTCAACAGATACCCACTTTTCACCTGACTTTTCCCCTGTCTGCATATCTGTGTTTACACTTGGAGCCGCCATGTTTTCCCGTGCACTACAGAACAAATCTTCATTTTCCATTTCTTCAGATCTATTTAATATTTCCGAAAAGGATTCACAATCACTAACGTTGGCCATAGTATAAACAATGAATCCACTAACGTTACCTTATTTTATATCGAACGAAGCGTATTCCCATTATAAATATAAAACGCGATATTTTGCCTGACTACACTCTACACTCTGTCACGTGAGATATTGGCCTTTTCACGCAACCCTTAACACGAGCATCACAGCGACGGCGACGCCGACGAACGGATGAGTAGTATACCTTGAACTATTTGGTGAATAGTCGAACTCAAAATGAGAGCTTCACTTGCACACAACATGTGGATAATGCTATATAAATTGTGTGTGTACTTGGAATAGTAAGTATTATATGTCTTATTTCTAAATTCTATTATCACGACCTTCTCAAAGCAAAGAAAGGTAAGTATGCTTCTTAAAAAATGTACAATATTTTCAGGTAAATAAGGAAAACAAAATACATAGTGAAGTTTACAAAGTACATATGAGGCGCTTCGTGGGAAAACTGGGCTTAATGCATGTGCGTAAAGTGTCGTCCAGGATTGCCTGGGACGGCACTTTCCGCTTTTATGGTATTTTCTGTTTTAAGGAAGTCTCTTCTAAACATAAATCCACTGTAGGTGAACAGTGCCGCCCTGGATTAGCCTGTGCGGACTGCACAGGCTAATCCGGGACGACACTTTACGCACATGTAATTAAGCCCGGTTCAATAAGATGTCTTATAGTCACTGAAAGTATATACGTCCAATAACTTTAAAGCTATATTAATATTTTTTTCATAACAGTTCTGCAATTCTTTCACAACAATCTCAATTCACAAGCTTACTTATCAAAGAACATTCTTCTATTTCTTTGTCTTCAGCAATTGCAAAGTTAACGTTTTTATTTAAACATGTCTGATGTCCATTATTCTCAATGAAACAGTGATATATACATTTACTTTTTTTAGTATTTTGCGTAGCATGAAATGGTTCGTGACAACAATTCACTCGTATTTAATTGTAAATTAAACGTTTCACTACCTTTGTAAGTGTTTTATGTTGTACAATTAATTGTGTGGGCTGTAATTCATTCAATTTCAGTCTTTGCTAGAAATGAACTGATAACTGTGTCACGGACGTACCAGTATTATTTTCCAGTATTAAACAATTTAAAAACATCTATAATGCATCTAGCTACAAACGGTAAAAAATGCAAATGAGAACCGTTATCAACATGGACAAGTCATACATAATTCATAATGGACGTTTTCTTCGTCGTAAATGTTCTTTTTTCAGCGAAAAACTTAATAAAGCGACAACAAAAGCTTTTTCAGCTCGCCGACTCGTCTGAGCATGGGTGGAAGGTAGTTTCAGAGTACGAGTCATATCCCATTGCGTCCGACAGTGAGGACGAAAAGAGGATCCTCAAGGCGAAGGCCAGAACATCTCGTAAGTCGAAGGCCGAGAAGGGGAAGAAGTTCAACAGGGGTAGCTTTTGGCCGTATCCTCAGAAGAAACTCGGGATGTCTACATCCGATCAATCAGGCAGGCAACAGACCGGAGGGATGCAGTCGCAGCGACCGGGACTGTGTTTTATTTGCGGCGGAGCCGGCCACTGAAAAACAGAATGTCCACAAGGAAGGCCATCAAATAACAAGATAAGTGTTAATTCAGGACTCTAAGATCTAGAATTGCTCACAAGTTTTGATATTGTAAATGATAATATAAATAAAGATATCTTTGAAAGTTTAGACAAAATTTCTAATTAGCACATGCAGCCGTATAAATATTTAGAAATTCTGAAACTGACATAGATAGCACGCCGGTCGGGCGTTTGAAAGAGAGGTTTCAAATGATGCATATATACTTGACGTCATAGAACATGGTTAAAAATTGCCTTTCAATGGTATTCCCTTTTTTGATTGCCTGAGACATAATAGGCGAGGTAACATTTTGATTTTGTTAATAAGGACATCGCAATTTTGTTGAAGAGAAGGAGTCATTTCGGAGGTTGCAGGAAAGCCCTTCGTAAGTAATCCACTGACAGTGGCAAGTTTGGAAAACCTCGGATGGTTCTTTACTACATGCACATTAATCTTTGTTTGCATTAATTCAAGATTAAGATTGAATATATTAAGGTTGCAGAATCAATGTTTAATTGTTCATCTTACATTTTCACGTTGGATTTAAAAAGTGCCTGTCATCATATGATATTTTCAAGTCACACACACAATTTTTAGGTTTCTCAAGGTCAGGACCGGCCAAAGTTATCTAATATTATGTATAATATTGCCATTTGGTGCGTCCTTGGCCGGTCACATTTTTTCCAAGCTTTTACATACTATGATTAAATGTTGGAGGTCTCTGGGGTACATAGAAATTATATTTCTAGACTATGGAATCAATGGGGACGCTGAATTTTGTAAAGCCAACGAAACAAGTAATTTTGTTCAAGAATCTCTACGAGATATGTGAGTGCTCATTGCGGTGGAAAAAAATGCACTTGGTTTCCATCCAAGATTGGCACCTGGTTCGGCCACAATTTTGATTTCGAATAAAATCGACTGCATATTACGGAGCAAAGAATCCGAAGACTTGAAATTTCCATAGATTCAGTTTTATGACAAATGAACATCGACAAAGGAAATACAATTTCAGTTAGATTTCTCGCTTCAGAGGTTGGTCCGATAATCTCTTTGATGAGTGTTTTTGGAAAAGGAAAGTTTGTTAAGGACAAGATACTTGCATAAAAGAATTGTGTCAAGGTTGCTAGGAACTGCCGAGTGTGCAATTCAATAGCTTGAAATTTGGAAATGCCAAGTTAGGAAGTTGAACGAAATAGGCAAATCTTTTAAACAGGACAGTGCTGTTAAGACAAACGTGTTTACGGACGCCAGTGGTTATGGTTAAGGTTGTTATATAAGCAATGATTCCGGCGACACTTTTGAAATTGATGGATCCGGTCGGTCCATTGAATGGCAGTTTGTTGGCGGCTTGGCATGTGGTACAGTTTTAGATACGCAATGGTGCATTCATAACAGAGCAGCGGTGCTCTCTGAAGTACTTCACGGTAGTTTGGGGTATGCATATGGTTCATATTTTCACAGTTTTGTTAATGCATGCCTCGCGGAGGAGAGATGTGTTATCATGTCCACGGAAGTGGACGGTAGAACTGTAGATTATGCATGGTGAAAAGTAACTGAGACGCTCTCATTCTTATTTAAATGTCAACATAAAAAGTGACATTGTAAGTAAAATAATAAGGATTATGAAACGAATTTCGCTGTTAAACGCACCAAATTAAAGAATAACTATGGTTTTGACATGATATGGTGCTTAAATACATTAATTTATAATGAATATAATAATCGTGATTGTAAGAAGATAAGTTAGAATTATTGGAAGAATGGTATTTGTAGCGTAATTCAAAAGTCATAGTTGCTCCATGAAGTACTGGAAGCATCTTCAACGTTCCAAATCGACCACATTCATCCACATTCTTCTTGTTTTACTAGTTATGGTTACGAATAATTATAGTGCTAATAATAAAAGTATATTAAAGACGTCCGCAACAGTTTTTTCCAATTTTTTTCAAACGACAGATTTTCTTAAAAATTTAAACAAACATGTGTCAATGTATAACAGAACTAAAACAGTCTTAAAAAATATGGGTCACCGGCCTTGTTCCGGAAATATTGGGGTTCAAATACAGTACCTGTCGAAGCCCTTTTTTCAGTGTGTGTGGCTAGCAATGTTAAAATGTATAAAGCATTGATATTTAAAATAGGACGGATATTTTTAAATGCATCTCTTTTAATGTTTCGTTTGGCAATATACAATTGCAGTTTAATGATAAAACGCGCTTTATCTATAGTTATCATTTATAAAATAACTTTTAATAGACGCTTAATGAGGTAATTATGCATTTAATATGCCTTTGAAAACATCAATAAATAATCAAATATACGAATATCTCTTGTTCCAAACGACATATTTGTTAAAAATTGTAATATACATGTGTGATTGTGTTGCCCCTGTGGTCAAAACTGGCCACGCCCCGGGGGTCACATGGTTTATATAGACTTGTATAGCAAAATCACTTTAAAAATCTTCTTCTCTGAAACCACAAGGCCCAGAGGTTTCATATTTGGTATGTAACATCGCATAGTGGTCCTCTACAAACATTGCTCAAATAATGCCCTTGGGATCAAAACTGGCCACACCCTGGGGCTTACATGGTTTAAAGACTTAAATATCAAAATGACTTTAAAAATCTTCTTCTCTGAAACCGCAAGGCCATGAGGTTTCATATTTGGTACGAAACATTGTATAGTGGTCCTCTACAAATAATGTTCAAATGATGCCCCTGGGATCAAAACTGGCAACACCCGTGGGGTCAAATGATTTATATAGACTTGAATAGCAAAATGACTAAAACATCTTCTCCTCAGAAACCTCAAGGCCCAGAGGTTTCATATGTGGTATGTAACATTGTATAGTGGTTGTCTACAAAGATTGTTCAAATGATGCCTGTGGGGTCAAAACTGGCCACACCCCGGGGATCACATGGGTTTTAGAGACATGAATAGCAAACTGACTTTCAAAATCTTCTCTGAAACCTCACTGCCTAGAGGTTTAATGTTTGGTATGTAACTTTGTAAAGTGGTCGTCTACAAAGATTGTTCAAATGATGCCCCTGGGGTCAAAATTTGCCACACCCCGCGGGTCAATGGTTTATGTAGAATTGAATAGCAAGATGACTTAAAAAAATCTTCTTCTCTGAAACCGCAAGACCCAGAGGTTTCATGTTTGGTATGAAACTTTTTATAGTGGTCCTCTACAAAAATTGTTCAAATGATGCCCTGTGGTCAAATCTGGCCACACCCTGGGGCTGTCATGGTTTATATAGACGTAAATGGCAAAATGAATTTAAATTATTATCTGAAACCACAAGGCCAAGAGGTTTCATATTTGGTTAAAACACTATATCGAGACCACGATTGGGATTGCATATGAGATGGGTGGGGTCACGTCACTGTTAGTAAAAATAGAAAAACGGTTTCCGCTCAATAACTTTAGAACGCATTGAGATATTTTACTGAAACATAATACATAAATACATTATATTGAGACCTCGATTGGTTTTGCATATGGGTTGGGTGGGGTCAATAGAAAAATGGTTTCGGCTAAATATCTTGAACGCATTGAGCTATTTTAATGAAATTTAATACATAAGTACCTTATATCGAGACATTGCCTTGGATTGCATATGGGGTGGGTGGGGTCAAGGTCACCTTTACTGAAAATAGGAAAACGGTTACCGCTCAATAACTTGAAAATCATTGCGATATTGTAATGAAACTTAATACACATATCTTATATCGAGACCTCACTTGGGTTTGCTTATGGGGTGGGCGGGGTCAAGGTCACTGTTATTAAAAGTAGAAAAACGGTTTACGCTCAATAACTTAAGAACGCATTGAGATATTTTAATGAAACTTCATACGTGGATCCCTTATATCGAGACCTTGCTTTATGTATATGGTGGGTGGGTCAAGGTCAAGGTCCACTGTTACTAAAAATAGAAAAACTGTTTTCGCTCAATGACTTGAGAACGTATTGAGATATTTTAATGAAACTTCGTACATCGATATAAGGTGAGCAGCCTAGGGCCATCGTGGCACTCTTGTCGTGTTTCGTGTTTACTTTAACAACGCATCCATTGCCAAAACAGAATGGATATATTTAATGGATCTTTTTCAACTTATTTGTTTGGCAATACATTGTATACGTGTGTTTTTTATTATTATAATGCTTTATGAACTTTTAACCATCAACTAGAAGTTAATGACTTACACAGATTGATATTTGTTGATTGAGAAATCAACCCAAATATTTTTTTGTTGCGAACGTCTTTAAGAATAAGAATTGATGAAATTTTAGTTGATTTTATTTCAAGTATTCTTAATATGAAGCTTAATAAGGGTTTCTCTCCAGATGATGTCTCTGGAGTTTCATTTTACTTATATTTCATTTAAAAGTCACAAAATACGTTCCTTTAATGGCCTTTAAGAAAGATATTATTTATCATTGTAGAATATCCAATTTGCTGATCACTAAAATGTCAAAATTTAGAACTAACACATGCCACTAAACTACGATAAATAATGAGAACAATAGTTATATAGTGTTGTCGAAATGCGTTTTACATCTTGGTAATCTCTTGTTAAGTTTAAGGTAAACAAATAAATATGTAATAAATGATGGCTGTGTCTATAGGTTTCGTAATTATTTCACAATTACGTGATTATAAATAATACCAAACGTAGTCAATAAAGACTTGTTAATATACTACTGCGTTTTGTTAGCAATAAGATATATACATGTAGTTTATATTCGATTTTTTAAAACTACATTTCACTGTCCATAAACAATGTTGCTACTCTGTTGCCCGGGTAACGTCCAACCATTGCGTAATTAAATAGTAATTTGATTGAATGCCTTATTCTCTTTTTACTACTCTTTAATTTGAATTGCTATATTATGATGTCTATCAATTATTAACTTTTTCTGGTGTTCGATTAAAAGAGCAGTTGTCGCTAATATGCGGCTATTTGGTGATTAGCGAACATTCCAGATTAATCTGCGAGTCAGGCGCTCTTAGTTATGACATACCGTATGGTACAGTTTCTTTGATTAGAGGCGTTTAAACATTTTACATGCAGTCAGATATACCTTAACTGTGTGGTAAATATGCTGCAAAGAAAAAAAATAATATAGAAAAAAAAACAATTTACCTCTAGATCTTTTTTGAAAACATAAGCGGAAACTAACAATTATTTTTTATTGTTACAATAAAAAATCTAATTTCTTTTAAATCAGGCATCTGAATTCTTTAGAAATAAAAACAATTATACTAACATATTCAACGATATATACACCATGGAAAGGCGTCTTCCGTATAATAATTATGCGGATACGAGTACGTTTGTGGATACGGATGCGGACATTTGGAAGACACCCTTGGAAGACACGTTATCTATTAGTGTTAAATTAAAAAACTTACGTTAATCGTGTATTAAAACATACACATTGTTTTACTTAAATGTTATAGATACAATCGTAATTACCAAACATGTCAAGAGTATCTAGAATTAAAATAAGTTTACAAAAACGTTTGCAAAACTAAACGCCTTATTCCTGAGAGGCTTAAGGCATCTAATATTGAATCGTCCGGCAATTCTGAGGGTTTTTGGAACGAAGTTAATAAACTATTTAATCAATCTAAGCCTGTGCCCAACATAAGCTTTGATTCTTGATATGATCATTTCAAGTCATTGTTTACTTGTGATAATGCACTGAATTAAAATGAACACAATACTATTTTAAATGATGATTATTGTGTCAATTTTTTTAGGATATTATTTTTAAAACAACTTAACATTTTATCAAACATTTGCGAAGCATATAAACTAACAGTAAATGTTGACAAAAGCAAAGTTCTAGTTTTCAAATGAGAAGGCAAACTAGCTTAAGCTGAAAAATGGTTTTACGATCGTAATAAAGTAGAATGTGTTAACACATTCACATATGTGGGTTTGAATTTCACCAATATATTGTCATTGTATAAAATGGCAGAAGCCATGGCTATTAAAGGTAAAATAATTATTGTGTACTTGCTTAACGCCTTTAGTAATTTGTCATATGTCCCTTATAAAATATTCTTCAAAGTATTTCATTCTAAGGTTTGTTCAGTATAACGGCTCAGGCAAAAACAAAATGTTGATAATCCAAACAGTTTCTTATCACAATATGTCTAAAGATTAACTGATCAGTATAAACAATCTTGGTCTTCTAGTTGTCAAGACAATACAAACTGTATCATTATGTTCACTTTAAGCATTATTTTGAACGTGAACATTATATTGTTGAAATAGACAATAGTATACATATGAGTTGCCTATCGTCTTTTAGTAGTTCCTGTCAAAACTTAATGATTGAGACTGGCATATATTACAATATTCCTAGAGAATTTGAAACATGCATGTATTGTGAAACACTTATTGAAGACTAATTCCACTTTGTTATGGTATGTCCACTATATTCTGATATTCGAAATCAATATATTCCTAGTAGATATGTAGTTGATAGCAGTTTAATTGATTTCTATAACCTAATGGGATCTAAACATTCAACGGTAGTCAGAAATTTAGCTAAGTATTTATACTGTGCATTCAGAAAAAGAGATTAATTTTTACTTCACTTTTCATGAAATATATTATCGTTCTGTAGCCGCGTTAATTTCTTTACATTGATCTGTCAAAAATTATTTTGCTTTGCGTTTATTATTTTATTTTTTAAAACAACGTATATGTTGCTGTTTTCTCATAGCACCTATTGTTTTCGTTTTCTGAAATAGGTGCTATTCTAAAGGGAACACATGCTTTGCTTTAACTATGAACAGTTTGCTGTTGTTGTTCTTTAAATGCATCTATTTTTTCACTTTCACTAATAGGCGCTCTGGGAACACATATATTCTTTTAATGTATATCTTTTGCAACTACGTGTATATTTATACCTCCGCATGTATATTTATACTTCTACAACCATTTTTGTACATAATAACGCAACACGATCTTTAGTATGGTAATCAAATTATGTAAAAACAGGTTCAAATATCTTGACATAATACAATTTATTTAATCATAAATATCTTAACTCGTAAAGTAGATATTTTTGTACATTAAGTATATCGTTTATATTATGTTAAAAAGATTGATTTTGAACAGTATAATTCTTGATTTCTTTACAATTGTATTGAAGTTTGTTGTCCGACTCCTGTTCCATGAATGTACACTTGCTTTTTCTCACTTTGTTTACCCATTAGGGCATATACGTCATTTATTCATATAATTACTATTACTAGTATCATTATCATCGTCATCATCATCAACATCATCGTTATTATTAGTACCCATATCATTACCATGATAATTATCGCCACAAACGTATTATGTTGTGTTAGTACACACTCTTATTACCGACTGCACATGTTTAAATTTGTTGAACATTTTGTGTATGGGCGGTGGCCTTGTATACCAAATAAAGATATACTACAATATACAATTCGAAAGTGTTTTTTTTTTTTTTCAATACAATTAAGATCAGAAAACAATTATGTTTAATTAATATTTGTTTATGTATTTTCTAAATTTTATACAAACTGTTCACATATAACAGACTTGTGTTTTTATGAAATGTAACGTATTCATGAGATAATCCACCAAACATGCATAGCAAAATAGTGAATCAGTATGGAAATTAGTTTTTGGTAGCTTTTTGTACTTCTAGAAGCGCACATTTAGGCTTTTTAGAACCCTTTCTATGTGGGGATATGTGGGGATAACTTTCCCGCTACACATCTCTCCCCCTACCTTTTTCTCACCAACTCACCTCTCGCTCCCTAATCACTGTCGCTCCATACCCACCTCTGCATACCACCCTCACTCCTTAACCACCTCTCTATCCCTACCTATCTTTCTTTCCTTATCCACCTCTAATTCTCTAATTCTACCCACATACCCACCTCTCTCTTCCTACGTACATCTCTTCTCACCTTATTCCCTCAATACCTACCTCCCTTCCAATTTTTTTTCCTACCGACCTAATTTTGCCACACCTGTAACGTAACAAGGGTACCACTAAACGCGTAATAATTAGACAATATTTAACATACAAATATAAATAGAAATTACTAATGCACACGTACATTCAATGTGTGTTTCAATTCTTCCATGTGTCGCAACCGGAAAAATATACTAATTGTAACAATATTAATTAGTGCACTTAATAAACAATGATCTTTATTATTTCTTTAATTTAAAAATGTCTTATTTTCAGCTATATATGTCTTTATTTATATATATATAAATTGATAATTCTTTTAAAAATATAAGAACAAGTAGGAATATAATAAACTATGAAGAATCTTCTTTCAGTATAATACACAATATAATTAATTTGGAGCAAATTAAAGATGAAAATACATACGACGCTAACGCATTCAGAAAAAAAGAAAAAACAATACAAGTCATGGTTCAGATTTGAATAAAATATTTTTTAACGACATAAAACAAGGTTGTATCGACGCTCAATTATTCGCTTGAACATAATAACTCAACTAAACTGCTAATAGGGAGCATTAAGTCTTTAATACCAAAATAATCCAAAAAGTTACTTGTAATAGCAATAGAAACAAATCAACGTTATTGTTCGTTATGTAATGAAAATGATCCTACAGATTCGACATACGAACGTTGAAATTTCGCAACTTAAGAAGTCATTTGGCGTAGTGGTTAGCCTGTCAGACGTTTGATCAAAAGGTCGTGGTTTCGAACCATGACAGAGGCATATAATTTTTAAAATGCTCTTTTGACTGGGGATACATGGGTTTATTTGTCAAGGACCATTAAAACATGTTAATACTTTTCTTACAGACACTAATGTGTACATTTAATACTGCTTTAAAAACATGAAATTCCTCCTAAAGGTTCCATGTTTAATACTGAAAGGGTACACTTTTAAAACATTGTACATTATTGTTTTTTTTTCTTTTTCAAAAGAATACATTTTTAATTATAGATTCTTCCTGTTTTGATGATGTACAGATTGCTAATAAAAGTTATCTTCTGTTGTTTTTTTCACATAATTTACTTAAGATTGTCACCCACACTACGTACCTTGTTTGCACGTGCGAAGCAGGCTGTCGTTTGTCTGAACGTATGTCTCATGGTCACATGTCATTGTGACATGGTCTGAAATTTACTTTATAATTGTCAGTCATAGTACGGTACCTTTTTTGCACACCGGAAGCTGGCTGTCATCTGTCTGAACGTTTTTCCCGTGGTCACATGTCCATGTGACGTGGTCTGGCACGTGACCTCTTTCAGTACAAGGTATGATGATCGTCTGTCCACTGCTGATGTTCGAGTTTAGCCTCACTTCGAGTCCGCTCGCCGTTTTCACTTCAGCTGTTGCAGTGTCGTAATTGAAGAGACATTCAACAAGACATTCAAACAAAGTGTAAGAGTCGATCAGATTAAAATTGATGGTGGCATACTTCTGCGCAAGGTAAAGAAACAGTTTTCATTAAAGTTTAACGCAGTTTCACGAAAGCTTTACACACTTTCGAGAAACGCGTTTTCGTGTAAACATTAACTGTTTATTTAGAAAACAAGGTCAGATACTGCATAAGATACGACAATTCTTTCGTAAAGTATTAATAATGATCTCGAAAGATAAAAATGATTGTCATGAAAAGTTTATTTTTTATGAACATTTGCACAGTTTCAAGAAAATATTAAATCTGTCATGAAGATTATATGTTGTAAGATCTTTAAATATGCAGTTGAAGGTACTTGCGTCCTTTCCATTTAATATTGCGACCGTACGTGAAGTTGACAGAACAAAAAACGTTTTCATGATAACTGCTCATATTTTTATGAAAAATTGACATTTATTTCTTGAAATGGTATATGTTATCTTATGCAGAAGTATCCCACAATAGAAGACAATTTTTTTTTATCACAACTGGGTATATTTCCACGAAAGGCTGACAACTTTTCTCGAATCATTATTTTTTCACGAAAGGAATCTGGTAATCGTATACAGAAGTATGCCACCAAGCAAACTCATTTTTTGTATTCTTCTAGTACTGAAGTTATAATATTAAACAGTTTTTGTTTGACGTTTACTGAACGGTGGCTAAAATGTTCCATAATACATATCTGACCTACCGGTTTTAAGTGACAACACATTTATATGTGTAATATAATTAACCATTTGTTCTATAAAACTCACGATGTGTGCACCTGGCTGTACCGTTCCGCGAGCCGTTGGCATTACACACTTACATTCGGTCCCCTTCATATTGTAAGTTATCTCTGCAACCCAACATCATAACGGTGTCTTTGAAAATATATCTGAATTTAAATGGAGCGTATATCGTGTCTGGTAGATCCGGCCAATAGCAAGTCACTGAAAATATGCATGCCGAACAAACATTCGTTAAACAGTTTTGAAGTCAGTAAGCAGAATATACTAGTCAACATGTACAACTATAGTATTAAAATACATAATCTTTAGTTGTTACAGATGTATTGGTTTTCAGAACATGTGTCATTGTTTTATATTCGTTAACATCTCTAACAGTTGTTTTGCCATACGTATACAACTTGTTAAAAAGCATGCTGCGGTTTCCTACCTTTTTGAGCAATAAAGTAGAATATTGAAAGATCCATTTATTACACGAGTTACCAGGTATACAGTTTGGATTCAAAGGCTGCCAGTCGCATTCCCAATTGACCAATCGCTGACCACTCTGTAGCCACGCCCACTAAAATCAGGGGACATCACTCTAACAATTTCCGACATCTGTCAATGTCAAGATGTTGAACGCGGACGTAGCATTAAGTGATGTCCCCGATGATATAGGACTAACATATATCAAAAGGGACATCTCATTGAAAAAGAAGACAAAGGCGCATGGATTAATATCTGGATCATACGTTCACGACGTGAAATTGTATGCGAAATCGCCTTCAGCGCCTTCAGCGCTGGAAATCCACGGCCGTGTTTTCCTCAGCCAGCGGAAAATCGCCCAACCCCACATAATGCATTTCTCATTAAACACAGACACTAAGTCTGTCATTGATGCTCTGTGCACCTGTCAAATAGGGTAAAGTAACCCATTTATCATCATCATTTATAGAATAAACTAAAAATCTTCATATATGGATGTATACAATATGTGGGTGGGTAATGTTTACCATAAATTTCTCTAATTATCACAAATATACGAATAATTAACAACATATACACCTAAGTAATTTTGTTTTCTTCTGTTTTGTAAAGTAAATACTAAAGTTAAGAATTTGTGGAACATGCCTTCCAGTATAATGTACTACACAAATTACAGACAAACCAGTGGCATTTGTTCGCATGGAGTGGCCTTGGTACTTCTGCTAGATCAATGAAAGCTGTGGGGATGTAAAGAAATTCCATCAATGCTGTCGTGAACTAGCATGCCGCAGCATTGGAACAAGCCACGAGATGAAAAGATCAATACAGAGCCCGTGTCAAAAATGATATTAACAAAAGCCGGAAATACCAATAGGAAAAGAAAACCTGTAATGGCAAATTTTACAGACAACAGGTAACTATCAACAATTGCATTTCTACCAATGATTATCATTGCATTTAATTAATTAATCATATATACTTTCCAACGTATATCTGTCCAGTGTATAGCAGCACTGCTGATGAGATTTGGTGCTAGCCGAAACAGATGTTCTCATATATTTTATTAATTATAAAAAAAGGAAAACATTTCTAT
Source organism: Congeria kusceri (assembly GCA_027627225.1). NCBI lineage: Eukaryota > Metazoa > Mollusca > Bivalvia > Myida > Dreissenidae > Congeria > Congeria kusceri. The sequence goes on along the minus strand of CM051032.1, from coordinate 30,618,460 downwards.
ACTTTTAAAAGTAATGATCATTATTGTAATGCTTGTTTTTATTGTAGATCAATAATTGCACGTTTATTTGAATACCATATACGATTTAAAATCTGTCCAGTGTACAGAAGCACTGCTGATGAGGCTTGGTGCCTAGCCGAAACAGATTTCCAATGTTATTCTACCGGTTTATCAAGATTTTAAACTTGAAAGTGCATACGGTTATATACAGACAACACATTTAAAATATGTTAATTTTATTTAACATATTGTGATAAAAACTGTGTATATATTAAATATATGTTAGCAATATTTAACCATTTTGTAATGTTTACCTGTTCGAGCAAAACATACATTCAGAATGTTTTCTCTTGCATAGTTTCAACCACATAAATGCAAATAAAATACACTTGAACAATAAGCTTTTGTGTGGGTTTTCATAATTGTACTGACAAGACAATATCTAAAAGCTCTGTCATACCCCATGATTATTTGTAATCTATACTACATACTCAAAACATAGCATACTGGTACTAATAAATGTAATGTCGATGACTCTTTGTTAATAATTATGTTGAGAATGCTGTTAGCACTTTTTTTGTAATGCGTATATCATGCATGAAAATGAGTTCACCATACAAACTTAAGTCAAACTAACATTTTTGTCAGACACCCATAATGTCTGACATAATTTGCATTTTATGAATTTATATGCAAATATATAAAACATATTTTAACAGAATAATTTGTCCTTCATCAAACAATGGTAGTTAATATTTCTTAAGCAAGCAAAAATATTCGTAACTAATCGGTCAAATATGATGAAATTTACACATTCTCTAATGTTTTTGTTTTTCAAATAATGATTTACAGCATTTAGTGTTTTTACATACAATCAATGGCTTTAAAACAATCTCATTAACAGTAATGTCCAGAGACATACAGATGCATACACCATTATTTGTTTACTATGAGTAAACCAACATATCTAAAATAATCTTAATAACACTGTTCACAGTTATGATTTATTTTACAGAAAAATACAGGTGACAAGCGATGACATCTCCTCCCTACAGGAATTAAAACAGTCGCCAATTTCGTACCTGGTCGAGTACAGTAAAAAATCAGATGTGCACATCAGCACTCAGTATGGTACCCAAGTAATTGGGTCAGGGCTTTCATACCATGTAAGTATCATGGAATGTAAGAAATTATATCTTAGCACGATCATATTAATTTCCACGAATATGACAATGTATATTTTTTATACATACATGTATATTGTAAACAACAATGTTGCGTTTGAAAACCAAATACAAATGGTACATGTTCTATGTATATAAAAATACCTTCCCACTCAATTGATACCCATTTATACACTTTACATACTACACATTTTATAAGACATTTTAATTAATGAAGGCTCAGCTTTTTGAAAGACCAGACACACTGTCAATCAAATCTTGTGGTTGACTTAATTAAAGCTCAATGAATTCACAACATGTATCAGGCTGGAATGATTGTATTTAACATTGAGTACATTCAATGAAATTAAAAAAGGCGTAAAGTTTGTAAAAAAGCAGCGACAAAACCAGATCTGATTAATTATGCTAAAATGTCAAGTTTAACTTTGCCACGTAATATCTTGAACTGCTTTACTCTTGCAATTGCTCGGTCGACATGAAATCTGTGTCTGGCAATTTCTTCTGGAAGAATAACACCAGAGGGTTTCATCTGAACAACAGAAGTAGCAAATGGGGGAATATTTAATTGCAGTCCATGTTTTTCAATGTCATCATGAATGCGAAAGCCTTTATCTGCCATAATTCCATCACCTTCCTTAATTTTTCCCATTTTAATAAAACTTTATAATAAATTTAAAAAAACCACTACTGTGTGTTATTTCTTTATCAGAAATAGCACCACTGAAAAGCATGGATGCAAAAAAAAGACCCTCTGGGGTCTATACCAACAAGACCCTTCAATGTACTGGTTGATTTGTAATGAGAATAGCACTGACTTTGCCGTATTAAAGAACTTGGTTTTTGTATTTTGATTTCAGTTCCATCTATAATAACTAATGTGTTGCAAACTCGTCTTTAAACGCGGTCGTGGCATTAAGTGAAGTCCCCGATGATATAGGACTAACATATATCAAAAGGGATATCTCATTGAAAAAAGAAGACAAAGGCGCATGGATTAATATCCGGATCATACGTTCACGACGTGAAATTGTATGCGAAATCGCCCTAAGCGCTGGAAATCCACGGCCGTGTTTTCCCCAGCCATCGGAAAATCGCCCAACCCCACATAATGCATTTCTCATTAAACACAGACACTAAGTCTGTCCCTGATATTCTGTGCACCTGTCAAATAGGGTAAAGTAACCCATTTATCATCATCATTTATAGAATAAACTAAAAATCTTCATATATGGATGTATACAATATGTGGGTGGGTAATGTTTAACTTAAATTTCTCTAATTATCACAAATATTATACGAATAATTAACAACATATACACCTAAGTAATTTTGTTTTCTTCTGTTTTGTAAAGTAACTACTAAAGTTAAGAATTTGTGGAACATGCCTTCCAGTATAATTTACATTACTACACTGATTACAAATTACAGACAAACCAGTGGCATTTGTTCGCATGGAGTGGCCTTGGTACTTCTGCTAGATCAATGGAAGCTGAGGGGATGTAAAGAAATTCCATCAATGCTGTCGTGAACTAGCATGCCGCAGCATTGGAACAAGCCACGCGGTGAAAAGATCAATACAGAGCCCGTGTCGAAAATGATATTAACAAAAGCCGGAAATACCAATAGGAAAAGAAAACCTGTAATGGCAAATTTTACAGACAACAGGTAACTATCAACAATTGCATTTCTACCAATGATTAATTATCATTGCATTTAATTAATTAATCATATATACTTTCCAACGTATATCTGTCCAGTGTATAGCAGCACTGCTGATGAGATTTGGTGCTAGCCGAAACAGATGTTCTCATATATTTTATTAATTATAAAATATTTGGAAAACATTTCTATACTTTTAAAAGTAATGATCATTATTGTAATGCTTGTTTTTATTGTAGATCAATAATTGCACGTTTATTTGAATACCATATATGATTTAAAATCCATCCAGTGTACAGAAGCACTGCTGATGAGGCTTGATACCTAGCCGAAACAGATTTCCAATGTTATTCTACCGGTTTATCAAGATTTTAAACTTGAAAGTGCATACGGTTATATACAGACAACACATTTAAAATATGTTAATTTTATTTAACATATTGTGATAAAAACTGTGTATATATTAAATATATGTTGGCAATAATTAACCATTTTGTAATATTACTGTTCGAGCAAAACATACATTCAGAATGCTTTCTCTTGCATAGTTTCAACCATAGAAATGCAAATAAAATACACTTGAACAATAAGCTTTTGTGTGGGTATTCATAATTGTACTGACAAGACAATATCTAAAAGCTCTGTCATACCCCATGATTATTTGTAATCTATACTACATACTCAAAACATAGCATACTGGTACTAATAAATGTAATGTCAATGACTCTTTGTTAATAATTATGTTGAGAATGCTGTTAGCATTTTTTTTGTAATGCGTATATCATGCATCAAAATGAGTTCACCATACAAACTAAAAATTTTCTCAGACACCCATAATGTCTGACATAAAAATTTGCATTTAATGAATTTATATGCAAATATATAAAACATATTTTAACAGAATAATTTGTCCTTCATCAAACAATGATAGTTAATATTTCTTAAGCAAGCAAAAATATTCGTAACTTATCGGTCAAACATGATGAAATTTACACATTCTCTTTTTTTTTTCAAATAATGATTTACAGCATTTAGTAGTTTTACGTACAATCAATGGCTTTAAAACAATCTCATTAACAGTAATGTCCAGAGACATACAAATACATACACCATTATTTGTTTACTATGAGTAAACCAACATATCTAAAATAATCTTAATAACAATGTTCACAGTTATGATTTATTTTACAGGAAAATACAGGTGACAAGCGATGACATCTCCTCCCTACAGGAATTAAAACAGTCGCCAATTTCGTACCTGGTCGAGTACAGTAAAGAATCAGATGTGCACATCAGCACTCAGTATGGTACCCAAGTAATTGGGTCAGGGCTTTCATACCATGTCAGTATCATGGAATGTAAGAAATTGTATCTTAACACGATCATATTAATTTCCACGAATATGACAATGTATATTTTTTATACATACATGTATATTGTAAACAACAATGTTGCGTTTGAAAACCAAATACAAATGGTACATGTCCTGTGTATATAAAAATACCTTCCCACTCAATTGATACTCTTACATACACTTTACATACTACACATTTTACAAGGCATGTTAATTAACGAAGGCTCAGCTTTTTGAAAGACCAGACACACTGTCAATCAAATCTTGTGGTTGACTTAATTAAAGCTCAATGAACGCACAACATGTATCAGGCTGGAATGATTGTATTTAACATTGAGTACATTCTATGAAATTAAAAAAAGGCGTAAAGTTTGTAAAAAAGCAGCGACAAAACCAGATCTGATTAATTATGCTAAAATGCCAAGTTTAACTTTACCACTTAATATCTTGAACTGCTTTACTCTTGCAATTGCTCGGTCGACATGAAATCTGTATCTGGCAAATTCTTCTGTAAAAATAACACCAGAGGGTTTCATCTGAACAACAGAAGTAGCAAATGGAGGAATATTTAATTGCAGTCCACTTTTTTCAATGTCATCATGAATGCGAAAGCCTTTATCTGCCATAATTCCATCACCTTCCTTAATTTTTCCCATTTTAATAAATCTTTGTAATAAATTTAAAAAAAACCACTACTGTGTGTCATTCCTTTATCAGAAATAGCACCACTGAAAAGCATGGATGCGAAAAAAAAGAACCTCTGTGGTCTATACCAACAAGACCCTTCAATGAAGTGGTTGATTTGTAATCAGAATAGCACTGACTTTGCCGTATTAAAGAACTTGGTTTTTGTATTTTGATTTCACTTCCATCAATAATAACTAATGTGGATGCAAACTCTTCTTTAAATCTCTGTGGCATATGTTCAATAATAAAATCTCTATGTGGCCCAAAAGACACTGAGCCAAACCTGTGATACATATACTAAATCCAGTTTGTAAAAATAGTGCTACAATTTTGTGATGACAAACTAAATAACTTCTCAATATGTGTCAAATCAAAATCCTGCCTAAGTTTCATAAGAACCATTAGCAACTCATCTTTGAGAGACATCGTTTTAACACAACCTAGATTTTTTTACATAGTTAATGGCATAACTGATGAGGGAACAAGAAAATTAAAAAAGCATTTAACTGTTCTTGCTTGACTCCAGTGTAATACATACATTCATTGTTTGTTTTAGTAGTTTTCAATGACTTAATACTAAATGAGTGTACATGTTCTGGATTGCTCTTGGTCTTCTCTTTATTCTGTGTCGAAGCTCGTAGAAAGTTTTCATTTGAGAGGATCAGCTTTGCCACTTGTTGTTTCAGCGCCCGATTCTCCGCCGCAAGAGCCACATGTCCAATGGAGAGCAAGCTGAAAATAATGTACAATGAATTAAGATATTAAACATGCATTATTTTGTATTCTTTAAAGGAACCACTGATAGAGCCTCTTCATGCACCAAGGAATTAATAGGGATGTGGGGATGTCGTCTTCTTAAAACAGGTTTGGCTGACCCAAGAATCCTATGAACAACTACAAACCAACAAACATGAATGGCAAAATGTGTCAGTAACATGAGTAAAAGAGCTATGCAAACGGTAAGTTAAAATCATTCTTAAAATATAAAATCTGTCAAAATTAAGTGATTTGACCTGTATTGTATTCTATGATGTGCACCAACAATTATTAAATACATTTTGAATAATATTATGTCAAGCCTTTCTTGAGTCATCATCCAGAAAAAAATAATTAAGAGACCGACAAGCTCAATTCTATATACCCCCCCCTTAAACTTTGTTAAACTTTGTTAGTTGGCGTATAATAAAGGGCAATAATTCTACAGTTCCTGACATGATTTAGCTTCTTAATTATATTGGTCGAGATATTATGCCCAAATACATTCATGAAGACTGGTTAAGATTGGATGAAACTGTTTATAGAAAACGAAAACTGCTAAAAAGCCAATTATAGGTAACTCAAGTGCCATAACTCAACACGTCCTGAGGCATGTTGGCTGATTAATGTACTTGGCCTAGATGTAATGCCTACAAACCTTGGATTAATCACAAAATCAACATCATGCAAGGACCCCAAAAAGGACCCAATCGGGAATAAGCTTATGTGTTTTAAACTGAATAAAGCTATATAATATACATTATCAAACGAAAACTGTTGACTTAGATATCCTATGTAAATGAAAAATATCTTTAAAAGGTCGACACATGTAACAAATGCTGCATGATTTGTTTGCCGTTTCCATTAGGTAATCTTATTTCATAAACAATACATAATATGGAACATATTAATTTGTAAGGAGTGTCATATTCAATTAGCAAAACGTGAATTGATGAAAGTCTTTTAAAATAATAATGTCTTTACTACTTAAACATGCATTCTTGAAACTAATTGAGTAATGGTATTTTAAACATGTCAGATTATGTTGATGCTTTATGTACATACTTGTCATACTGGTATCTGCATTAGATTGACTAGTACTTGAAGTACTCGCGACTGCTTCCTGGGTGGTGGTGTTCAGTTCCTGTGTGATAGAATTGGTGCTGTCATGCTCATAATCAGCCTCCCTAGAGGAAATAAATATATTAAATATTATAATCTGGATGCTGAATTTAAATACATTAATAATAAGTTTGTTATATTGTTTTTTCCAGTATTGTTAGAGATGTAATCTGTATTTTGTCTGTCAGGTTTGATAATTATTTACATGTCAAATATGAAATAAATAAGACATTCTACATATGAATTACATAGAAATTGGTGCAGTTGTGAAGTATACACCACACATAACATATCTATTTATGTTTACTGTATGTTATATGCTATATTTTAATGTTTTTCTTTAAAATTACATTATGCAAAATGCATTGTAAATCTAATAGTGTACCTGATTGTTGGTTAGCTAGATAGTATCCAAAGGAACTGGCAGCTGTGAAAATAACAAAAATGTAAATGTAAACACAACAACCACAAAAACAACACAACAGGAACTATCTCAACTGAACAACATAAAAACAAACAATAATAATAAATGTTTCAACCAATAATTGTATTTTTCTTATATATTGTAATGTTATTAATACATATATATATCTCAAGGGTTGCGAAATCTTGCCTAGTTTTGCGTAATTCCAATTAGTGGTCAGGTATTTTTATGAAATTCCGGTTTGCTGCTAATCCGAAGTAATCGATAAATCCTTATGCAATAACAATGTAAATGTGGGGCTTTGGTGCCTACATTTTACTTATGTGTACACTGGGGCCAGCTGGTCAGTACAGATAATTGATTTTGCTATCCCTTCATATATATATATTACCGAGAACTCTGTATAACAATACAAACAAGTTAATTAACAACGTATACTGATATATTAAATATTAACTTACATTTGCATTCCAGTGTCAAATTTTATACGCTTTTTTGGTGGTTCAAAATTGCCTCTACGTTTAGGCGGTGGGCGAACATGGGTATTTTAGCTGTGATCAAGTGCATGTTCTGGGTATGGAAACTGGTTTACCGTCCCTGAAATGCTGGAAGATAATACTTGATTTATTAATTTATGAATATTTTTATTTCCTTAAAAAATAATAAAACACAGATACTAACACACAGTATAACAATGTGTCACTTCAGAAAACATTCTTGTAACACGATGGTATACATTAAATGAATTACTAAAATCATATCACATGGGCCACCAATATTAATTAAAAATATGGGTGCAGGATGAAGCGTACCATTTCCGAAGCGTACCAGTGCCAAAGTGTACCATTTTAGGACGAAGTGTACGACCCCCTGTATAAATATGTTTTTACAACATGTTGTCCGCACCCTGCTGATAAGGTGTGATAAACTCCATCTGATACTGGGGGTAGAGTATAGAAAATATGTGAAATTGTCAATAAATAGCTGTTTATAGCGACATTATGTGTCAGTACGAATAGCGTCCGAGAAGTACTATCCGAAATAATAATAATCATGACATTTACTCAATATAAGTATCAATAGATACAAAAATTTTATTCAAATACTACTTGATACGAAAATCAAATGCAGAATACATTACGTTCGAACACACATAAAAGCGTTTATTTTACTAAGGATCACGAAGCACTTCTTCTTTAATCTGCTCCCTCGGTCGACCACAGCGGCGTATCCACTCTCGACATTTATCGAGCTTAGTCGCCTTAGTGGCCGGTTTAGGCAACGGATGAACACTATGCCATCCGTTAACCTGTCTGGATATCTTGAATCGGTGTTAAATTTCCCCCAGCAACATCGTTTCACCATTTTTTTCTGAAATCCGAGTTCTCAGTAAAGAAAACAAGATGTCTGAGATCGTGTCTGTCAAGGTTACGCATGCACAAATAAATTGTTAGATGTAAACAATTTCTATACGTTGTAACTGAAAATATGAACCTTAGAATAAACACACCGGTTTTGACAAGCATGGGGGCTGCCATTTTGTGCATGAATACATGGGCCAAAAGTTATGAAGCTGGGAACCATATAAGATAAAGTAGTGCCTAAAAATGTCTTTTTTCTTATTTCTTACTTATATACCTTTAAGTTGATACAAAACAAATATCATTTAAACTGTATTTTAAAAATCATATGCACTATACACTGAACCCTATGTGTTTATTATCTAACTGACCGTTTTGGTGTAATTTGACCTTTAAGAGACCTCAACCCTTTCACATTTGAATTAAAACCACATTTTTCGTAAGTCTGATCTATTTCGAAAAAGAACCTGAAGTCCTATCACACTGGTATAAGGATTTATTGGAAAAAAGTACAGTTGAAAATACCACATATACAGGCGTTGCGAGACAAGAATTTCGACAGAAAACATGTACTTAGGTACATATTGGAAAACATTATTTCAACTCAGAATAAAGCACAACTTTGAGTTTTAATAGGCATGGAAGACATAATATTTAATTCCAGAAGTGAAAACAATCTCCATTGGCATTCTAAGTTTTATAGAATAGGTTTTTAATCCCTTTAGAAATGGTAAAATCCATATAAATGTAGCATTTCAGATGCCATTTGACCCAAGAAAAGTGTTTGTTTACATAACAATCAACATACCTGACCTCCTGTCACACAACACAAAAAAGAGACTTTGACCCCAAAATGTAAATGCCAGATATTAACTAACAGTTTTCTGTCACACCTGTGCCTGTGGGTAAGGTCAGCCGCTTGCAATCTTCAAGATGTTTCAGGTACACTCTGCTGGGTAATCTATGAAAATAAAAAGGTTTTCTGTGCATGTTTACTCAATATTGTGATTACTAGTGTAACTTAGATCCAATAAGTGTACATGTACAATAGTTTACACATTTTTTGTATTGCGATAAGGCTAGTCGCTATGCCGGCTTCACATTATCGAGCTCACATGCGAACAGTCCAGTTCAAAAACGGGTTTGAGAGTCCCAACAAGGGTTACACTCTTGCTTTTCCTACTGGTGTTGATGAGGAGTATGCCATGCTGAAAAAGAAGTCAATAGATAGTAGAATACATGACAATAATCTTGTACTAACCTTCAAAGATACTGATGGTACGGACACGACTGTGTCAGCTTTGCGCCCCCGCCCCAACGCTCCAATGTAGTTGCAAAGTTCGGTAGTTTTGATGACTCGTCACTTCACCCAGACTTGTATACCAAGGAGATGATGGTTCCGGCTGAGTTCCTGGTTCGTTTGATCACTGCATTTAAAAAACATACTCAAATTAAACCAAACTGTGATGGTGATTTAAATTTTGATGCCGCTAACTCCATTAGGTGGGGTCTGGGTTTGCGTGGGCCCCTAAAGTGTTTTATGCATGTATTTCATGTATTGTTCAGCTGAAAGCCTGATCTAAGTACAATTATAAAATAAAATATGAACTAAATAGGATCTGTAAACTTTGCAAATTAGGAAAATTGGTATTATTCAAAGTAGGCAGGTCGGATGGTCACTATGGCCAATGCATCGGCCAGTGCGGACACGAACTTTGCGGTCACTATTAACAGTTACAGGTTCTAAAACTAAATGATACGGATTGTAACACAAAGTATTATGACATAAATTAGATAATTGTTGAGACTCGTGCAAATTGTCAAAATGAAAGTGGAAAACAACACGGTGAACGCAATGGGTCTTGGATGGTGACTCTGGTGGACGTTTTGCTTTAACTTTCCCATATCTACTCATCTCATGTCCACTAGAGAAACCATCCCATAAACTACAGCTTTAAATGGGGTCAAGTTGGCATCTGGCAGTGATTCTCTTCATTACAGTGCGTGTGTAGGCATCCATTTTCAAACATTTTGCAGACGACAAATCTTACCGATAGTTCTTAAAGGTTACGCATGCGCAAATAAATTCCTTCATTGTTACATATAAAATATTCAATGTTTGATCTCAATTTTCACCATAACCAAGCGACTTCCCAATATATCACCATACATTGTTGGAATGATAAGCCATAACCTTTTGAAAAACAGCATGTCAAAAATTTCTATACGTTGTAACTCAAAATATTTACCTGAGAATAAACACACCGGTTTTGACAGGCATGGGGGCTGCCATTTTGTGCATGAATACATGGGGCAAAAGTTATGAAGCTGGCAACCATATAAGATAAAGAAGTGCCTAAAACTGTCTTTTTTTCTTATTTCTTACATATATACCTTTAAGTTGATATCAAAACATATCATTTCAACTGGATTTTATACACTGAACCCTATGTGTTTATTATCTAACTGACAGCCCTGAAGATGTGACTACCGATTTGGTGTAATTTGACCTCAACAATGACGTTAATCGCGGTGAATAAATTGTAGGTTCTGATTGGTCGGATGCAGCTGTCAATCAAAACCCAACGATCGGTCAACTACACATGAACTGGTCTTCTCAATCGGGCATCACCGTGTATCCAGCGATGCACTCAATGTGGTAGGAATGCGGTGATCCTGCGACTCGTATTGTTAAATGAGGAGTAATCGGACGGTCGTAGAATTCTTGTAAATATGTGTTAAAAATCATCTTATATTTAAAGAAGTGCGAGTGTAATTATAATAAGATATTCATTTTAATAATAAAATATATATTATTATTTGGTTTACAAACATATCTAAGCAAAAATGACATATAGTGAAATAACTGTATTAGATAGACCATATTTCCTAGAAGACACACTGTGCGAACATGCCAGGTTATATATAAACGTTTACAACATATAAAAAAATCGAATATATGAGCATTGGTATATCTAACATATGGTTTATAAAATTATCAAAAGCAATTACACTTGAATTTACTCAACTTCACTAGCATATTCTAGAGGAACAACTATATTAAAGCAAAAGAACATTTGTTTGAAGTAGTAAATGTGATGTTCAGTTCAATTGATCTAGTTGTAGTGATAGTGTGTAGTAACCTAGGCTAGACCATAAAATCCCGAAAGCTAATTTTCGATGAAGTCCTTGGATATAATACTTACTTTTGTTAACAAAACCGCATAAACATTTTTAAGACTTTGGCAACTGGACATTTCATATAATGTTTCTGTAGCATACTTTGTAACAATGTTTGATTTATCTCAGGCAACAGCCTTTTCACATACACATAATTGTACATGCACATCTCAACGTCCAATTCAGTTATTTGTTTTAATGCGTAAAAGATGATTCTTAACAGCTTTTTAAAATTCTATCTATTTTATATAAGATTAGTTCAGATGTTCTCCAGTATATATATACCAGCAGGACATGGTCCCGGAAGTTTCTCCTCTAGTCTGCGGCTCCTACATACAAGCTGAGACTCTAACTGTGATCCAATGTAGGAAGCTCGCCTGCTCCTTTGCATCTAACTAAAACCTGCCAATAATATGCAAAATAAATTCAGTGCATGCCTGTCTTGATAAGCTTAACCAAAGTTGAATATAATTTGCTTTATTCTAGCACTATTTGTAAAGGTTAAATTCATTATGAAAAAACTTATGTTTCCGGTTTTCTAAGCATTGCATTCATACCAAAAGAACATTTGTCCAATACAACATTTGATGTAGATATGCTCAACCGTCATTTACTTAAAAGTAATATATATTTTATCACTTTGAACTGGTTTTATGCAACGTTTATTACGCCTAAATAAGTATCCTACTGTGTCATACATCTATTTATTCCTTGAGTTTCCACCTAATGCGCACTTTATATCGTGTCATAATGTTAATATTATTTCTATATATTTATATATATTTTTTAACTTTTATCATTTCTTGGTGGTTAACGTTCTTTATCTGTTATGTATATGTAAGAAAACACTGTATCATATTAACTTTTTCTTAGCGAAATTTTTAATGATTTCCGTCTTCGACATACTTTCCAATGTTTTTCGTCCTTCCCTTGCTTAATATTTCAGCATTTGTGGCTTGAAAGTTGTCTTCAACCCTGCACAAGGAAACTGAAAACACTGTTTCAAGCTCAAAGGAGAAATATATTCATGGCACGATGTATTCATTAAATACCGCTTGCAACGATTTTAAATGACACATACCACTGCGGAATATCATTAAATCGGAATATTCTTAGTGTATATCTCCTTCTGGCTGCGAAACATTTTAATGTTCTGTGCATCCTAGTCAGTGTAATTGCGATTAAACAAGACTTTAGGACAAAATGAATGATGGACCGACGGAAGGACGGTAGGACGGACGGACGGACGGTGTTCCCCCGAAATGTACATGCAGCATGACCGACTACATGCCATGTACTGCTTACGTACCATTCGTTATATGAAGTATTGTATATGATGTATTGCGTACTTTACTTTGACTGCAATCCGGAAGTGGTGGTTCCCATTCCCAACCCCTGCAAACGTCGTCCATACTTCCTACCTCTTCTGGTTCCCGGCACTCCATATACGACATTATCTCCAGACCAGCTATACAATGTTCGTTACTAAATACTATAGCAGCATATTGACGCTGACAAGTTTGACGTTGAAACATGCCTTTATAAATGCAAAATTAATGTAAACAAATAATTAAAATTGCGTGCTGGCGCGCACTGATCCAGTGATAATTCTTATCAAACGGAGCTTCGCTGTAAGGGTATACTGGGATTTATTGTAGACACACATATCTAAAAGAAAATAATATTAATATACAAATATATGCCAATATTTAATACACCCGAGGCCATGGAACCTTTTCGTTCGTATTATAATGTTTAAGGTGACAACATATATAGACATTCACCAAAAATCGTCTTTAAAATGCATACAATTGAATCATTCAGCTATCGAAAGTTGTCATTTACATTGATACAGTTTCAAAACTATATTTTAAATTCTAATAATTTCACTATTCTGTAGAGTCCCATATTAATTGTAAACAATTTCAACCAGACACTACCCTGTTTTACTGGCATCGATGTCTATGATATTTGTCCATTTCGAAATTTTAAAACTTAATGCAAATACATCTATTCATACAATTTTAAATTGTGTCAAGTCAGAAAGCATGAAAAAGATTACTGTATAAACAGTAATGTAATATAAATTACGTTTTTATATTAAATTATTAATAATGCAACTTAATAATTTATAACAAAGACATCAGCCAACTGATGAATGCTCCTTAATTCGCTTTGCCAAGTAACGGGAAATAAATCAGATGAGCAGAGATCTTTAAAATAACAAAAATCAATAGAACTGCAGCACCAGATAGGCTGTCAAAAATGTTGTTGAACTTGCCACCGTCCTAAATTTCATACAGCATAAGATAAAGTAGTTGCTGAGAAAGAGCCCGCACAAGATGTGTGCACTGTATACTATTTTAGCAATCTTCAAAGGCCAATAACTCCAAGAAAAGTCATTGAAGCGGAACGTCCTGCCACTATACACACCCTGTTTATGTAATGAAACTTCCCAAACTTCCCATAAAGTTTAATTAAGTTCTGTTTAGTAGTTGCTGAGACACAGTCCAAACAAGAATTATACACTATATAATAATTTCAGGAACCGTCACAGTCCCAACACTGTAAGCAAAATCATCGAAGCGAGTATCTTGGTACAGTGAACACCTCGTTTTGGTAATGAAGCTTTCCTTAAAGTTTCAGCAACATTCAATGTCCAATAACTCCAATCGACATGACTGAAAAAGAAATTCCTGGAACTGTGCACACTTCCATTTGATATTGAAGCATCGCATAACGTTTCATTGCATTCTGGCCAGAAGTTGCGGAGAATAGCCCTTACAAGAATTTTGCAATAAATACTTAATTCAGAAATCTTTAAAGTGCCATAACTCTGAGATAAATTATTGAAGCTCTGGTTCAATGCACACTTATTATTGGTAAAGAAGCTTCCCATGATGTTTCATTGAAGTTTCTGGCCAGCAGTTGCTGAGAAATACTCAGGACGGACGGACGGACAAAGCTGCAACTATATGCTCCCCCGAAAAAAATTCGGGGAGCATCAAAATGCCACATGATAATGAGAATTACGTATATCACTGATTTATTAGCAGTTGGTTTAGATATAACTACTTCTTTAAATTTGAATTCATATATTTTTGCTTTAATTTATCGACTAGTTTTATTAACAATAAAATTCATATAAGATACCTCTGATACAGCGAATTAAATACCCAATCCACTTTCCATTACGACATGCTTAATGTTCGTAGTTCATGGAGCAACGACGGTCATGTAAGTACAGATTTTTCTTTCTTTGTAACGGGTTCCAGAGATATAATCCATTGTCCCACGTAACTGTTGTATACACGGTAGATGGAAAGATCTTTATCCGGTGCTAAACAGTACACTAAAAGAGTATATACATATAAATTATATATCTGTATTGGCAAGTGGATTTAATTGTGTTAGGTATATATTCAGTCCTTTTGTCACTTCGTTGTAAAGAGTTATTTCCTAAAGCAAGCAATCAGAAATGTTTCGGAAAATGAGCCTACTATATCAATGCCAATGCGCTGCTATATAGATTATCTGAACAAACTGAATGCAATAACCGTGTTTTCTTTCAGATTCAAGTGAAATTTCCACTCAAATACGAATGTTCCTTGCAAAATTACAAGCACACTGAACCCAAGAAGAAACGTATGTTTGTTATATAAATTTGCTTACTGCTATTAACTGGTCGCTTTTGCAAAGTAGACAGATTTTACAATAACCACATGTAGCTCTATTAATGTACATCTTTTACGTAACCGTGACAATTTGTTATGTACTTTACACTGAATATGTCATGAAGAAGTCAAACATCATACATCGTTAATTTACTTAATTTAATCACTACGTTTCGGCTGAAAAGCCTTCTTCAGGTAACATGTCATAATATAACATGTCAAAGACGTTATAATGATGTCATAATACATGAAACATAATTTGGCGTACTTATTACAATACATAGGATTCACAAAAGATTCACCATACTACATGTACTTTACGAAAGTTTCGTTTTTGGTTCAGTATATATATTTAGGAGCAAAATAAAATGAGCTTGTTATTATCATTATAACTAATTGTAAATGCTCCAACACTAAACATTATCAATTTAAGCGATCATTGTATTTAAGGCTATTGGCAAGTCTCTCATTAAATATAAAAAACACGTTGATGCTTTATGCGTCGACATACATGTGAGCATTCATTTTGTCCTATTGTTAAGAAGCATATGGCCAAAACTATGCACACCCTTCTTTTTTGGCAGTGTTGGTATGATACACATCTGGTAAACGCTGATGTCAATGGATCATTGACCTACCCTTTTTACACTGACTCAAATTTACAATCCATCGGCCATCCTTACATGCATAGTTTCCGGATATGTTTACTTCACACTTATTATCATCAACCACAAGAACCACTCCATTTGGGTAGCGGTTATTGTAAAGGTCATCAATCACTACTTGTTTGCTGATCGGGTATACAATGTAGACTGAAATGTCAATAATTGGAGTTTCACAGAAAACTGAAAAAAGGCAAATACTCTTATTTTTTTATCTGCATTTACACACACGTGTATTATCAAAATATGTATGCATGAAAGAAAAAAATCCAGATATTTTAATGTTGATATATATCCATAAACATTCACGAAACGCATTTTGGTTTGGTATCTCCATTTTTGGCGATATTATTTCTTCATCGGCAGAAGGCTCGTAACTATTAGACCGAAAATTATGATCTTATGAGTTCTGTTGATCGATATATTGCTCTTTTGTTTCATACATTCGTCTTGACATTTAATCCATGTTTCGTCTTGTGTACCGGGGCAGAAACAATAGCAGTTTTTATAACGAAATCCTTGACCAGGACAAGTTTTGTTTTTGCAGAGCCTGAAAAGTAAACACGTCACTAGTGGTTTCAAAATTATTTCCTAAATAAGTCAATGTAAGAAGATACTAATTAACCTGATAACACATAATTGCATTTAATCCATTCACACCATCTTTGGGATAAGAACGATTCAAATGTATATGATTTGGCCATATGTTTTTATGACACTTAAGTTTTGTTTTCTCTGCTAGTTATTTTTGTTAGTTTATATTTACTTCATCTGAAACAATTGTCAAAATTTCATTATTGTCGTGGTGCACTAATATGGGCAAAATGATAATACATTTGTATAAAAAGACTTGTTTGCCCTCTCTGGAATGAAAGTCAACTTTTTAGTGAAAATCGGATGACAAATGTCGGCCACAGAGAGCAGAAATTGATAAGGTCATTTTTAGATAAATCAAGGGTCATAACTATGCAGTTTCTGAAGTGATTTGGATCAACATTGCACCTAATATTGAGCCCTCAAACGTTTGTATTCAAGTCGGGTGAAAATTGTTGTACGTTGAGTGCGGCGGAAAGGACTAAAAGTTTAAAATGTGGAAATGTCCAGGGCCATTGCTACACAGTTTATATATCGATTTGGATGATTTGCGAACTTCACCAATATATTATCCCCACACAGGTTTTCATAAAGTTTGGTATAGGTCTGATCAAATCTGTTGGACTTAGAGAGCGAAAATTGCCTGGAATGTCAATGTTATTTAATTTTATTACCCGATTCCAGGGGCGATTTGGTCTTTTATTGAACTTGAAATTTGGTAAAGATTGGATGAAAACTGACAGACAGACAGACAGATAGAGAGGCAGGCAGGAGGATGGACGGACGGATCGACCGACCGACCGACAGACAGACATTAGCAAAATATACCGCCATTTTGGATGGGGGCATTAAAATACAAACACAGAACATCAATCATTCGAATCGGCTCAATTATACATGGCATTGACGATCTGTACATCAAGGAAGCTTAGCACATGTGTTTTTCCAATTACATCAATGTACGCCTGACCTCTTGATTGTACTGTAATGCCGTCAGTTATGTTGGCGTACATTTGAAAGTACGACATCAAATGTTTATCTCAAACCGAATCATATAGAATTTCGTCTTGTTTTGAAAATACCAAATGTATTCAAACAAAACAATATGAAACTTTTTTATTTATGGATATTTCATTGAAGGTAATCAGTTTGTAAACTAGTGCAGAAAAATATAAGCATTCGGGATTAAGATTACAAATACTTTATATTATACTGGATATCATTACATAAATCTCATCATAAAGAAGCTATGGTAAAGGAAATTGAACCACATATCTTCTTGTATATTATCTTTATGCCCAATAGCATAGTCATTCCTATCAGCTCGTGTGTTCGAGCTAGAGGCCAATGGCGTGACCCAGCTCGTGAAGGATGATGGGTATCTATAAAATAGACCATATTAAGTAACATATTATTGGTTAGTAACGGGTTGATCGAGCATAGCGAAGCAAGCCCCTTCTTAGCCAATAATATTTTTTGATATGTTCTAACTTATTTAAGAATATAACCTACAATGTAATTAGTCGTGCGCATGTACATCATTTTGAAACTTGAATATTAAATAGTCTTTATGTGAAAGTTGTAACCTGATAATTTTTGAAACTATTAACAATCATTCGCATCCTGGAGTGTTACACATGCACAAGTGAATATGTACCGTCATACATACCGGTCGTCTCAGATTAACGAACTGCTCACCTCTTATGCGTCTTACATTGGCACTGCATCTATGGCAATGAAAAACAACGACACATACTCGCGCTTAATTAATTTGCATGGAATATTCTCCCAGCAAGTTGTGAGTGATCGTTTCTGTTCTGCTGAATGGCTTAGGTGGAGGACAATGAATTTACATGCCGTCACCCCTTACAAGCAATGCGGATTGAAGTTTAATCAACCACACTAAAGGTTTAGGGTTCCTTTTCAAGTCATAAACCTCTTTAACGTACGTTTAAGATTAAGATATAAATCATCTACCATTAATTATGCGTACAGTTTTCTCTTAATATAAGTTATTATAAACTAAACTAATTTACGTCATTTTGTATGCACAATAATACTACTAATAGTGAAAACACATACATGTATTTTTGCGGTCTCGTTTATAACAGAGGTCGGTGTTTGACGTTACCATATTTTATCCAGCTGTAAATATTCATACCCATCCGAAGGAATAAACTGAATGGAGTTGTAATCTATTTCTCTTTGCACGAAGCTCAAGTAGGTTTAGCTGGTCCAAATTTGCATTGCCGTATGTATTTTCAATCGATTTGAGGCGTCTACACATATAATAAGTTTCTTTTCTCAATCAGAGAATAATTTATGTTTCATTACGTGTTTGATGTTGTTTATGTTGCCAATACCGTGACAATTATATACCAACGGACACCCATATTGCTTGACGTATAAAATAACAGTTTTATAAAAGGGTATTGCCTGATGCTTGAATTAAAACCGACGATATGTTTTTATTTAAAATAGTGTCTCATTTTAAGCGTGGTTTTAATCATAATAGACAGATATATGTGCTTAAGTCTTTCCAGTGTATTTACTTGTTTGTTTTTTTAACAAATGTCTATGTAGTTGTCAGAAGAATCAAATATTCGAAGCCAAACCGAACGGCGTAAGGGAGTCTTGTACAAACAGACCATTTCATAAGGACTTTTTGACCTCGGCGATGGATTCTGTCGATGTCGGCTGAATGAATGTGCACATTTATTTCCTTGGCTTTGTCAAGCAATTTTTGCTCGACGTTTTCGTTGATGTCCCGGTGTCTCCTGGAAGACCAGAGATCTGGAGCATCATTCGGCGACTATATTGTTCAAGATCGTCACGTGCGAGGTTCTTAAACTTTTTACAACTTCTTAAATGGTTGTTATCAGTGCGCAGTGCTTGCTCTTCTGACCGGAGCTCATTTAGTTCCTCATTTATCGCACGTTTGATTTCACTAGCCATATCAGAGTATAGTTGCATTTTAAACTGTTCAATTAGATGGGCAGCAACTTCTTCAAGATCAGACTTACTGAATTTTGTCGAAGACATTGTAACGTTTGACAACAAACCTGTCGCCATTAAATTTTCTGTATCATCAGAGTCAGCACTAAAATATAGTGCACTGTAAGAATCAAACTCACTATTGTGTTTGTATCTCTTAAGAAAGGATTGATGCAGTACCTTTTGCCCTGGTGATGATGGATGGCGCTTTTTCCTTCGAATCTGTCTACTCGGCATTGGTATATCACATGAAAATGAATGGGTGGGGTAAGATATCACAATTTCAAAGTCACATTTCGTCTTCAAACTAATCCACAATGTTCACATTATCATCTCTAGTTGTGGTATATGTATACTTACACCCTTCTAATGGTCCTTTACCCATATTGATATAGTTTTACATGCTTTATTATATCATGTTGATTTTAAATATTTTTAATTTAGCGCCCTATCGCAACCGGAAACCGGTAACCATCTTACTAATCCACAATCCTGCATCAACACCCGATCACCCCATTAAAACATGCACATTATTTCAATATATTTTAAAGTCTTCAAACATAATGTTACAACTGAAACATCGAATCGAACTATTAAACTATAATTGATATTCGAAATCGAAATCAAATCGAATAGAGGCAAGGCTAAATCGTTGCAGCTCTAAGCGCTAGCAACAATTTTGAAAAAATAGTGTCTCCCGTTAGTTTGGTTACAATAAACTCAAGTAACTACATTCGTTACCATATTTGTTTGGCTTATATTCCATTAAATCTCGTTAGGGCTTACGTGTGTTGTAGTTTGTGCTTAGGGGAGCCGGTCAATTTAGTTTATGCTATTTTATTGCTTTAATCTCAATGGTTTTATTTTATTGTGCAATCTGCAATGGTGGTTTGATGTGAAAAACGTTGCTTAAAACATAATTTCTATATTAAATGCATACTGTTTCGGTACGCCAAAAGACGTAAAGTTCCATGTACGCCTGGGTTCACTTATACAAAGGTTACAAGCAAAGGTAAACATAAATTTTATAACACACATGTAGATACTTTAAAACTTTATTTTTGAAAACACGTGTTGAAAATAACAGTCCTGTTAATTGGAATTTCATAAGAAAACGAGCTAGATATAAATATGTTTTAACAAGGGAAAGCAAAATCCCAAGTACTAAGTACGTAATAGCAAATACTTTTCAGTATTGTTTCATTCAAAATAAAACGGTGTATATTTCTAGTTCAAAGTAAAAATTATATTAAGTATTAATATATAGAATATATAAGGGAATTTATAATAAATGTTCAAAAGTAAATACAATAGAAAAAAGCCTAATTTCTGAAGTAATTTACTAAAATCCGTTCAAAAATAACTAAATTCCGTGTTGTTGTAGATATTAACTTCTCAAAAGATCCAAAGCCCGTATTCACCAACCCATTTTTAGACTTTAGAATTTAAAAAAAAAGGAATTGGTCTCAAGAAACGATAATTGGGCATTCGCAAGTATGCCGGATACTAATGTTGCTTATGTCATTAACAAACAAATTTAAATAAAGAATGGCAAAATTGGAGTTGGTGAATACCAAGTAAATTTAAAACCCATTTTGTGAACAGAACAGTTTCAATAACACTCTTTATTCTTAGGTGAACACGGGCCCGTCTGTATATTCCCGGTAAAACAGATGATAAAATAAATCCTGACAATCTAGCTTAGCCACAAAACAGGTCTAGCAAACAGAGCATGCCGTTGTCTCGCATTTGTTAGAATAATGCACACTAATAAATGAAATAAAAATAATTGAAAGATGTGTTTTGTTAAAAACATTTAAATATATCCAAAAATTGTATAGGCCTTTCCCAAAACTAGGTTACTTCCCTTGCGTAATCACGTAGGATGTGCCCTGTTCACTTCCGGCGACGTTTATTGATTATAAGGTGGGATAAGCGTATTGATATTTACCAAAAAACATGCAATATATTTGATTTTCAATCTTAAAATTGTGTTGATGTCGGAAAAATAAATTTACAAATATCAACATTCTTATATAATATACATCATGTACTTTATTTATCAATTTAATTAAATAATTATTTTGATTTTTAACAATATTGTCTACTCATTGCAGATTGACAAACATACTGTCCACGGTACGTTTAACGGTTATTATGCAACAAAACACAAAAATAGCGATTCCAGTATCTAAACAACATATGCCTTCATCATGTATTAAATTTGCATTATTAAATAAAATACATAAAAAGATGTTTTTAGTAAAACGATTTTGCTAAGTAACTCTTAGCTAATATTCTTCTGGCGACTAAAATTACGAAAATAAGGTATCATCCCAGAAAGTTGGAGCGTAATTCCGATGTTTTTGGCAGCAACTTCTTATTTGAATTCCATACACATTTGTGTTTAACTTTAAAGCTTTTTTCTTTACAGATATTATTTTTGTGTGCTAAATATTATACGGTGCTTGAACAGGCTCCGCTTTAATCTTGAAATATAATGCAATAAAACAATTATCTTTTTAATTACTGTTAACACAATATTACAATAACTAACGATGATGTCACCCTTAATTAAATGTTATAACTGATGTTGTATTAAAGAGATTAAGTAAGTAATGTGTTTATTATTGTGTCATGTGTTTAAACAATGTTCATTATAACTTCATTTAATCAACGAAACAAATAACACCCGACCCAATGGGTCTATATGTCACCAGGAAATAGATACGTCGTGATAATTATGTACATAATAGGGTGAGTATTTATAATAAAACAGACATAGATATATACATTTTAAAACAAGTTTTTACAATTCAGAGTAAGTAATTAACTAAGCCAACAGAAGAGTCTAATATACGTTTGAATAAATATTTTATATTTGTTGAGTCTGTTTGATCAAGTATTTAGTTTTCCTTCATGTATATAACTCTGAGATTATGTCTTCATTTCTATCGGAATCGTGGTAAACAAACAACATTTTATTCTCGCAGCAGCTACGGTAGAAAAAAACAAACCTCGATGAGTTCTTAAATGTTCACCACCTTTCAATTCTTCAGAATTGAAAATTAAATGCTGTGCTATATTATTTCACTGTTCAATTTAAACCAATTTATTAATTCGAAAAAGTGTTTAATGCTTTTAATTATGTTCTGTTCTGTTCAATAAGGTGGCGAAATTTCATAGGGTGATAGGCAAAGAACAACAACGGAGACAACAACATTTTAAAACGTGAGATAAACTTTAATTTGAGACGTAAACAATGAAGACGAAGTGTGACATGTCAGTTGTCTCTGCATGTAGATCTTTATCATCAATGCATTAATTTACGCAATTGCACGGATTAGCGGTATTGTTCTTAGGGCAATTTTATGAGATCCCAGCGGTTTGTGGCTTTGGTATGTTTATGACCCCCTCTTCAGTCAGATAACTAAGTATCCATTGAGAGAACATGTGGTGGTATTTACGTATGGAAAACAACCGTTTAAGGCGAGACAAGGAGACTACTTTTTTCCGGATACCTGTCATGTGGCCTTAGTAATGAGTTTAAAACGACACTACATTTAGTTCTAACAATTTATTTTTGTAAGATATATCCTCTATGAGTTTTTTAATAATATTTAATCAAAAACATATGGTTTTAAAAATTTCCATTACAAGTTTTGAAAGCCGCTTGGTCTTAGATACTATATATGGCAAGCTAGGGAAAACGTCGCCGGAAGTCGGGTTTTAAATATGGCGGATGTGAATTCGCAATAACGGGAGATAATTTCCGAGGGAGATCACCTAGTTTTGGGAAAGGCCTATAGTGGTATGATACAGATATTCAAACATATAAAACAACAACAAAGTAACTCACATTTGCAATAATGAACCAATTATTCGAAATAATTAGTATTTTAACTATAAATGTAATCCATGAAATCAATGTTAACATTAACTTATTCCGCATAGTTAAGAATAATTAACTAAATTTAAATAATATGAATAAATATGTACTTTTTGCTATTTTCAGAAATAACATTCATTCCAATCAACATTTTTTGCATGGTACATGTATTATACGTACACAGCCGAATGTTTCTCTGAATTGTAAGTTGTATATATTGGCATTACATTTCATCTTCTTACCAACTTGAAATATTTAAATCAATAACACATTTTGTTTTAATACTAAAAATACATGTATACACTATTTTATAATAATAAATAATGACTGAAATAAAAACTTTTTTTTTCCATATTACAAATTCTCCCACATCAAAGTGTTGTTCAATGCAATACAATTACACATGTAAACCAAATAAAATTATGTTATATCACAGAATATACAGATAAAATAGATTCATCGGTTAATTACAGATAGAGTAAACATAAATTACAACACAGTAAAACGTTAATCAGAGAACATAACACTTTATATGAACTGAACAGAACAGAACAGAAAGTTTATTTATGACTAAAGCATATACAGCTCATCGTCAAATACATACACGCCATTAGGCAAACATAATTGCGCATGCGTCATAATAACAAAAAAAAGAACATGTGAAAGTACAAACATGCAATTACAATTTATGACTTTTTTACAAATATATGACTGCGTGAGAATGCCAGGATTTTATGAGAGGGCTCGCTCTGTTTTAACAAAGTTTAGTGAATGTTTTTAAAATCTGAAAATTGATTGGAAAATTTTTATGCTTTAAGATATTTATACAAACAGTCAATTTGGGAACAAAAAGTATACTCTCATAAATCTATATATTATCGGATCTAAGTTTAAAGGCTTTAATACAGAAATTTGCAAGACGTATCAATACAGATTTCTTGGTCTCATTCAGTAATTGTAAAAATTTAAACATACTTGGTCTTCTTTTGTAAACGTCAGGTATAAGTGTATTTCTCAAATTGACATATAAAGGACATATTAGAACAAAATGGTACTCGTCTTCAATTTCATTCAGAGTACACAATTTACATATTCTCTCATGTCTTGGAATGTGTTGGTGCCTACCAGTTTCTATGAAAAGAACATGCGAAGACAATCTCAATTTTGCTATTATGTTTCTAAATTTTGAATTTTCCATTTTATCTAAATACATGGATCTTTCGAAAATGGGTTTCAATTCCTTATAAAGAAATAATGATGAACTTTCATTTGCATAACTTCGCCATTTTGAAATGAACACATCTTGTAATCTATTGCGAAAAATTGTAATAAAATTGTTAACATTAACAGATTCAGGATATAACCAAACATCATTAAAACCTGATTCTTGCAAAAGTTTCGGAACGTTTGATGCCCATGACTTGGAGTGAGGGTTATCACATGCCTCTTTACACTGTCTACGAATAATATTGCTTAAAATACAGTTGGACGATTTTTCATTAAACAATTTTACGAAATATTTAACTATTCGTAAATATCGACATATATACATCGGGTATCTACCTACTTCGGCATACAAAGCATTTGAGTTTGTGATGGTTTATTCAATATACAATAGACATACAGTCCGTGAGTATACATGATATACAAAAGTAAATAAATACATACACGGTGGTCATCTGTATAATACAATTAATTATAAGTAAATTACTAGCTGTTATAATACATTTCACAATAATAATACTATCAATATTATAATAAGTAATATATAATATAATATTATATAATAAATCAAAATACAGTGCATTAGGTAAAGCGAAAAGTCAAGTGTGCAAAGCAAGAAATGTTAATCGTACTAATATTTATACATATTTCTTTAAGTAAATGCTTTATGAACATACATAGCTAGGTTTCTGTTAACAATTGCATTGTCAGACTGCATTAATTCTATATATTTTGGTACATTAGGTCTTTTCCAGTAATACTGTTTGATATACAATTTTCTAATATCAGTATATAGTGAACATTCTAGTATAAAATGAAACTCATCTTCAATAACATTACAATGCTGACATTTTCTTTCTTGGATGTGATGTAGATGGGCAAATAACAACGTTCTTCTTGATTTGGGATTAATTAATATTAAGTGTGTTATTGTTTACGCGGATTTGCACCTAATACACACAACTGAAACACACAGGCACTTTTTCACCACACAGGTTTTGGTAATTTCAGAAAAAGACGTTTCGTGGGAAAAAAAACAAAAAACAAAAAACAAAAAAATTATAGTAAGTAATAAAACTCGGAGACAGAAGACCTCGGTCACGGCAGCTCATATCCAAGGCACTGGGCACGTATTGCAGTACACAATATACTGTAAAAAATGGCAATATCTCTCAATAATAAGAAAAATTATTGAAACAATTTAATTATTATATCATTGACAGATTTATACACAGACCAGCATCGTGCAAATCTGTTCATAGCTGTCTGTGTAAAAGGCTTACACACAAACAAACTACTTTATTTATATTAATATCTGTGTTTTTTTTAAAAGCGTACGGAAGGATGGAAATATTTTAGTTTTACAAGAACCTGCACGAAGTCGCTAACTGAAAGCGTATTTTCTTTCCCCTTTTCTTCAAGATCATTTACAAATCAATCATTTTTATTTATAAAAGTGACACATCATATAATTTCTGCTCACTGTAAAAATATGGTTTCTCCTGTTCAATTCTACTGAAACTTGCTTCTGCGTCTAGTCGAGAAATAAAATAGATTTGTCTCTAACTACGTTCCAGCAGTTCGTCGTTATTATGGTTGGTTAGTGTATATACATAACTCTAATATGGGCTAACTTCTAACTAATTGAAACAAATGTTAAACAGTTTTGACACTAACACGTTTTGAAAGTTTACATAAAGCATATTTAGTTTAAATCATTTTTCAAGTCTTTCTTAAGTCCAGTGGTTTAATCACTGGACACCCTTTTGTAAAATTACCATCATATTCAATGCGTAGTTAGATAATTCGTTTTTCGATTTTGACAGAACTAAGTCTCCCTTGATTACAAATGATCAACAAAAGCAGTTGCTTTCTTTTAAAAACATTTAAATTTCTTCAAAGTTGTATTATAAATTTATAATTGAATAATAAATTCAAATAAATAACTACGGTGCCCTTTCAATGCTTTTCTTGTGAGTTTACCAGTACGCGCACGCAAACAAATTTTAGGATACACCTAATGCTGTTCTTATAACTGCAAGGGAGATCTGCAGCTTATCCCACAAGGCTCTGTCACATCCTTTGTCTGGATATTTAAGAGAAAGCTTTCAGTATTTACTTTCAACAACACATCGGGACGCGTTCTTCGTCTTCTTCGTCGTCTTCGTCTTCTTCGTCTTCGGGACTCAAAGGAATTGAAACGTCTTCGTAAGTGCTGTGTCTTTTGGTTGCCCAAACATCCATTCTTTTTCTGTTCGGATCGTTCGATAAGTATAAAACATATAAAACACCAGCTGTGCCTGCCAGTGCCCCTATTGCTGCTCCTCCTACAGCTCCTAATGGACCGAAATAAAAACGTCCGATCTCAGCTCCAAATGCCGCTAAGCCGATTATACCACCTACTTTGATGAGTCCTTCTTTCATTATGTTTCTCAAACACACTTTCCCTGTTATATCACCTTTCCACCACTGTAGTACATTTTTCAAAACGACAAAACCGAACTCAAATACCCGAGGAACGAATGCTGTTATTTGTTTGCTTGCTAAACTACCGGGAACAGTCCGAACCAATTCAATACCTCCTGTTCTTGCTTCCGGATTGGGTTTTCTTTCATACATTCCTATTTGCTTTGCAAACAAGAAGAAATAATCAAATTTAAAACAGAGAGTTTGCGCTTTACTTCAATAGTTATACTAATATGAATATTGAAAGATCGTGCAGCAAACGGTATATTGAAAAGTGAAATGAGCATTATGGTCTTGAGAATGCTCTTATACCTATCCATCTTACTGGTAGATTCCTTTATTATCTTTATCTTCTTAATTTCTCTTGAAATACGAGTTTTGTGCGTGTGCGCGCGCGTGAGTGTGAACGTGCGTGAGTGTGCGTGCGTGCGTGTTTGTGTGTGTGTGTGTGCGTGCGTGCGTGCGTGCGTGCGTGCGTGCGTGCGTGCGTGCGTGCGTGCGTGCGTGCGTGCGTGCGTGCGTGCGTGCGTGCGTGCGTGCGTGCGTGTGTGTGTGTGCTCTTGTATGCACGGTAAAATGAGGACATCCATCAGGATACACAGCAACGAATGAGGACTCGTTGACCAAGTGAGGACGTCCTCACTTGTCAACAGAGTAAATATGCTTCAAAATAATTATTTTTTCACAAAACATGTAAAAAAACTTGTCAAATCGAAGAGTCCCACTTGTCGTCCGATTCCTAGCATTTTTCGGCGTGTGTATCATCATTTTACATTTCGACCATTTTTCGCAGATTCGGTTTTATACACACGATGACATTGTGCATGCGCACTCCTGTTACGTCATCTAGTTACGTCATCGTTTCGTTCAGTTTGGGAGCCGGTCGCCATTGTTAGAGTCGAAAGTGGGAATAAACTACAAATTTACAAATAACATGGTAAGATTTTTGAAATTGACAATTATAATTATGGTGTTAAATATAGCGGTATAATTTTGTGAGTTCTTTCGCTTATGCATTGAAGTCTTTCTCCAAAATACGGGGCATAAACCCGGACAGTACTTAAATCTGGACACCTGACAAGTACTGTGTTTGCATGGTCAAAACCAATTATAAAATGAGATGATATTGATAAAATAATTATAGGAGCTATTTATTTTATGGGCAAAAACGTATTTGATGGATGTGTATAGTAATACATGTACGGTACATGACCGGATTTAGGGAATAAAAAATGTAGATCGGATAAAATAAAAGTTACTTTCGGGAAATTTATTTTTATTTCATTCTTTTCTAAAGATTTAATACAATTAGCCGATCGCTGAAACAAAATTGTAAATGGTTTTAAGTCTATAAAGCCTTCAGCCGCTAATAATAGCCCATGTTCTTGCAACAGATCTAAAAATAGATACAGGTAAACACATTACTCATCAAGACATCAGTGTTGCGATGTCAATATTCCAACATGGCGGACAATATGAAAATGGCATTACAAATTTCAGCGATTATTGCAAATAACAATAAAAATAATGAAGAACATCGTATGATATTTATGGATTTATCACATGTGTGTACTCAACAACCGTGGCAAATGTTGTTTTTTTATGTATAAACAATGAGTGTAAATAGCACAAGTGAAAGTGTATCTCGGAATAAAAAGTCTTCAAGTTCAAGTCAACTTGACAAGAAAGAACAACTCCCAGATTCTTGGTCAAAATTGGCAAGTAACAAACATGGTTTTGATTTATATGTCAGTGGATTGGTATATGATCAGCTTTATTGCATATTCTGCATATTGTGTTTGTTTCAGCATATTCTGCATTATTGTGTTTGTTTCAACAAACTGACTAATGGAATGGTGATTATATGACAAATTATATAAAAAGTAAGCATATTTCATTTAACCCCAGTTCATATCAGACATTATAAGCCAATTGGTTAGTATTATACATTTTTTGTAAAGGTTTACACATAAGGGATGTCAACAAACAAGGTACCCTCCAAATACTTAAGTTTTTAATTGATTAAAAATGCATTACAATTCAAAAGATTGTTTGAAATAACAATGCTGTTAACAGTATAAATAAAAGGAGTGTTAAAACTATTAGTGTTTATCGGAGGTCTCCTTGAATATCACACTTGATGTTATCGGAAGTTTTGGGTAGGTTTACCAGTAATCAATCTGTGTAATTATTATGTTTGAATGAACTTAAGGTAGTGTATCCGTAATAAACTCCCGATGTCGACTGATGTCGGCATTGATCGTACATATGGTGGTTCAAAGCAACATGGAGCCATAACTCGTGTTCCATATTTTTAGAGTTATTGTCCGTTGTTAATTTGTATATATGAATTTAGTCCGGAGAACAACTCGATATCTAACAGAGCTATCAACTTTAAATTTAATTGGTAGATAGATCTCATTGAGGGGAAGTGAAGTAAACAAGTGCAGTAACTCTCGCTTCAATTTTTATAAAGTCATTGCCCTTTGTTAATTTATATATTTGAATTTTGTCTGGATAATATATATAAAAACTATCAGATGTATATGTTATAATTAAACGAATATCAAACCAAACCAGCAAAGTCCCCTGACTAAGCGGCATTCGGGGGGTATTTCAGACAAGACAATGACAGTTCTAGTTTATTCTGATTGATGATTTTTAATAAACAAAATATTTTTTACAGGCAGGTCATGAGTGTTATTTCGCGTGTTCTTATATAAATTTAATGTATACATTCCTTTTTATGCCCGCACTTTCAGAGGGGGGAGGGCATTTATATTTGCCCTTGTCCATCCGTCAGATTTTTGTGTCGTGCATAACTCAAAAAGTATTAGTTATTACTGCAAGAGATATGAAACCTTTCACACATATTAACCAGCATGTGCAATTGCGCACCTCCATATTTTGGTTTGGATGTTTTTGACATACCTGGATTTATGGATTTTTTTTGGCAAAAGAAATGTCTATTTTAACTTGTATCGCACTTAACTCAAATAGTTTTGCTGCTATAGCAATGAAACTTTACAAACATATTAACTTTTTTTCGATATTATGGGAGTTTTCAGACAAAAGTGGAATGTGGGGGCATCCGTGTCTTATGGACATATGTCTATTAGAATCTGTGACATATTTATTTGATAATTGTCATTTTGCTATGTAAACAAGTCTCTGTAAACAATGTGGAATGCTTAATAAAATAGTTTTCTTATGTTTACAAGGTCATTGGCTTCCAAGGAATTAATATGGCAGTGACTCAATGTGTAGTGTTGGCTAAGGGATTGAAATTGTCTTAAGGGTGGGTCTCAGCAAAGTTTTTGTCTGTCATATGTGCCAGTTATTCACAGAAATTAAGCAGGATGGTGCACAAACAATTAGACATTAAATCTACATGCAAAATGCTGTATATATATCACTGTATTTTTGCACGTCCCCATTTGAAGGTTACACTGTCCTCAGTGTGCGTATACACTGTCCTCACTTGGTCTTGGTTAGATTAGATATTACTTTTTTTTACACAGGTCTTGATGACTGCAGTGTCGATGACTGTGATGTTGAACCAGATGGCCTAGAACCTGAACTGATACATATGGTGGTTCAAAGCAACTTGGAGCAAGGTATTCTTTGGTGTGAAACCTGTTGAAAAAAAGGTTTACCTATATCTCCGGCTAGTTCAGTTAATTAAGAGTCGGTCTATAAACCTAGCATTCACAAGTTGGATCCAAATAAAGAAGGACTTCATATTTCTACCTACAACAATGATTGTAACCAAGAAAAGCCGCAGTAAAATTATTCATTAATATTATTAATTTTATTTGCCTTTGGACTTCAAACACCATTTTTCTGAGCGCTGGCTACTGTTACACATAGGAATGATTACTTGAAACCAAAAGTACTGGTGGGTTGCTTAGTTTTTTTGCCCTAAATTAACTTTAGGGTCATTGGAAGAATGGAATTTTAATTCTGTTTTAATTCTGAAAATAATTATGCACATAAATGTAAATAATGTCATTGTGTTTTTGCATGTCCCCCTTTGAAGGTTACACTGTCCTCAGTATTAGTTTACACTGTCCTCGTTTGGTGTCAGTAAGATTGGATATTACTTTTTTATTTACAGAGTACTGATGACCACATTGACGATGACTGTGATGTTGCACCAGATGAGCAAGAACCTGAACTAGAATATAATGGAGGTCCAAAGCGACATTGAGCAAGGTATTCTTTGTTGTGTAATCTGTTGAAAACTATTTTCATAGGATTCATCCGGATAATACAGTAAGAAGTATGCCAGTTTGTCAGTATAGCAGTCACAAGTTGGATCCACACTGGGGTAGCCTTAAGGGGTCTTTGAGCTTATCTGCGTATTTTGTATTCATCGTTCATCTGCACATCAAGCTTTTGCACAGTAGAGGCAACTCTTTTTGTCTACTAACACAATACTGAGACTTATGATTCGAAGCATAAATGAAGTTTTCTAGCCCTCATATTTTCAATATTCATTTTCTTTTAGGTCATAAAAATCCATTATAAAATGTGAGTGCCAGTAAGGTACAGCATTTTCACGAAGTGGAATAAGTTTCTAATCATGTATGTTTTATTTTAAGTCTCCAGTGACAGAAGACCATGGACTGAAGGGGAAAAGACTATTGTGTTGTTTTCGATACCTACTTCTACCGAACTTTCTGGAAAACACCAGTGTGCAGAGCTTTTACGTCAACATGTAGAGTTACAATAGAGATCATGGACGATGATTAAACAGTTTATACAAAACCGTATTATGGCTGAAAAAACAAAACAAAAACAAAATATGTTGTTGCCTTATGTCAGTGTCATCAAACACTCATCGCTGTACTGAATGCTGTACTAAAGTGCTACATATCACTGCTTCTTTTCAATGATGAGGCTTGGATGACTGCTGTAGTGAATATATAATTTAAAATTATTTCCTGGACTTTGCTGAAATTATGTGAATTGAATATATTGTACAAATACTACTGGCCCGATTAAAAAGAAACTATGAGAAGCTTCATTAGCAAGTGTGTGCACAAAAAAATATGTTCCGTTTCTGATCAGTGCCTTCTTGGAGTACTTTGTGTTTGACGACTGTTCAATTTAATTGCTGTTTTTTGCCCAGTTGGTTTTTAGCAACTACAGTGTACTGTTATCATCATTTTGTATAGAATATAGTGACCTGTTCAAATGGAATCAAATATCTTAGATGAACTTGGTCTAATTGCTTTTTTGAATTAAAAATCTCTTGTCTTGAGGTTCTAACTTCTTGGACTAGTTTTCAAATTTTCAAACGTATTGCGCGAAATTTTTGTTCCTCGAATTCAAGTGATTCCACAGTAATTAAATAAGTATTTCATAAAAAACTCGCACAGTTTTAGTTGAATATATATTGATGTTTCGGCTATTCTGCCTTTTTCAAGATAATCAACAAAATGTAGCAAAGCAAAATGGTTGGAATTATAGATGTAGAGAATGCTAAACGATGTCATACATTTAAATGTTATGCTTTCGGATTTGATACAATACAATTATTTCCGATAGAAACATTTATAAAAAAGCAAAAATAGCAAGTTATGAAGATATTCTGGAGACCATTGTTTCTTTAATCTCTATGTTAATTTTTTCAGAAAATGTGTTTCTCTACATGATAATAAGCTTTATTACGTGACTATGTTGTTTGTGTACTGCTAATGTGCCACTGACCAATAGACTATCAGAACTGTTTGTACAAACTCCATACCAACTAAAATATTTGCCAGGACATGACTCAGTCTGTTTATCTTGCATTTTGTGTCACTTTCTTTGCTGTGAGCAATCCACTGCTAGTGACCAAACTTGACAGTTGTCACACTTATACATTATTAGACTACCACTAATTTGCGTATAGAATTGAATTACAAACTGATTTTATTTGACAATGATTGCATTCTACTGTATATACAATTATATAATATATCCGGAAATTATCATGAATAAATACCCTAACAAATATGTACGAGTTGTTACAGATTTATTTCAGATTGTACATTAATTGATAGAAATGTATAAAAATCTTGTACAGTTGTGTGACATCAACGCGTGCGCATAAAACGATGCAGCCTGTTTAGTTTATAAATGAAGGTCAATCACTGAATGCCAGGTATTCCCAATTCTATCTATTACATTTAATCATAATGATTGTAAAGCTGTTAATAGGGTTAAGATTTAATGGATTGCATGTCTTAAGTAGGTTTAAGGGGTACATCAAATATAGACACGTATTCAAAAATAATGTTTTGTGTATCGTTAAGAAAAAATAAACACAAGGTACGTTTTTCGACACACGGCTGCAGTCGGACTTGAACTCACACCTACAATGTACGCAACAACAATACCGTTGACATAAGTGGAATTTCTTCTGCATTTATATTTCATTCATAACGATTTTACTACTGCAAATGATTTTCCGTGCCCACGAAGTGTCCCACGGACAATTCTTTATAATTATTAAAAAAATATTTGGTGTTTATAAAATCGTAACCTATGTGATCAGCAATCATTTTATAAATACTTCCCATGCTTTAGTAATATTTGACCAATCATCAGAAACCTATTCTCATTGGTCAGCTATCGCGTGCGCGTGTAATAGCTATCGGGTAAGCAAGTAATCACTCTCGCGTGCACACGTAATAGCTATCGCGTGCGCACGTAATAGCTATCTCGTTCGCACATAATAGCTATCGCGTGCGCTCCTAACTCTATCGCGAACATACGAAATACTATCGCCTGCGCACGTAATATCTATCGCGTGCGCACGTTATAATATCGCGTCCGCACGTAATAACTATCGCCCGCGCACGTAATAACTATCGCGGGCTCACGTAATAACTATCGCTAATGAAATAGTTCCTATGTCCCCGAACCATTAAACCCCAGTGACAGCAGATCGGCCTTCGCGCGGCGCACTCACGGCGTCCAAGATATATGCAGAACGCTGAGTTGCGTGCTGTGCTGTCGCCAGCAACTTTGGGCGCTGTGACAAAGCCTAGAACCCCATGTCGCCGCGATTATTTTGACCATATTCAATAACATCGACGTTGCTCGGCGTCTGGACGACGCGCTGGAGAGAGCGCGGTGGGAACGCCGTAGCAACGCTTTGGCGTCTTCTTAATGTCTGCAAGCGCTGTGAATAGACTAGTCTTGTTCAAAGTTTATGTATTCACCAAATGTTCAAAATTCATATATTCAACAATGAAACACTCAACTGAATGAAATAATAAGAATTATGTACGGTGTATCGTTAAGACAAAATAAACACACGTATTTTCGATACACGGCTGCAGTCGACTTGAACTAACACCTACAAAAGCCGTGCACGTCAATGAAAATTGTACGCAACTACAGTACCGTTGACAATATTGCAATTTCTTCTTCATTTATATTTCATGCATAACGATTTGACTACTACAATTGATTTTCCTCGGCCACGAAGTGTCACGGGGATAATTCTATAAAATCATTAAAATAAATATTTGGTCTTTATAAAATCGTAACGTATGTGTTAAGCAATCATTTTTAAATACTTCTCATGCTATAGTAATAATTGACCAATAATCAGATACCTATTCTCATTAGTCAGCTATCGCGTGCGCACCTTATAGCTATCGCGTGCGCACGTAATCAATATCATGTGTGCACGTAACAACTATCGCGTGCACACGTAATAGCTCGCGCTTGCGCACGTAAAAGCTATCGCGTTCGCACAAAATAGCTATCGCGTGCGCACATAATACTATCGCGTGCATACTTAATACTATGGCCTGCGCACGTAATAGCTATCGTGAGGCACACGTAATAACTATCGCGTGCGCATGTAATAAATGACACTAATGAAATAGTTATCATGTTCTCGAACCATTAAACCCCAGTTACAGCAAATCGGCCTTCGCGCAACGCACCCACGGCGTCCAAAATATTTGCTGAACTCAGAGGTGCGCGCTGTGCAGTCGCCAGCAACTTTGGGCGCCCCGACAACGCCTAGAACGCCCTGTCGCCGAGATTATTTTTTCTATATTCAAAGACATCGACGTGGCTTGGCGTCTGCACGACGAGCTGGAAAGAGCGCGGTGGGAACGTAGTAGCAACAATGCGGCGTTCTTTTAAACTTTACAAGCGCCGTTAAGACGCTGTACGAACGCTGTAGGACTGGAGCCTATATGTATCGTTATGGCGTGTTGTCGTGTTGGCGTCCTTCAAACCCGCTAACAAGCCAGAAAGATGGCATAAAGCAGCCACCATACCAACACACATTATGAAAGATTCAGTGTCTGTTAGAAGCTCATCAGCATCTCAAATGCATATGTTTATTTCCATATTTGACTAAAACATGTTGAAATGGATGTGTCGACTTCGCAAACACTGTCCTCAGTGACATGTCACACTGTCCTCAGTGGTGGGTCACACTGTCCTCAGTGGACGGTCGCAAAAATAATCAACTCCAGTTTTCCTT
The DNA here is from genome assembly GCA_027627225.1 of Congeria kusceri. NCBI lineage: Eukaryota > Metazoa > Mollusca > Bivalvia > Myida > Dreissenidae > Congeria > Congeria kusceri. The sequence continues at coordinate 30,582,730 of CM051032.1, read as the reverse complement.
GTGTCCTGGGTCCGTTTTAACAAACATTTAGAGCCTGAATCCGAGACTTAAATACCAATAACTAAAATTTGAGACTTCTTCAGTTAGAAAATTGTTTCACTAAACAACTTCATGTTAGTGTTGTACACATTATGATGAAAGTGATGTTTTATGATAATGAAATAACGGTCTGTACGCTATATTGTTCTGTTTGTGTCTTAAAAGAACAACTCAGAACATTATGCACATGTTGGAGTTGTGAAATAGTTCATGATTTTAAATTATATAGCCTTCAAATGGTACGATGTATGCGGAAAAAGTACGGCGCCTGCGCAATGCGGCGTCAGTGGTATTCGTCACTGCTGTTTATTTAAAAGAACTCCTCGCGGTGGGTAAACCTTTAAGGGGATGTTACAGTGTTCCGTTAGGACCACTCGTTGTTTCGCATTGTCGACCTCTGGATTGCAAGTGCGAAAACGCGAAAGCACGATACGAGGACACGAGATAACGAAGCGATTACGCGAGATCACGATTCAAGATCGCAAAATTAATATGGAGATATTATTAGATTAAAAGATTAATAATAGACTTATAGGTTAATATCGCGATCTCCCATCGTGTTCTCGAATGTTCGGCCTTTGTATTTACAGGGGCGAAAACGCGAGATTACCCATTCTCGCATCGTAATCTCGCGTTATCGCTCCGTCGTCTCATGCCATCGAATCGTGCTTTCGCATTTTCGCCATCGTAATCCATAGAGAGAGGGGAGTGGGTGGGTGGGTCGGGGGGCGGGGAAGAGAGGGAGAGAGAGAGATTTTGAGATTTTGACAATGCTAAACAACGAGTGGTCCTAACGTGACACCGTAGGATATTAAGCGTGAGTTCGCACGTTAGCCACTCAAAATAATATTAAATAACGTCATGCAGTTAAAAATAAGTATAAGAAATGGTAATCTAACCACATTTATTAAACTCTAAGGTGCAGAGTCCGGCTTTTCTGACAAATATAATTTGCGGTTTTTCCCATTACCCTTAAATTGACCTCGTACGGGTGCTGAATGGTATTTATGAACGCAAGTTATATTTTAAAAGATAACAAATAGATTTCTTGAAAAGAAATGGATAGATATCGTTCCGGAGCTTCGTTTACGTTAATTACTCAAATAAATAACTACAAACTACAGACTAGTGAACGCGTGTTTAACAGACGACATATCGATCTGGTTTAGGGTGCTATTCTCATTCGGACTATATACGAATGAATCAAATGAATATTACATATTGTAATAATGCATGCTGTTCGTTCGTCCTCTGTTGTCGAAAAATATAATTTTCGGCGTTTTAGCAAAGCGAATCAGACGAATATGTCAATGTAGATCCGATAGGTAATTTCACGTTTTTCTCTTGCATGAGTAGAGCTGATTAGGCATTCAGCGTTAGGATTGACTGACAGATATACACGTTAATTCTAAATCATTTACAGCGAAGTGATTTGAAACGTTATTGATACAAATGCATATAATATGTTATTATATTTAAAAAAAAGAAAATATATTAATTATAATAAGAAACAAAACATTGAGCGTTACAGGCATTTGTTTTAATGAATGTTTGTTCAATTTTCTACTACTTAGCACATGTACAGCTATATAATAACGCCTCATATCATTGCAATAAATATTATTTAATATTTTCTATTACTGAATGTTACGATTAATAGTATCTTGTTGTATATCAATGGTACAGTATCCTTGTAAATTGAGATAATCAAGCATTAATGTTTGCAATGAATTATGATGTATACTGGAATGGTATTATATAGCATAGTTATCCCACTGAGGGGTTTTTGTCTCCGGCCCAGACGTTAGACGAGGCTGACTTAATAGTTGCTAACGAGTTGCTAACGAGCGGAATTCATTGTGTCATGCAGTATGCTCTATAATTTTGTGAAATATTTTGTATTGTGTAATTGTTGAATATAGTTGAGAATGTTTATGTGATGCATGTGTTGTATGTATGACTCGTACAAACATAAGACGTAATAGTCTGTATCAGTCAGTCGGTCATACCATCGACTATACTATCGGTGGTACCTTGTTGTGTCAGTGTGACAGTATCCTTGTATGTTGAGATCATAGATCATTAATGCTTGCAATTCATTATGGTGTATACTGGAATAATATAGTATGGATATCCCACTTTGTTTTTTTTTCTCCGGTAGAGACGTAAGGCTTGGCTGCCTTGATAGTTGCTTACGAGCGGAACTCGTGGTAGCATACAGTATGCCGTATAATATTGTGAACTGTATTGTATTTTATATTGTTCTATGATTTTAGTTGAGCATGTTTATGTGATGAATTTGTGCATATTGTATTTTCGGACAGATGTCGTAATACAAGGCATCAGTCAGTCGGTCATACCAGCCGTTATACTATCGGTGGTACCTTGTTGTGTCAGTGTGACAATATCCTTGTATATTAAGATCATAGATCATTAATGCTTGCAATCCACCATGTTGTATACTGGAATAATATAGAATATATTATAGTTATCCCACTTTGGGATTTTTGTCTCCGGAAGAGACTGTAGGCGTGGCTGCCTTGATAGTTTCTTACGAGCGGAACTCGTGGTGGCATACAGTATGCCGTATAATGTTGTGACCTGTATTGTACTATGTATTGTTGAATGATATAGTTTAGCATGTTTATGTGATGCATGAGTGTATATTGTATGGACGGACAGAAGACGTAGTACACGGTATCAGTCAGTCGGTCATACCAACCGCTATACCAGAAAACGTGTTTTTGGTTTGTTGTTTTGTTTCCCTATCGGGAGCGTAGTTGTAAAGGGAATAAAAATGTTCAGTTTGACTTTGATAATTAAGCATGCTCGGAGTGGCATTTTCGGTCATTTATAGACCGACTTATTGAATATCTGTCAATGCAAAATATACCCGTCGTCGTTAATTTAGCAGCAAACATCGCCATCTCTTTCAGTTTACTCAAATATCCCCATGTTCTAAGCATATCTGCACTGTTTCACAGCATTATGTTGGATTTTATCGACAGTGCGCTGAACTGCTCCATTTTAATGAATCAGATTTCAATTTAAACGTTATCCACTCCAAATGCGTTTGTAATGCAAAATGTTACCGCTTTTACCGATAGAGGAAAGTTAGGTGAAAGTAATTTATACTTATTTATTATATGTATTCGATATTGGTAATTCACAAGGACTAAATCCAAATACAAATAGCGTCAACAATGATCCTCTGATCATGTTCGGTTCATATACGAACAACTAACAATGCTATAGTTAATATTATTAATATAATAATGGCTTTAAAACTAAATTTGTAATTAAAGAGAAGCAATATAATCCAAAACTTTGTGTTATGTCCCCAGACAGCGGTGTGTAAAGTCCTCACTGTCTGTGTGTAAGTCCTCAGTGGTTGGGCTGTGCCCAGTTCGAATAAAACAAAAGTGCATTTACTTTAATATCCGATATATTCGAGATGTCGCTGTTATCAAATATCAAAGAATAATATTACTAAATAATAACAATAACATAATAAGCAGAGTAAAATAATATATTTTAATAAATACGATATTTTTATAATTTAAATATATTTTGTGTGTGATGTCCTCAGACAATGGTGTGTGAAGTCCCCACTGTTTGTGTGTAAGTTGTCCTCAGTGGTTGGTCTGTCCTCAGTGATAGGTCTGTCCTCAGTGTGAAGTGTATCAAGCAACTGTCCCCATTTGTCTGTAAAATGACATGTTTTATCCTTATATTTTAGACAAGAAATAAATAGCTGTAAAGGATGGCAATGCACTATAGAGCATGTATGTGAAATTAGAAAGTCATACGATGTTTGCATAATGGTGTCCCGAGTCGACTGCAAATTTCAGGTGTCCTCAGTCTACACCGTAGACACGTATGTGTGTGTGTGTGTGTGTGTGCGTGTGTGTGTGTTTGTGTGCGTGTGTGTGTGCGTGTGTGTGTGTTTGTGTGCGTGTGTGTATGTGCGTTTGTGTTTGTGCGTTTTTGTGCGTGTGTTTGTGTGTATCTGAAAATTGTTTTTGTTGAACATGAAAGATTTATAAATATATTTACCTGTCTGGAATTTTCATTCCGATATTCGGTGCGCCGATTCCAGTCATGGAACTGTAATCGTATTAAAAAAATGTGTCATGATTCATTATCGGTGACCAAACTAGATTCGCACTCACCATTAACAAATCGAATTATATATCAAAATCATTTTATGCGATGTATATTCTATTCTGATTATATGAAGGTTTTCTAAAATCGAATTTATCGCTTAAATTATGTTAGCATTAAATCATTAGAAATTTTTTTTTAACTTTCCACTTTTGCCATTTTAAAAAAAAGAAGGCGATGGGCGACTCATGAAGCCGAACTAGCATGCATTCTTCCTGACGCCGAAATAAGATGCATTTCATTATTACCAGACACGATTATGAAATATGTAAGTAATACTTTGTATATTTATGATGAACCAATTAAAATATATTCACCTGATTGAAATGTTCATCCGGATATTGACGGCGCATATTCCCATCTCTGAACTGAAATCGTAGCAAGAAAATGACCCATGCATGATTATTTAATGGTGACCCGCTCGCTTCGAACTCGTTTTAAAACAATCCAGTGTATAAAAGCATGTCTCCTCTGATTATAGGAAGGTGTTTTACCAGCAAAGTTAATCATATCAATAATGTTATATATTACATGATAACACTTGTATTGTCAAATCTTCACCTTCGCCATGTTTAATACAGGGGTCGAATACACATCCTTGTCTTAGTGTTACCCCTTTTGTTATTAAAATAGTGTTTGATATTAATCATGAGACGAGCGCTTGTTCCATCGAAATACCAGCAGTTTTTGCATATTCAAATAATTTAAAGTCTATATGAGTGCCATATATATTATGTCAACTTGTTTAGTTTTGACCATTAAGCTTGTTTTCGTGTTTTATGTGACGTGAAATTGTTTCAATATAAGTTTACGTCATTATAACCCATGAGCGGTATCAGATTATAAGCGCGAACTCTTATCTAAACCTCTGTGGTGGTGTAAGTGGTGTGTTATATTTCTCATGGTTATTTTATGATAATTGCCTGTGAAGATTGTAAGACCAACCTACTGACTACAATAATGATGATGATGGTGGCGGTGTCTACTATTTCTCATTGTTAGGTTATAATTATTAGCAATGAGGATGGTAAGACCAATTTATTGACTAATAATAATGGTGACGGGGGTTGTGGTGTCTTACATTTCTAATGGTTATGTTATAGTAATTGCCCGTGAGAATTGTAAGACCAACTTATTGACTGTAATAATGATGCTGGTGGTAGTTGTGTCTTATATTTCTCATAGTTAAGTTATAATAATTTCCCGTGAATATAGAAAGACCAACTTATTGACTACAGTAATGATGATGGTTATAGTGTCTTATATTGGAAAGGTTATATTAATTGCGTGTGAGAATTGTAAAACCAATTCTATTATTAGAATAATAGGATGGTGGTGGAAGTGTCTTATATCTCATGGTATGGTTATGATGATTGCCTGTGAGAAATGCAACACCCATTCTTAGACCAGAATAACGATGATTGTGGTATACTGTCAAAATGTTCTTTAGAGACATATAAACTATTACAGAAACCATTTCATTTGCCACATGTACTTTGAAAGTCAGTTATGTATGAATGTGCAACGTTTAGTTTTTTAAAAACTTTCCTAAAATCTCAATTTTTTATATATTATTATTTGACAATGTGATACATGGTATGAATAAATAATATTAAACCACAATATTATGTTTGGTTTATAATACAATAAATTGAATTTATTAATAACTAACTTTTTCAATTGTAATATATGATTAACATTAGTTAATTAAAATATCAACAAACACCTAATAGTATTTACCCCTCCACATATTATATTATATATTTTAAGATAGTTCTTGGACAGTTTGATTATGCCTGACATTCTCTTCTGATTGACACAGTTTTGTGTTATTGTTATTAATTAAGTACATTTTTAAATATCATTTATATTTAATTGATTTTTCACCCAACGTTCATTGATAATTTAATTTGTGATCAAAATAATTTTTTGTGACAGTACAGCCTGCAGGATGCTTTTAAATTCAACAGAATTTCAATCATAAAAACACCTATCATGATGCGCGTAATACATGGTAAATTACGGTATTTATGGACATATGTTCGCGTTTACTATTGTACACACCAAGTATCAGATGGAGATTATCACACCTAATCTGTAAGGTTTGAACCATTTAATTGCTGTAAAAACACAACTGTTAAGCCTTATAAGTGAAGTGATGGCAATGTTACGCTCCATCCTGCTATTAACCAATTCAAAACACCCAAACAACGACATAAATTATTTGAAGGATAAATGAACGAACGAAGACATGAATTTTGTTAGTGTCTTTTATTCTGTATTTTGCAGTTAACACATTAAATTAATAAAAATTATAAATGAAAAGCAGTCTTATGTTTCTCACGGCAGTATTTACATTGCACTGCGCATGCGCAAATTCCCAGGTTTTCCGGTATATCTTAATGTTTTCACGGTCTTGCAAAATTCACGCTACACCGGTAAAACATCGACTAAACTTTTCAGCTACACATGTCATGAGTTCGACCGGAACAATAAGGAAGGAGCAAGTATTATAATTTTATTTTTACAAAGGCTTGCATGAAGTAGCCAAGCATTTATGCTCATATTTGCTCCTTCGTCTTTTCCTTCATATTCCTGAATAGGTAGTGAATCATTTTAAATATATCGTGTGTTAGCACTAAAATAACTGCATTAATTAATATACTTGCCAGTCACATGCGTAGTTTGGGGTTATGTATAGAACCGAAAAGCGCATAGCGATTTTGACGCTGATGCATTTATTTTAAACATTCATTTTTATTTTAATCATTTGGGCGTTTTAAATTAAGTATATTTTCATTCAATAAACTTCTTATACAAATTCTATGCGTATACATGTTCAATGCGACCCTTCTGTTAAACACGATCTGTATATAAAACAAGTATGCCAACCCTAGTTTAGAAGCAATCTTTAAAATATCAAGTTTGGTGAAGATCGATCGAAAACTGTCGAACAGTTCCTGGGCGATTTGGTTGATTTTCAAACTTGGCTAAGATATTATAATCTCAAACATTGACATCAAGTTTGGTGAAGATCATGTGAAAACTGTTGGATTTTGAAAGCGGACACGGCTAAAAAGGCTCATTTTATATCATTCAAGGGCCATATGGGGCAATTTGGTTGATTATCAGACTTGACCCAGATAGTATGCCCACAAAGATTTTCACCAAGTTTGTTGAAAATTGGATAAAAACTGTTGGGTATAGAGAGCAGAAATGGCTAACACGACCAATCTGCGATTTGACTGATTATCGAAATTGGCCAAGTTATTATACCCACAACATGTTCATGAGATTTGGTGAAGATCGGATGAAAACTGTTGGACTTAGAGAGCGAAAACAGCTAAAAAGGCCAATTTTTGTAATAATTCAGGTCATAACTCGACAATTCATGGGGCGATTTGGCTGATGATCGACCTTGACCGAGATATTATGCTCAAACACATGTTCATGAAGTTTGGCGAAGCTCAAATGAAAACTGTTCGACTAAAGAGCGGAAACGAATATGATCTACCGACCGACAGACCGACAGACCGACCGACCGACATTAGCAAACCAATATAGCCCGCCATCTTCGAAAAGATTATCACATCAAATCGATAGTTTTCCGACTCTTACTAAACTTAGTACTCTTTTGTTACATATCACTGAACACATTTGTGAAAAGATACAGAATTCATTTGCTGCCTTTAAAGATATTTTACCGCGCCCTTTGATGCTTTGCTTGAATGTTTTTCTTTGTTTATATTACTTCTACAAGAGAAAATCTGCATCGAGTGAGAAAATGCATTTATTATGTTAAGATGAGAATCATTTCAGATTTCTAATTGTCGGATTCAGTGCAAGCTTTAGACATATTCGGTCTGCTGGTAGGCATGGTGTTGCTGATGTTCACTTTCTCCTCTTCATAATGTTTGACATACGATATTTTGCTTTGGGCATTTCTGTGCCCTGTGTTGACATTATATAGCCTCTTTGGAGAACTGAGTTGTGTGGAGTGGCTCAGTTTTGCTTATGTCGATATTACTGGCCATAAAGTATAAACGGTGTTAATTGTGAGTAGCAACTTTATAACAATCTCTTTTGGGACTCTGACAAGAATACTAATTGGAAGTAGTTATAGTTTGTCAAAGACATTTCACAATACAAAATGCAATGCAAGTCACGTTCATATCATGATCCTTGACCCTTTCTTGCAGTTGTGACCGTGATGCATTTTATCAACTTCGTTATAGTTTATTTAACATTTTTATAATTAATGTATTATTTTATAAGAAATGAATCCTTTGTCAGCATTTGTAGGCAACCAATTCGCGGCTATGGAACTTTGTAATGGTTCTATAATATTTTAGTGTGCAATATTTGCGGTGTCAGAAAAAATCAAAGCCATCTTTTTTCAATCCTAATAATGTAGTTCTTTGTGGCTACTCGTGTATATTTCGCTCACTTGAGCACATCGTACTCATGGTGAGTTTTTGTGAGTGTCTTTTGTCCGTCGTCCGTCGTGCGTCGTTAACATTTACCTCGTGAACACACTATATACCACTTTTATTTCCCAATCTGCATGAAACTTGCTCAGAACATTTGTTCTGAGCAAGTTTTGTGAACACACTATATACCACTTTTATTTCCCAATCTGCATGAAACTTGCTCAGAACATTTGTTCTTATGATATCTCGGACGAGTTTAAAACTGGGCAATGTGGTTCCATAAACTAGGTCACTAGGTCAAATTTAAGCAAAAGCTTGTGAACACTCTAGAGGCCACATGTTTTGCCCAATCAACATGAAACTTACTCAGAACTTTTGTTTTTTATGATATCTCGGTTGAGTTTGAAGATGGTTCCGTTCCGTTGAAAGACATGGTACCAGGGGGCGGGACGGGGCAGTTGTCCGTATATTGATATATTGAAACATTTAAAAGCATGTGAAAAGTATAGGCCACATGTTTTGCACAATTAACATGAAACATGCTCAGAACGTACTTATACTGCGGTCGAAAATGGTTGCGCGCCGTTGAAAAACATTGCCAACAGTGGGCAGGGCAGTTTTTCTTATACGGCTATATTGAAAACGTTAAACAGCTTATGAACACTCTAGAGGCCACAGTTTTTGCCCAATCAACATGAAACTTGCTCAGAACATTTATTATTGTGATATCTTGGTCGAGTTTGAAAATGGTTCAGCTCCGTTGAAAAACAGGGCCACCAGAATGCAGGACAATTTTCATTGAACTTGCAGAAAAGCTTGTGAACATTCTAGAAGTCATATTGTTTGCCCAATATTCTTGAAACTTGCTCAGAACGTTTGTTTCAATGATATCTTGGACGATTTAGAAAATAAGTCACGTGGGGTCAAAAACTAGGCAAAATTGAAGAAAAAGCTTGTGAACACTCTAGGGGCAATATGTGTAGCCCAATCATTATGAAACTTGCTCAGAACATTTGGCCCAAAAATATCTCGGAGGAGTTCGAAACTGGATCAAGTGGGGTCAAAATCTAGGATACCAGTCCAAATTGAAGAAAAACTTGAAAACACTCTAGGGGCCACATTTATAGACCAATCATCATGAAACGTGCTTAGAACATTTGTTCCATTGATATCTTGGACGAATTGAAAACTGGGTCATGTGGGGTAAAAAAAACTAGGTCACCAAGCAAAACTGAAAAAGAAAAACAACACTTGCGAACACTTAAGAGGCCACATTTATAGCCCAACAATCATGAAACTCGTTCAGAACATTTGTCTCAATGATATCTCGGAGGAGTTCAAAGCTGGGTCATGTGAGGTAAAAAACTAGGTCATTATGCCAAATTGAAGAAACATTTTGTGAACACTCTAGAGACCGCATTTATAGCCCAATCATCACGAAACTTGCTGAGAACATTTGTCCAAATAATATCTCGGACGGTTCGAAACAGGGTCACATGGGGTCAAACACTAGGTCACCAGGCCAAATTGAAGACAAAGCTTGTAAACACTCTATATAGGCCGCATTTATAGCCCAATTGTCCCAATAATATTTTGGACGAGTTGAAAACTGGGTCATGTGGGGTCAAAAGCTAAGTCACCAGGCTAAATTATCAGGTGAGCGATCTAGGGCCCGTATTGTTCCATTGAAAACATACTTAATCTCCACAGTTATCATATAACACGATATGTTTTGCAAGACCGCTGTGGCGTAATTCCACTGTCTTCCAGTTGATCTCCGATACGGATATACTGAACAAGTTCATACGTCAGCCATTTTAATTTTATCTTATAAATATTAAGTAGGATATATTTATGTGGCTTATATACTCAAAACATTTATTACTTTTAAACATCTAATTACACAACCAAATATGATATTGTAACTTATGGTATATTGGAATGGACCATCTAGTATTTTTGGAACTGGATCTCTGTTGTAAACTTACATGTACAATACTAATTCTGAATAATTAAATCTTACAGGAGCATGCTGTGAAGGTAAAGGAAAGTTGTTGATTAAAATGTAGCAGTAAATGATAATGAAACAATAATACATCTGATGGCATTATATTGTACTATATACCTATCTGTGTCATCTTACTCGACAACGTATTCGCTGCTACAATTTTCTTTTTAAGTATTATACTAGTAGCCCGAGTCAATAACGTAAGATCCAGGTTCCTAGTTTGGCATACACTTTTATACAAAAAAGAACATAAATAACATCAATTGCTGATCTCAACCTCGGCTAATTTTTCTTCCTAAAGGATCCCAAAACAGCATTTATTAAGCGATTTCCAGCATATCCAGAAACAAGCAAACAACAAAACGCACAAGAATGTACTGTTGTTTCATCACAATCAGCCATTATTTTTCAAATTAACCCTCGTTCGACAAAAGGCAAAGGCATAACCGACAGTGATTGCGATTTAGTGTGTATCTTATCCAACACAAATAAATATGACACAATAATACCCACTGAACACAGAATCACATATCCATTTTGGAGCTGATGTGTTGACATAGTCGTTAAGCGTTAAATGACGTCATCATTACACAAACCATTTCCGAAAACAAAAGTGTATGTGACATAAAACAGTTCCTGATTTGTTTTGGTATGTTAAATAATATTATGCTCAAAATGGTATACGATAAAGAAATATTACATTAGTATGGTGTTTTGAGAACTTGTATCAGACTCGTTGGTTGTGTGAAGTAGCATCGCCTCTCGTGCAATACGGCTTTACACAACCAGCTCGTCTGATACAAGTTCTTTGAACACCATATTAGCACAATGTTCTATATTTATTACACATATTTAAGTAAAATCTACATTTCCTTTTTAATAATTCTGAATTACACTTTGCACAATGTCATTGAATAATATTAGGTTATTAACAGCTTCCTTTTCAATGCGGTAATATATTTGGACGAGTAAACAATAGCTGAAATACCATATTGGACTAGCCGATAGTCGAGTCTAAAGTATGTCAGCTGTGTACCGTAATGTACAGAACGTTGGTAAATAATATGTTTATTATATGCCTATTTATATGTTTGTATAATTTGCATAATATGTATACTATTTACATTAAACCACACCGTCCGCGGAACAGTGCGCGCGCTCACGATATTAATATATGACGTCCGTCGACGTGATACATTATTTGCAAACATACATGTTTGTCTTTTATCCTATCACATGCACTTACATCTTCACTTACTTTTTCAATTTTACGGCACAAACAACCTTCCGTACTTAAGCCATTTCGCAGACAGAGACATTGACCGTGTACTGATTGTAAACGCGAGTTCATAGATACATATTTAGACATGTCAAGTTTAACTGGCGGCGTGATCAATAGGAAGTTTCGGCAGCGCGTAGGTTTAAATCAGTAATAAACACTGATGCAAGTGTAACAAACTAAGTATAATAAAGTTGATTGAAATTGATTTATCGATATTCAGAACAAGAATAATGCAATATGAGTTATGTTATCTGTAAACAAAGTGGATACAACAGAAACCAGTTTTGCTGGACTCTATAAGTGTTGTGTGTCGTGTTGAAGCCTATATTTCTGTACAGGTAACGTAATGTATAGACAGGTTAGTAAACCGTTCACCATTGAATTGTAAATTATTTTGGAAGGTGATATATATTCGTAATCGGATACAGGTATGGTTACAATTTACGTTTAATTAAAACAAATACGTTCTGACCAGGCATGGCGATTTCGCAAACAAATCGCGTTTCTGATTAGCACGGTGAATTGACCTTGTACAAATTGTTTGTTTTTGTTTATTTGGATTATTTCGCCGTTTTTAACAGTATTTCAGTAATATCACGGCGGTCAGTTAACCTACTCACACTTTTCCAGGGCAAGCTTAGCCTATCTAAGCGGTTTACCAGTACTAAGTGCACATGCTAATGCCAGTAACAGACAACTGCCCTACTTGAAACAGCCGTAGGGGGAGAATGTAAAGTAATAGTACTTATGTTTTCGCGTGACTGAATATGTATAGAAATGTTTTTGTTTCTATTAAAGCACTACATTATTAAACACCTGTTTTAATTGGTATACAGTACTTGATTATAGACCTATTTGTATGTCCAATCAGCTGTTGTCATTCGTACCACGTGGCCGTTTCAATATTTTACCATATTGGACGCGCGTGCGTACAATATGTTTCGTATTGGACGGTCCTAGGTAAAACATACGATAATGTCTGAGTACGAAAGAGAACGAATACATATGCAACTTTTAGTTTCACCTAAATGCTTACTCCGATCTACTGCTTCGAAACGTCCTTTAAAATCCAACACAATTATTTCCAGTTCTTTTCATATTTCCACGAAGCTGTTTTTTTCTTGTTAACCGTGCTAACCAGAACTCGCCATGTATGCGTCGTGTAAACGTACATTTGCCTTCGAGCCTGTATCCGAGTAGTAATATCACCTTCCAAAAGATGTTTTAATTCAACGAAACATGATTTATTTAACAGTAATAACGTTGCCTGTAGTGTGCAGATATAAAGTCTCTAAGTTGCAAACTGACACATAACGAGTACAGTGAAAACTGGTTTCCGTCGTCACTATCCATTTTGTTTACAGATGAAATCGTAATTCTTGTTGTGGATATCGAAAAAACACTTTCAATCAACTTCATTATATTGAATTCAACAACTTGCATCAGTGTGTAATACTGCTTTAAACTTACGCGCTGCAGAAACTGCCTATTGAGCTCGCTACCCTTTAAACAGGAAACGCTTAAATATAGCTTCTACACTCTCAATGTTTACAATTAGTGAAAGATCAATGTCGCTTTCTGTGAAATATTCTTAATACGGAAGTTTTAAAAGTTAAATTTAAATAGTTAGTTAGATGGGAGAGTATAAAAGACAAACACGTGTGTTTGGAGATTATTTAACACGTCGAGCGACGTCATATATTAATATTTGAGCGCGCGCACTGTTTTGCGGACATATTATGTACATTATGCAAAAATTACAATACTATAAATATGTGTATAATGAAAGGATTATTTAACAACTTTCTGTAGAATACGGTGATATACTTGAACTCGTACACAGCTCATACTCTCGTCTATCGGCTCGTCCAATATGGTATGCCAGCTGTATACTAGTCCAAATATATCACCGTATTGTACAGACCGCTGTTCAATAATCTAATATGATATTAATTTAAAGACCAAGCTGTCTGCATTGCTTTGGCTTGTGTAGAGTATTAGAGTGATAAATTCATAACACCAACCCCCATGTGTACAAATACATCAGATAATAGACTTTGAAAGATGTACTAAAAGACAAACAAACAATTAATATTAATGCATAAATGGTTGCAATTGAGATTGCATAAGAATGTATGGCTCAAATATTGATACACTAAATATTAGGTACAACATATACCAAATTAAACCAACATTGTAGTTTATTATTTATGCATATTTCAACCTTACATCACCACATGTACAACATTATTATATTATTGGTAAGTTCTATTTGAGATCTCAAAAGTGAGATAATTACATAAATGGTTCACCAAATATTACCTTATTACAATATTTATACGAGTCATATATCCGAATGTTCAAATTCCTAAAAGTGTGTATGTTAAATGTTGTACTTATTTCGAACAAAACATAAAATATTTTGAACAGTAATTCAAAATTACCACTTTGATACCGTTCACTGTTTTACACTGATTCTCGATTTAATACAGTAAATGAAGCGGACCGTAAACGATGCAGGACTCACAATTGTGAAATTACGTCATTATGTTGACGTCATGACGTAATGAGCCCCGCGAGATTTTTTCCAATCAAACCCAATTAGATACCAATTATAATGTACACTTTTATTTCACTCGCGATCAACGAAAACATATATTTGCTATGAACACTCGTGAAATAAAATAAAATACGATATTGCACCGATGTTAACAAATATCCTTTGTTTATTATGTTGTAAAGTGCAATTTAAAATTTATCAAACGTGTGTATTATTTAGACAATGTCATGTAGTGTAGGCAGTCTATCATGCCTGATCAATCAGGTGTGAACACGCCTTAATGCCCCGTTCCCATGCCAATAAGATCAACTTAACCGTGCCGATTGTCCAAATACACCGACCAAACCCGACCGACTCCATGATCGGGCATTACATATGAGTTTTACCCGATTACTGCTAGACTCTATACGACCCCACATCGACCAATAACGAAACCTTCACGACTTCAACCCGACAACAATTCCGATCTCTGCTCATCATCCCGACCCAATCAAGACCACTAAACGGTCGAAACGTATCCAACTCGATCTTTTCCACAGCAGTTTGAAATAATAGTAATATAAACACTTAGAAGATTGTTAGCATTTAAGAGATCCTTGACATCGATAAGTGTCAAGATCAGCATTATCGGTTAATGATGGATGCAGAGCCGTTGCACTTGTAAATCAGGTGATGTATGCCGTTGATAAACTCTTGTTTGCACCAGTTGTGATTCTGTATAATAATAGTAAAATCTTCACACCCGAATACACACACTAAATATATATATTAGTGTTTTTTTAAGTGCGAAACATTGACCTGAACCTAACCTTTGTGCAAGAATATTTATGAGCTGAATATGAAGTCAAAATTATGTTTCGAAGTCTGTTTGTGTATATTAGAAGATGTTCGTAGAATTTAAATTCAGTTATCCAAACGACTGAATATAGTATTAATTATCGCAAAGACCGATGGTGTACTGGTATGCGTGTCTATCTATCAACCAATCTACTAGGGTTCGAACCTCGGGGTAAGCTTTTTACATCACACTGTTGTTTTTTTAAAGAAATTTACAATATCACGGAAGGGACGTTTGCGTTTGAAATGAATACACGTAGATTTACATATCTTTTTTTCAGTTTTGGCTTTCAAAGCAATAATGACAAACACGAAAAATACAAGGGTCCAACGTAAAAAACTTCATCTATAACACATCCGAATGGTTAAGAAACCAGAACAGTTCTTCTTTCCTTGAAAATGCACTGGCATGAGCAGAAGTAACATCGACATTATTATCTATGATATTATGTTTGTATTTTCATGTGTATTATTGTTGAATAAAATATTTATTAAGAACATGAAAAAATGATGAAGAGAAACAAATTGGAAAATGCAGCAAAATCAAAACATTACACTACCAAAGCACGCCATATATTGGGCGGCTACCCGTCAAATATCAAAATTATGGTACATTGAGAACAATCGGATGACGTCACAACACTGTTTTAATTATTTGCAGTTGAAATTATTTGCAGTTGGAAAATACATTTATCGTTTCATGGTATGTATACTATTAAATTGCTGCACGCTAAAATTCATGTAACATCCAATTTTAAAAGTCGAATCGAGGGAAACACTGAAACAAAATGGCGATTTATACAAGTGCGATTCCAGCTCGACTGAACGCGGCCCTGGTAATGTAATATTAACAATTCATACGGATGGGCGATTTTTGGTTACTCTATGCCATAAAAAAATACGATTGTTAAGTCAATTTACTATTTGTTTTGGTTTTATTACTCTAGATGTATGTTATGTATGTTCTAATAGCGACAATACACCTTTTTCGGTCGTTAACGTCCACAGAGGCCCTTAAAATGAGTTTAACCCATTGTTCGGGCCTCTGCGGACGTTAAAGACCTCAAAAGATGTATTATCGTTATAATCTTACACGATTTCTACCCGAACTTCAGTAGATTGATACTCGAGCGATTGGCTTCCCGATCCCTACTCAATTGTTTGACATATCAAAAATGCTCGAGTAGGAAGCAGACAAAGGCAGATTAAGCTAACCATTTCTCCCGAGCGAGCCCGGCCAGTTCCCGTTTGCTTCATAAGGCTTGATTGGGCTGATCTGATCGCAATGGGAACGGGTCTGAACAAAAGGTGTGAATTTGTTTTTAAAGTGTAGAACAGTACAACATGTCATGTGTGGAAAAAAAAAACACATCAAATACCCGGTACATCAAAAGACGAGAACGAAAATTTTATTGGCGACTTTTTCAAAGAACATTGTTCAAAGAATATCAACGAAATGCACATTGAATCTGTCATGTGATAAGTGAAAAAAGGTCATAGCAGTGGGATATGGTAAACTACCAGAAATGTTTCTTGGGTTACCTCTGCTAAATTCCCATCGCCGCCAGGGCGTAGGGACGTTAGCTCTTACATGGCTATATAGGCAACTTTGAAAGTTTTCTTGTCAGAAACCACTCGCTGAATTTTGAAATAACTTCACTTCTATTTTGCTTGGGTTACCCCCTATACAAATCCTTAAAATAATTGCGAATCGTTAAAAATTGGGTGGGAATATGATTCCTTATATGTCTATATTGGCAACTTCGAACTTCTTCTCTGAAACAATTGCATTGATTTCAAAAAAAGTTTGGTGAAGTGTTCATTGGAAGGCCTATTACATTCTTTCAAATGATTTTGATTTCTTGAAAAACATGGATGCCAAGGGGCGGAAAAATTGGCTATTTGCGCTATTTGGCTATAATGACAACTTTAAAAATCTTCTTGTGGGAAATTACTGAATACATTTCCAAATTAGTTCACATAAATATTCCTTGGGGTATCCCCTCCCACATTTCTTCTTATAATTTCATTCTCTGAAAACATGACTGCTAGGGGCAATGAAGTTTTTTTCCATATGTCAATAATTAAATCTTCTCAGACACTAATTCACCAAACGTTGTCTGTTTTTAATGCTTTGTACCAGTAGAGTAAATGTTAAGCATGTGAATCAGCAGCTGAGAATTATGTCCAACTTGTTATCATCCTACCGTATTGCATGATCACTGTTTACTAGAGTATCTTTAGATATTAAAACAAAATTGTTACTGTTTGATTCGACTGTTTCACCTATTATTTTGTATGGTAGTGAGATTTGGGGCATATATGACTTCAAGGAGGTAGACAAAATCCATATCAAATTTTGTAAGCATATTCTTGGCGTGCGTACTCAAACATCCACAGTTGCCGTCCTTGGTGAATTAGGTAGATTCCCACTTTCGGTCATTTGCAGGGAAAGAGCCTTAAAATACTGGTGTAAAATTATGAAAAATCCGGAATCACTTCCAGGCAAAATATTTATAGAACATATTTTAGATAACAGTTTTAGTTCATTGAATTTCAAAAATAGCTGGGGAAAGGCGGTTAATAATGCATTAGATATGCTTGGATATGGCTACTTATGGTATATGTTTGATATTAACTGTTGCTATATACCCATGTTAAAGCAAAAGTTGCGTGACCAATATATACAGATATGGTCGGAAACTGTGAATTCTCAAAACAAATTAGAGTATTATAAAAAATTCAAAACTGTTTTTAGGTATGAAACATATTTAGATTCTATTGAACAGGATAAATATAGAATTGCATTGACTAGGTTACGATTATGTTCACATTCTCTTGAGATTGAAACAGGAAGATACAATAATGTGGATAGAATTAATAGACTATGTAAACTATGCAATTACAATGTTGTTGAGTCAGAATTCCACTTTATACTCTGCTGTCCCTTGTATCATGACTTAAGGCAAAAATATAAAATTCCAAATGCTTTTAGTAATATTAACAAATTTGTTAATCTCATGTCATCAGAAAAAATTGGTTTGCTAAGACGACTTTCAAAATTGACGTACTTTGCGATGTTACGACGTTCCCAAACCCTAGATAGTGTTGCTTCTTAACCTACTTATAAAATAAGTTAATCAATCCACTTTATAGATAGATATGTTTTTGTACAATATTTTTATAAAGCCTGCTTTGTATAATTGGAATTATGTATTTTGAACGTGTAATGTTGCTAATGGCCATCTTTCATGATGTGTTTTGTAAATGGCCAAAGGCATTGCTCATGCCGATTTGCCAAATAAACCAGTAAACCAGATCATCCAGGATTTAATACCTGTATTTACAAGTATTATTTAACGGGTGAGACGAGATTAGAAATCCATATTGCGATATATTGTGAGATATATATTGCGACGTTTGTATTTATGTATTTAATAAGGTTACGGTTGAACAGGACAGCGTTTTATAGCATAGTTTTCGCGTTACGTTGGTACTGAATTGCTGATGCATTTCACACTTTATTTAACATTAAAAAAGTATCAGGTTTAATGTCTTATTGAGTATAAACATTGTAAGAGGGTTCCTTAACAGTACATGTATTTGAGAGTGTTGCGAAGGCCTGTAACATGTGTTGATACTCAAGTGATCGATCACGACCACCTGGTACTACTACAGCCACTTTTTTTATTGCGCTCGTTTTTGTGGGGGTTCCGGGCTATAGTATATGCCTTAGAAAAATTCGTTGAGTTGGAAAAGGGGGGGTGGTGTTTTGAAAAAGACCCCCCGCTTATTTCCCGGGTAGGATTTTCTATCGGGAAAATTATTACGTTTTTCAGCCATTTCAGGATATATACTGTATTATTCAGCGTTAAACCGTTCAGTCGCAATGGGGATTTGTTTTGGCAGAATGGAAGAAGGATATGACAGTGAAAATAGCGAAATTCATGACAGCAGATGGTTTCAAACAAATCATGACCACATCGATGAAGATGACTATGACGATTATTGTAGTGATTATTGTAGCGAGTTCGAAACTAACGAACCGAAAATCATTAAAAACAAGCGTTACAAATCGAATAAAAAACAAACTGCAAGGCAGCATCAAAAAGCTGTTCAAAAATGTAAGAGAAGGCAACTATCGAAACGTAGAACAAAACTACGGAATGCCAAAAGAGACCAAAAGCACACAAATTATCATGATACAAACGATGATAGTGATTGCAGTATTGAAAATGATTCCAACACTCATGATAGAAACACGTGGTTGGATTGCAAATACAATGACATCGATGATATCGTAGAAAATATGTTTCTGGAATCATACGAACGTTTTTTGGATGAAAAGTATGAAGAAGAAACCAACCGTATCTACTTTTCCGACAATGAGTCATTCGAAATGTACTTGGAAAACAAATATCGCAGAAACAACTATGGTATTGTGGAAGAAGAATCTGACCAAAATGAAACACGTTGTGATTTCTGTGGTAGAACATATCAAGAGTGCTTGTCAATATGCCCACTTGTGATTGCTTTTGTTAGTTGCTACGCTGAATGGTTGAAACAATTGCCAGAGACTGTTTTGCAAACATGTGATATTGTTCGCAAATAAACATTGCAAAATTGTTGATATATATCAACTAATCGTGCAAATGTTAGCACTGTTTGCAAGCATGGCTTTTCCGTCAAGAGAGTTGTATTTCCAGTATCGTAGCTTGAACCAGAGACTCAAAACATTTGATGATTTACAATATGAACCTAGCGACTCGAAGGAAGACATGGCTAGCCAGGGGTTCATTTATGACATTTTGTTCGACTGCATTCGGTGCGTGTTTTGCCATACGCATATCTGGGACATTGCAAAAGGCAGCGTGAAACATAGACATCGACAACTGTGTCCTGTATGTCCTTTCGTATTTGATTTGTGATTTTGAATAGAACTTATCAAAACGCATATATTCGTCGTTGTTTACTTTTTATGTCATACACCAAGAAACATAACTGATTTCGCTAACAATACCTGTTTGACTGAGTATCAGACATAGAAATACTATTGGTATGTCCTGTCATTGCGCTCATGCTGTACGTTTCACAACACGCTCAGTGCCAAGAATTGACTTGACGGCCATTTGTGTTTTCTCAACGCCGTGGAAATCTATCACACCAATGATCCAATTGTGGTTGTGCGTCCAACTGTACCGTAAGTCGAATTTGCACAAGCAAGCTTTTGTTTGTAACACGTTCATTGTATATTTCTTGCAATCAGTGATCAGAAACGACCACACCGAAAAAGTATTTCTCATGTTACAGCTGTTCATGAGGGCTTGTTGAATCTTGATTTTTCCAATATCAGTTTTTCTTACAGTTTCCTCAACAATTTCGTCAAATAGTCTCATGATCGTTTTCGTTGGTTCCATCGCAGCCTTGAGTCTTGCGTATGTGTTGATCTGCTTCAAAATAAGTTGTCTAGTGTCTACATCCATATGATCAATATCATTTGACAAACACGATGGTATGCTTTGTTTGCTGCTATCCATGTCGATAACTGCAAGAAAAATGATAATATTGTATCATGTTGCAGGTTAATGTCAAACCATTTGTGACCTTATTGTCCCTTGGATATGCGATCTACACAGAGGACACCGCTCTAGCGCAGCAACGCATTGGGCGCAAACCGCGTAATGAGAACAAGGCGCGATGATTATTGATAACTGCTCCTCCAAACACACCTTGCACAATATATTGCTACGAAGGCGATTATTCTCCTCGAGCAAACTACTTACATCAAACGAACATCCGACTTCGTGTTTCTAATTACAAGACCTATTGTTTGAATTGAATGAGTCTATAATATACTTTTCATTTGAGTCGCTTTGTACATTTGCCACATAGGATTGCATGAGTACATTTTGAATGAATTCATCTCCCTGGCATTGTCGTACATGAGCACAAAATGGAAATAATTCTGCGTGCTCTTCCCAAATGTCTTTTCGTGTACCACATGATTGCAAAATAACTGAACAGTGAAAACACTTCAGGCATTTGTAACAGTTATCTAAATAAAACCCTGCTTTTGCTAACTGTATGTTAGATATTGTTTCATTAGTCCGTTAATTCCACGCCTGAATGGAACCTATCCTTTTGAACAAGGTACAGAACTTCGGATTTCGCGGTCGCGTATCCAAAATTACACCAATGTTGTTTCGCAACTTCTGGCAAATTTCACCGATTGTGTATTCGCGACAGTTCATATTGATTTTTTGGGAATTTATTTCTCTCTGCCTAACCAGGTTCTCACTCGATAGACGTGTCTCAATTTGATCGTTTTCATGAGTATTGCAGACAATGTTCAAGAGAAACTTCTCCAATTCACCCGTATGGGGGACTTTTGTAGTATTCGCGGCAACCTGGTTCGTTGACATAACACTGTATAGTTAGATTATTCATTTTGCAAAAGATAAATACTTATATATGAACCATTTCTATTCGATTGACAAATGCATCAAACATTCTTCATTATGCATGCTTGTGAGTACTTTTGTGCGCTTTTACTCGTTCTTGTTGTGCAAACAAATGCGTTAGGCGGTATTAATCCGAACTTTTATGATTCGCAATGTTTTACGCCATTAAATGAAAAGTCGATCGATGTTACCAATGGTTCGTTTTACATTTTGATTAACGTAACATACGATTATATTTCACGGTACGATGATATCAAACACAGTTTACACTTTTTCAATCGATGGATTAGTAACCCAGAGCTGGGTTTCGAGGCTCACGAGTTAGAAGCGAGATGCAAATCGATTGGCTTACCTAGATGTCCAAACAAGAGAGAAGCTTATTCGAAACCAGAATACCGTGTGATTAACGGTTTTAGGTCGAACGGAATGTTCTTTGTATACGAATTACCCAGTCTTGCTGTAAAAATGGCAATTGAACCGAAAACGTACTCAATGAGCCAATTTGTAGAATCAGTGTATACCGAAATTTCGGCACACGCGTGGATACCATTGTTAACGTATAACTTTTCATTGACCTATAATGGGAGTAAGGTTTGTGCGAATGGTGTGTTGGGTCAGGCTAACATCCTATTTAACGGAAAATTGTGTTCATCGTTAGGTACTTGGTGCGATAAAGATATAAGTGGACAATGGGTCTTGGGATTAAATGAAGCGTTTACGGTCATAAAAGAAGGATACCTTACGCAAAGAGTGAATGATTTGGCATTCTATAATTACGTGAAAACTGTCGACCTCGAAAGAAACCCTTACGAATACTCGGGTTTACGAGAAAACATTCAACGAGTGAATCGCGAAATCGCTGACATAAGAAACGTGTTACAAAATCTGGAAAGCGATGACTATTCTGACGATGAGTATTACGATGATGATTTAGAGAACAAGAAGGCAGATGAAGATGTTCCTGTTTTCGAACACCCATGGGCTCGTAAAAGGAAAACAAATGATGATTTAGAGAAAAAGAAGGCAGATGAAACTGTTCCTGTTTTGGAGCACCCATCGGGGGATCTTCAGAAAAATATTGACCAACGATTGAACGCTATCAACGACACAATCATAAAGCATAAAGCTGTTTCAAACAAGAACACAGTTGCTGAAACATCGACTTATGGTCTACAAAACTGCTACTGTCTCACATGCAATCAATCTACTACTGTTGGTAAAATGCACAACGGTCTGTGTTATTTCATCAACTTAGATCCAACGTTCAAGGTTCTAACAGCGAAACACACTTCGCCTTTCAAAGAATACGAACCGTTGATTATCGACGAACAGTCAGATTCGCTCAGCGCGTTACATAAACAAGTGAGTAACGAAATTATTCTGTCCCAAAAGGCCTCATCATATCAACTCGTCGTGTACAGCACCAGAGATGGCAATTCCGTGGAAGCAAAATGCAAATCGTTGTTCAATAGAAAATACCAGGTAAGCGAATGCGATAGAAAGGCACACGCTGTACTTATAGCGAAAGAAGACCATTTCAAACAAGTTCAGCCGCTACCATGGCCCGAGTTTACATATTGTCATGTTGGTGCTGTTAAAGCGAGCATAGGCAAATGTTTTCGAATAGATGCCAACTGTTCGATTGCAAATATTGCTAGCGTTAGCGACATAGATGACGATGTGGTTTCGTATTTAGTGAGCGTTACTCAAAGCACTGCGCAAAATATGACTGAGGCCAAATTTCAGATCAAAAACATAGATGATGGCCTTGCAACAAGCGATCACTTTGTTGTATATTCAAGCAATGTAGCGACAGATCGCGGACAGGAATGTACTTACGTTGATATGAGAACTAAGACTATTGCAGTGGAAACGTGCAAAAATCGTCCTATGCTTTGCGAGGTTATATTTGCCAAAACGACTACAGATATCAAACCGGGACTGAGAAAGCTATCATTTTGGGAAACCGTAGCTGTAAGCGTTGGTGGTTTTATTTTGCTTGTTGTGGCTGCAGTTGCCTTCATACTCGCCTTGCATAGCATAGCCCGAAAGAACGAAAATGTTATAAACGTTTGAAACTATATACCTTGATGTTTGTTTCTATTTTGTCACATCTCACAATGACTTCTTATCACGATATGTACACTTTGGAAGTGATAGGCAGCAACGCCGATACGATGGAATTTGCGGTACAAATACGCAAAGATGTTAGCGTTTCGATAAATGAGCACGAATTGCTCGAAAGTGTCTTCGAAACAATGTTTGACGATGTGGAAGACAGGAACATTTTCGAGTTTGATTTGACGGTGGAATTTTCTTTCGCGAATGGTTCACAAACTTTACAGCTCAAGCATGTCGATATGTTAACGTGTTCGTGGTTTGACATTTTGTTTGCAATGGAAGAACAGGGAATTGCTTTCAGCTTGCCAGCTGACCTTCGTGTCTGGTTGTTAAAAATCCTATAAACGTTATTTCAAATAAACTGTTATCACCCTTATACTTCGTTTTTGTTGTTATGGAATACCAGGTTCAACCATGCAACAGCGAGCGCTGCACTTTATGTTCTCAGCTAAAGAGTGGCAATAGTTTTCAGTTCAATTGCGGGTTTGTGTACATGGTGGAAGACGGAGAGAATCTATCTTGTAAGTCGAAAGACGTTATATATGTTTTGAAGTGCAACACTTGTAATGGCGAGTACATTGGGGAAACTGTAAACCTGAGACGACGCATTCATACGCACAACTCTCACATTCGCACGGAGCAACACTTTTGTCGAGCGACTGATCATTTGATAGAGTGTGGGAAGCACTTGTGCGACGTGAAAGAGCGCTTTACTGTGTTTCTGTTGGAGACTGTGAGAGACAAGTATGTACGTAAAGCAAAAGAGGCGTACTACATTAGGTTGTTCAGACCAATGATGAACAAGTGAACTTGTTTTCTTATATTTTTTCGTATTTATATCTGAGTGTCTGTCATTTCAAGTACACTCACTCACTCTTACTACAATGGCACGGCAACAGCTTACATCCAGTTACGGTAGGAAAATGCAAAACCGAGAACGTATTCAAGAATTCACTAACACAATACTTCAGCAGGGCGTAAGAAGCAATATGGTTTCTGAGGTTGAGCCTGGTGTCTTCATGTCACCAGACGATACAATGAAGTTAGACGACCTATCTGCCAAACTGAAACAGATCGATGCTAAACTCACTCAGTATAAAAACCTGAAAGTGAGAACACAGCATCTCATCAAGGGTATCAAGAAAACAAAAAATCTGCGTGATGATGTAGTGAAAACTGTAAGCGCTAACGTCTTCAATATGATTCCCATCGATGTGCTCAACGACATACTCGAAAGCAGTTCGGGGGAAGATAAAGACATTTTTGCTTTAATCGAAAGAATAAAATCTACCAAGGTTCAGGAGAAGCGTAACTATGCTGACATCGATGTCTCAGATACAGAAATGTCGGATACGCTGAACGATGATGAACAGCAAATCATGAACGCTCTGGCTGCCAAACGAAAACGTAAAACTGGGGTGAAGAAAGCTGTCAAGAAACAGAAAAAAGAAACACCTATGCTCAGTGATTTGGAAATGAGCGACGAGGACCAATGACTACGTGTTTGCAATATTGTATGATAGATGCTTGTTCTGTATGGTGTTTTTTGGTATATGTGGTAGAAATAAATTGTATACTTGAACTGTACTCTATTTGTTGCGTTATCAATGGATATCGAAGAGATTTTGATTGACGAAGACGAACAGTTAGCTCAAAACACATACTTGTTTTCACCCATGTATTCTCGCCAACACAAAGAATGTTCACTATGCATTTATCAGTACATAACAGAATACGAAGAGCAAATACACACTTTTGAAAACAAACTTGCAAACGTCAACTCTAAACTCGGTTGTGGTATTCAAACTTGTGTTACAATGGTCCTTAATGAGTTCAAAGACGAAGAACGCATGTCGCTGTTTAGGACATTGACACCGAGCGAGATTACAAGTCATTTCGATTCTGTGTTTGGGGATCCAATGTGTGGTTACAACAGATTGAAAGCTTACAATTTCTTTTCTCTATTTGACGAAAGTACAGTTAACAATTCTGCATACATCAGCTTCATATATGATACGTATAAGCATTCGAGAAACACCTCGCTTTGTCCTTACTCGCTTTTAGGCGTATACGTTTTCTTGGTCATGATAAATACTATCGGTGGTGATGCCCAATTGAAAAAGAAGCACGACTTTTTGTGGATGTTCAACTGTCTCTGTAATCATAAGTTACGATTTGGCAAATTGCGTTAAGGCAAAAATTTATATAAAAGGCTCGTTTTGGGAAAAAATGTCAAACCAATCGCATACACCATGTCCACTGTAAACGTTAAAGATATTCATCGTGTCACTGACACCGAAGCTACGAATCGCTTGTTCACCAAACTCAAGTATGATGTTGGCATTCAAATCACTTCGAAGCTTATTAACTCGCTTAAACAAAGCAAGGACAGGGTTGTGTTCTATGTGGGCAAAGATCAAAGGTCTTATCCAGCAGCACTAGTTAAAATGTTCACAAACGTTAAAACAAACCATGTCAAGATTACCAACTACAGAGTTCAAGAACTGATGAACGTTTTCGAAATTCTCATGAACCTAGCTGATTATCAATGTAACGGTCTCACACAGGACTACACGGACTGGCAGTCAATTGCTAGTCTAGTTAATATGATTGAACTCGCCGAGTACCTTGACATGACAGAAGTGGCTATGTTTCTTAAACGTATACCACAACTGCTATACCTTTTCACAACAAAAACGCGTATGATAACGAACTGCTTAGAAGAGAAAACGAGTCAAAAGAGAATCTACAACCTCAGTCCATCAACGAACATAGCGAAAACGATGGTAAACGTGCAAGATCTAGGAAACGAAGCTTTACAAAGGTGTTCAGTAGAAGTCTGAGCCGTAAGCGCAGAGATGAAAATGTTATGTCATGATTGTTGTATGTTATTGAATGTTCGAATAAACTTGATCAAACTGTAAATTACTGTGTTTGTTTTTTACTAGGTTACGATACAAAAACCCAACACCTCAATACATTTTCATATATGTTTTATTGCTACAAACAGGTTATTGATCTACAATATCTGTTATGTCAATGTCAAATTTTACTGGTGGGCGATAGCAGCAGCCATTCTCTCGAAATGCTACAATGATTTCTTCTACCGCTTCCTTGCACTCGTTCCGTATCTGTCTCGTTGATAACCACCAGTGAAGTTCTTGCAGATAGAATAACGATATGAATGCCGTGATGATCATGACTTCTTCTTCTTCTTATTGTCAACAGGACGTTTTAAACGGTCCCAAATTGGATCTGGTTTTCTTTCTTCGAGTATCGATTTGGTTAGTAATATGACGAGAAAGAGATTCACAAACCATGTGCAAACGTTTGAGTGGTCAGCGCAGATATGAGTGAGTGAAGCTGAACACGAAGCTTGTATACGCCAGTTTTATAACTAAAGCAATATAGTTAGTTTTCTGTTCTAGCCAACTAGAAAGTGAAAAACTCATTTGGTTTGTTTTGTCTTTTTATTCAACTATGCATACAATAATCAACAAGTGAATTCCAATGACCAGGTTGTTTTGCAACCCAATCAGAAAACCTATACATTTGAAACATATCTTGAACCTTCACCAAATGATAGTTGCTTTCTGCATTGTATTTCGATAGTTCGCGTACAATTGCAGATAACATGACAAACACAGTCAAAAATGCATTCCAACTCAAACCATATTTCAGTTTTTGCATCAGCAATTCAGAAAAATACTCGACATCAAACATAGCCATCTCTAACTCATATCTTGTAAGCACATGCTGTATTACAGTTCTGTCTACATGCATTGTCACACATTCAACAATGTCACAAAGTGTTTCATTCGTATCATCAAACTGCCTTTCTTGCAAGTAGTTGGCTACCATCGCAGCGATACATTCGCAGCTGAACATTGTTCGCATAATGTACAAACTAACTGAAAACAGGTATGATGTTGAATATTTATACTAACTTAAGCGCTCTCTGGTGGAACACGGTTTTGTACACGACGATTATGAAGTCCTTGTAGAGCAAACACAATAACTATAACAATAACCAAAGAAACAATCACACACGCAAACACAGCAAACACTAGCCAACCGCTGTTAAGTCGAGATTCATCCAAACTAGGTACATGTAACTGATTATCAGGCTCTTGAATTTGACACAGAGTTTGTTTCGTTGTACATCTATTATAGGATATAGCTTTTGCACTCACGTCGATGTACAAGCAACTTCTATTCCCGTTAAATGACACTCGCGAAAACACCAAGGCGTAGTTGTTCAAGTGAAGCGTTTCGTTTAGATCGCCAATTTTGAACATCAAGTCTCTAGACAACACATCGACTGAAGTGTCTTGGGTTCTACTTATAAGATAGTCAAATGCGTTAATAAAATCGGCTTCTGTTTCTAGCGTCGCTGGAGAACATTGGTCGTCTTCTTCGACAACGAAACATGTTTTAGGCGATGTTATAGATGCAGCTGCGTTCTTATGAAATGCACATTCCCTGTACGAAGGTGTTTCAAATGGTGGTAGTGTAGCAAACTCTCCTTCAGTAGCTTTTAACAACGCTACAATAGTTGAGTCGCATGAAATGAGCATATATTTTCGCTTGAACAAATGAACGCATTTAGCTTCATTTTGATCAAAGAACAGAGCCATTTTGATAGAACGTTCAACGTTTGTCAAGACCAGTTCATTGCTGACTTGATTGAAAATTGTTCGTAAATGAGCGTCTCCGTCTCCAAAAATGACCAAATCGTACTCGTTATAGTCAGTGCTGTTGTCGCTTTCACCAACCTTTACTGGCGATGAATATGTTTTACTGACTACAAATTGCTGTTCCGTACTGAGAAAGTAGCAAGCGCCATCGTATATTTTACCAATGGTTTTACTTGGGTCGCAGTTATTACAGTAACAATTTTGTAGACCGTACGAAGAAACCATTTGAACCCTTGAGTCAGCGCTAGCAACTATGAACAGATATACAATGATAAACAACCGCATGCTTGACATGAAAAGAATCCAGATACACTCATTTTATATGTCTCTAATAGTTATTTTCGTTACGTCGCTCTTTGATCACTTTTGTCACAAATGGTACCAAACCTACTACTATCGCAAAAAATGCGAGAATGCCAAACACAGCTTCTATAACAACAACTTCCGAGACTTTTTCATCATCCTCAGCATTGACATTTGTGCTATTAGATCCATGTGTAGAGTTAGTTTCGAGAGTAGTGTCATTTATTGCATTGTTTGCCAATGTTGTGTTATCAAGGTCATGTGGCGAAACGTTTTCATCGTTTGCTAATGTTGTGCTCTCAGGGTCATTTGGCGAAATGTGATCGCTGTCATTAGTATGCGTACCATCGGCACTGCGCTTTTTGAGGTGGATCAAAACCTCATCTGGTACTATTAATCGCATATGCTGAGTAGTGTTTAGCTTCATGCATATGTTTTCAGTAAGATATAGGAACAGTTTGCCTTTGGTGCGAAAACAAAAACGATTCCCATAATTTTGAATAGCCAAATAATTGTCACTCACGCCCAGTGACTTTGTTGTCACCATTATAATTGCCTCAAGAAGATCATATTGAGTACGATACGTTTTCTCGGGAATATTTGCAATTTTGTTGATTTTGCCTAACGTGTCATCGTAAGATACAATGGTAAATGCGCCATTGGATATACCAAGGTCGCGTTCTGGCGACTTGTCAAAGCAGTTATCATTACAGCTACACAGAGAAACAAAAGCTAGTAGTGTGAAACGCAACATTACTGGTTTTTATTCAGCAAAACACATTGTGTACGTATATAACACATTTCATTGCAAAACTATCTACAATGCAAAAGTGTCAGGAATGTACAAAATAAGACCGTTGGTCAACAACTCCTTCTGTACACAAAATGTTCGAAAGTGAGGTGGAACGTGAATGTTGGGTATGCACGTACGAACCGCTTGAGAGAGTAAGTCTTCTTGTCCATCGTTTGCCGACTCTGTTATAAAGTACACTTTACACGGGTTTTCTGGTAAGACGTCGCTTGTTTGATCCTCCTGTACTGGTTCTGGGCTGGTCGTTTCAACAATTTCTTCTTTCACGACTCGCAGATCGGGCATGCTGATAATCTCTTTCTGCTCTGGAAACAAGTCCGAAACTGCCTTCTGAACATGACCAAGTATTTCTGTCCACTGTTTGTCTTCTGTCTGACCAAGCATCTTTTTTGACAGACGAGATTGATCTTTTGAGTTTTCGGCAAATTTGCGCTTGCGATTAGGAATGGCATTGCTGAGTCTTCCTTTTCCACCGTCGATGAGCTCAGTTTTCACTTCAAGACTGTTAATGTGCTGTCTGTACAGAGGATGCATTGTGAACAAAAACTCTAACGCTTGACACAAGTTCAAATTCGGATATCCATATTTAGGTTTCATTGCAGCAAAGCCCAGCTCCTGCTCTGCCAGTTCGATGCTCGGTCTCAACGCTTCATATATTCCACCACAGCTTTTCACAATCTTGAGACCGATGGTGAGCTCTTTCTGAGTGCTGATCAGCTTAAAATGTGTAGTACTCCTTTTCTCACCAATATTTCTATAAGGTCGCTTTCTGAACAACCTAGCAATGTCATGACTGCTCGAAAGTAGCTGTTCAGTTTCAATCGTATCTGAGTTCTTTCTAGAGACATGCTAGTAGACTTCACGGTGTAACATTTGCTGTATTCTTCGATACCGTGCAACTCAAGCACTGGTATAATGCATATCGGCAGTTTGTAGTTGTCGGTTGGAGACGACTGCATGTATCTACCCATCTTAATGCGATCATGTAGAGTTGTTAATTGTTCAGGTATCAGCGTTTTCAATATTTTGAAGTAGCACATGTCATTCTCGTCGTCTGGTGAAAACATCAGATCGACATATCGTTCAAACGCAGCCAGCGTTGGTTCATCGAGAAACACATGGTCTAGTGTTGGCTTGTAGTTCAAGTAGTCGTATGGACTGTTCGTTATAGCTATGAAACGCAGTCCCTCTGCATCAGTGAAAGGACATGTCACGCTAAACATGTACTTCTTCTGGTGACCGCTGGCATTGAAGTTTCTTTTCTCACGAATGAATTCATCGCATAGTGTTCTGAGATACATGTTGTCGCTTCGGTTGTCAGATCGCAAATGAGACAAAGTCTGTTGGTCGCACCGCTATTTATACCAGTCGTCGCATTATTAAGATTGCCTTATATGCCAACATACTGTTGACTGTCTAGTACAGAGATGGCTCGACGCAGAGACAGCAAGAGCGAATGTGAACTGCATTCACTCATTAACAATAAACATTTACCAAACAAGCCCGAGTTGTTAGCTGCCTATCTGAATAGAAATTATGACTTTAGCGCCTCATGCTATATCGCTATGAAAGACACGATTGTTTTGCCTATAGACTTCACACAACATGACATTGAACAGGTTTTCATTCACTGCTCGAGATCTGAGTACATTCAGTATGTCAAACTAAGGTTTACAAACTCAAAAAGCGATGGCGTTGACTTTCTACTATGCGAGCAAACTAATTACGAAGACATTTTTGGTAACGAGGTACACCAGTGCCATATTTACTTTTCCAATGCATGCACCAAAGATATGGCAGCTACGAGCTACCACTTGATATACGCTTTTGCGTTAACCGGAGTACTGAAATTCTCAAAGCATACAGTAGAAAAACTAGCATCGTGTTTGGTAAAACGATATGGTCAAACGCTAGTACCCAAGTGTGTTACTGAGTTTTGGAACAAAAAACTTGAATACTTTCGACTGAAATGCATTCGCGACAAAACAGACCTACTCTCACAACAAGATGACTCAATCACGCTTCGGAGAGAAATTGAGCTCTTGGAACAATCAAAGTACAAATTCGTGAGTGTAGAATACCACTCTGTCAGCAAAACTGTCAAGATTCTGTTTACCTACTCATGTGACAATAGCTTCGGTTTACTGTCTCTCACCCAGCGACTGGATATAAAAAGGGCTGAGTGACTGTCATGTCATGTCATTTGCAATCTGACAAACGAAGCAACAACATGTCTAACTACAGCTCTAGCTCATTCAAAGTGCCAGTTACAGAGGACTGGGACGCTGAAATCGCACAGACACAGATTCAGCAAAGTAAGTGTTATGCATTTAGTGGCGCTTATTTCACAGGTTGTTGTAGCATTTGACTGTTATTTACCATGATATTGATTTGTTGAAATAACATTGATTTGTGTTTTGTGTTTCAGAACAAACAAGCATCAAGCCAGTTTCCACACCATCTGAGGACTGGGACGCTGAAATCGCTGTGGCGAAGAGGCCAGCTTTCAACATCAGCCTGCCGACATGTACACAGAGGCAGCTTAACAGACTGCACAGATGTTGGACGTGTCGATGTGTGTCAGTCAATTGCACATGTAGAAAACGCTAAATAAATCTGTTGAACTGTTAACAGTTGTTTGTTGTGTATGATGGCAAAAAAATGTCATATAGGTTGTAAAATGAAAAATCATGTGGTGCGCACCACAAAAACACAATGCTAGCAGTCGAACTAAAAGATCTGAGCTTTTTTCGCCACATGCTACACTTAAATCTTGAACAGTGGAATAGCGCTGTTGACATGTATCTGAAAGACATATACCCCGACATTGAGTTTTCATTTTCGCAAAGAGATCAATGCTGGAAGAAAACAAATTCAGACGTGGTGTACTATGTTGATGTTGAACTAATTTTGACAAGCCCGAAATATGGTTTCTGCTGGACAGACCAAAATCAGATTAGGCGAATTCATACGGTTAACAGCGTTTTGTTGCAATCGAAAGCAGAGAGGGCAAAACATGTATCGTTTGGTCAAGAGCATTCCGAACAAATATCAACTTGCTTCGTGTGGTCTGTATTACTTGGGTCAACACGATCGCTGCAAATGTTTTCGATGCGGTGTTGAGCTATACAACTGGAAATCATCCGACGACCCATGGCTAGAGCACCACAAGCACTCGCCAAACTGCCAGTTTTTGCGTATGGTGGGACCAGGGACAAGATTGTTACTGAACAAATGAGTTGTATAATCTATACGATTGTACGTGTTTCAATAAAAACGTTTGAAAAGAAATTTCGATTGTGTTCGGTTATTCAGCTATATTTTACTCGGTTCCCTATTATACGATAAGCAAAACTATGAATGTGTGTACTAACTGTTAGCTAACGAAAATGTTATAGACCGACACTACAATTCTAAATAAATACGAACAACACATAAGTGTAAGGTTTTAAACGGATTTATTTCGATACCAGCATGTTTTCAAAAATCTGGTTATAGCTACAGTTCATTGTCAATCAAATTCATTGTCATTTCACATGCTACAACTGCATATGTCTTGCACCACGGTGTAACGTATAGCCTTGAATTTCCCCACACCATCTGCATCGGTCTTCTATCTTCGTACACTTCACACAGAACAGTCCTTCACATTTGCGACAGAAATTCACTGCGCCTGAGATGTCTTGGCATATTTCACACTGCAAAATCAATGTAGTGTCAACTACTGTTGGTAGAATTGTCCGCATGGTTTCCAACCATCTGTGGCAGGCGACTCTGTCGTTTCCATTTGTGCATGTTGGTCGGTACTGTTCTGTCTCTCCAACCATGCTCGAAAACTGCCACTTTCTTCAACCTTTGCCATCCATTGTTTGCATGCCTTTTTGTCAGTCATGTTGATTGTGTTATTTCGAATAGCGAAATGAATCAAGCATACACAAACTTGCCCTTTTATAGGCGAGCTACAGCTAGACTACGTACTCAACTTGTTAGCTCACCACATCTGTATACAGTATACTATGGCAATGAAACCCTACAATTCAACATTTCTACTCATATTAGACTTGATTTAACTGTAACTTACACTCACATAACCCAAAAATCTGTAACTTACACTCACATAACCCAAAAATCAAACTAACAACAAATCAACCATTTCAATGCGATTCGTGTTTTCTGCGCAGTAAACGACAAGGCCTGGTGTTACACTGGTAATCGTTCTGACCGCACTTTGCACTCACGTTGTTTTTGTTGATCAAAATGGAGTCCAGGGGCCTTTATCTGAAACAATAACCTTAACTTAAGTTGAGGTGAAAAATACGAGACCGTTAAGAGACCGCTACGATACCGCTATTACATTACCCGAAAGCTCACCTTAGTTCTCTCGTAAAAATAACCTTATCTTGCGATCTCGTAACGTAATACACAGTAACAAAGGACGCATATTCCAGCGTTTAAGTGCGTAAATTACAAACACAGATTATTGTAAACATAAGCTGTGATGGAGGCTAAAAAACGTGCTCGGAGGCCGAACTTCAACCACGAGGAGCTGACAGTTCTTACCGAGCAGGTAATGAATAAAAGATCATTACTTGTTTCAAAGTTTAGCGATACGGTTAGTAATGAGAAGAAGAACAAGGCATGGAACGAGATATGTCAAAGTATTAACTCAGTGTCATCAACAGTGAGAACACCTGACGAAATCCGAAAGAAATGGACGGACTGGTCGTCGAGTATTAAAAACAGGGCGTCACAATTGAAAGTATCTGTAAATAAGACTGGCGGGGGTACTGTAGATGGCCCGTCTTTATCTTCTTTACAGGAGAAGGTAGTTTCTATCATAGGAACCACTGCATTGAATGGTCTTGACTATGGAGTGGATTCAGAGTGTATTGGTTCGGATGCCGAGGACCCATTATACTGTCACGAAACTCGAACACCTGTTCCAAATTGTCATGAGGATCGTGACGAGGTGTTTTCTACTGAACAGGAGGGGTTCATATCTATTGAGCTGCCAGTTCCTCGGGCAGCTTCAAAATTATCAGATGCCACTCCTGTCAGAAAACTGCAAATGATTCCCCCTAAAAAGAGGAAGATTGCGGAAACTAGGTCACCATCGGATGAGACAGCATTTACCACCGATAATATTATGATATCTTTAGAACAAGAAAGGCTCCAAGTTGAAAAAGAACGTCTTGAAATAGAAAAACAACGACTGGGCTTTGAACAGAAACGGTTGGAAACCGAAAGCAGAATTCTACAGATACTGACAGAGCGCCACAGAGGCTGTTCCGGAAATGCAGGAGCGCCGCATGTTGCTTCAGATGTCGGCTTGGGGAATTCATCTTTCGGCTTCCTTGCAAATGCAATAAGCAATACAAATTCAGATGAGTTTTCTTTGGGCACAACACGTTTTCATCTTTAAGACGGTAAAATCTCGGAGCCAACACCACTGAACCAATGTGAATAATCTATTTATGTTTTTCACTCTGTTAATGTTATTATATTTTGTATCATAAACAATTATAAAGATACGGATTTTGATGACGATTATGACGATGACGATAAAGATGATGACGACTACGACTAAGACGACTACGACTACGACGATGATGATGATTGTAATTATTATTTAATTTCAATTGTTATTATTATTATTTTATTATTATTGTTATTATTATTATTGTTATTATTATTATTATTATTATTATTATTATTGTTGTTGTTGTTGTTGTTTACTCATGATGATACGGACTAGGATGACGCCGACGATTATTATTACTGTACTTGATAATGATTATTGTTACTCGTACACTAAAATGTTTTATTCATTTCAGAATTCGCCGTTGTTAATACACGTGTTCACCCACTTGCCAGTTGAGGACCTACTTGACAGATGCCGTTTTGTGTGCACCGCTTGGAATACCACCGTTACTTCGCCGTATTTGTGGAGAGGATTTCGGCACGTTAGGTTGATGCAACCATCCGATACAATGAACGATTATAGTGGCATTATCAAAATGATGAGAAACCTTATAAGCCTAACTGTGAACATTGAACACGTTAATTCTTTGGACTGTTTAGATGTCTTACACAAACTAAAAATCTTCACATTGTACGGTGAGACAAAACATCGGGCGACACAAGTAGCATTGTCTGTTAAATGCATTCTGAAGCACGTGACCTCATTTACTGCCAACCTGGCATTTTCTATGGAAGACCAGTTGTTTCTGGCGTATTTTTGTCGCAACATGCAAACTTTGTCGTTTAATAATACTGCTGCTGTTTCAGCAGATGATATGTTATACATTCTGCGCTGTTCGCCGTGCTTAAAGTATGTGCATGTTACAATGGACATCACAGACGCATGTAGATGGGCAGAGGTTTTCAACACATATTGCGGCAAAATATGTTTCCATTGCAACATGATTGATCAAGTTCCGTCGGCGTTGTTGAAATATACTAGGCTACGCTACTTCCGTGTTTGAAAAAATATTGCAGTGCAATTTGGTAAAACTGAGATCGTCGTGTAAAATCAAACTAATCGGTTTTCTTTGTAATCAGTAACGTTTGAAATTTTGCCCGTATAAGACGGCACTCTGCCATGAGCCTTAATTTACGAAATTCGTTATTCCATGGAACTTGTATGCAGTAAATAACTGTTTGAAATCATATGAATAAATAGTTTCCCATTTGATTTTTTTGAGAAGAATTACACTGTTTTGTTGCTGTTTTCTCCGATGTTTCTGTTTACTTTATGTTCTTTGCAAAAATAATCATCGTCATAATTGATAATGTTGTTAACTTAATTTTCGTTTGCTTGTTTTGGTCATAACATTTTGAAATTTTCGCCTTGTATAATTTATGTAAAATCACACCACACAGATTGTCGTGCAATTGGACTGGGGTTATTACTATATCAACTAGAATATGTATGTATTTGGTACAATATGTATGTATTTGGTACATGCTGCCACTTACATGTAATATTTTCTAATATATATGTATATGTCTACATTATATCACGTTACATAAATTTACTACAAAAATCTGTTTTTATAAAATCTATTGTAAACTGATTTAAGAAACCATGCATAAAACAAAGAGCAAATGGTGTCCATTTATTATTTAAAGAAGCTTACATTTTGTAACCCCTAACTTACAAATAAACTTTATGAATACGTTCAACATCTTTTCCTTTGATCAGGTGTTGTTTGTACTAATGCTATGTATAAATATTGTGCAGGTACACGATTGAACCTGTATTTGCTAAAATTTCTCTGGGATATTTTACACAGACATATAAGTTTAAAAGACTTTCGCAACACTTGCATAATCTTATTGTACCGAATGTCATCCTAACACCCCGGGATATTTAATTAATGGCGAACACATCGCCGATAAGTCTATCGCGGGTTTGACGCCCACTCCGAACATCATCCACGAAAGGCTGTTGGTCTATGCTATCGTCATCGCTATCATCAGATGGTCCATTTTCGTCGCCGATAAGTGGGATCCTTTTCGATACACAAATGTTGTGCAACACAGCAGTGGCACAAACAATATATACACACTTCTCTGGTGTGTACATAAGGTGTCCACCCGATTTATGTAAGCACCGGAAACGATTTTTCCATATACCATATGTTCGTTCAATCACGCAACGCGTTTTCTTGTGAGCAACATTATATAGTCGATCCGCTTCCGTGTCCGGTCTTGATAAAGGAGTTAACAGATTGGGCTGCAGGGGGTATGCACTGTCTCCAAGAAGCTACGCGTTCAGTAAGTGTTAATTTCGTAGATACGTTGCAACAGAAGAATTACTCCATATGAATGCGTCGTGAGTTGAACCCGGCCATCGTGCCACAATGTTCAAAAACATGTTGTTAGCGTCACATATGCACTGTACATTAAGCGCATGGAAACCTTTCCTTGTTACATACAGATGCTCATCTACCGCAGGGGCGATTATAGGTATAAATGTTCCGTCAATGGCTCCAATCACGTTTGGAAAACCATGTATATTGTGAAATATTTGTTTAATTTCTGTCTGCGACGCTCATGTTGTAGGGAATTTGATATAGTCACGAATTCTGCGAGTTAATTCAAAAGATACACTGTGGACACTTCTCGACACCGACATAAGTCCAATGCCATGTATGTCAGCTAACGGTGACTGAAAGCTACCAGTTGCGTAAAACCGCAACGCAATGACGACCTGAAGTGAAGTAGGAAGCGACTGATTTCGATAGGTTGGTCTTCGTAAGTCTTCATCTAGTATTCGACATATTTCGTAGATAGTTTGTCTATCAAGCCGATATTTGCTTGTTAATTCTGTTTCGTCCATATAGTCTAAAGGGTTTGTTCTATCTCTCACCACTCGGTCAACCATACGCCGACGATTTCTGTTCCGTATGTAAATAAACGCCATGGCCAGGCCCTAAAATGTAAAAAAATAATGTAAGCAATGTAAGAACGCTCGGTTTATATTTATTTAAACACTCTTAAAAGTTTTATTTTCATATAAAATAGGGTCATTGTACAAATAAGCTGCCATTGGCGATGTAAGATGGACGATTTTACATAAAAATGTAGCAAAATTAGAGGCTTTGAAATCTTGAGGTTCGTTGATTTAATTATGAAATGTAAGAGGTCAAATACCTATGGAAAGTATACAGGAATTGTCTATATGATAAAACGTGGTACTGTGAATACATGAAGCAAGATATAAAACATATTTTTCAATATAATTTACTTACATTTATCTCAGATTTGTTGCCAAACAAAACTTACGATGTCACTAAGACCCCGATTTTATGCGCATAACATAAGGTACGGTTTACGAGGTCTTTTAAGGTCTCGTAAGATACGGGTTATTTGAGATAATCGCAATATCCGCTATGGTGACACTAAGATACAGTTACGAGAAAAAAAGCCTTAAGGTTGCTTTCAGATAAAGGTCCCAGCAGTAGTGTTTGTTTGCGTGGTTATTTTGATTTGTATTCGCTTCAATTTTGTGATTTTTGTGCGGATTTCGGTGTGATTCAATGAAGGATATATTCATCTACGTGGAAAGTACTACAAATTTGTGTTTTTTCTTGCGTTTGGTGAAAAATCAACTTGTCGTTGTCCAGCCTGTGTGAGTCATCCGAAATAAATGGAACAGTTTGTCTCTGTCAAAATGCAGTTTGGAGGTTTTTGTTGAATTGTGTGTGCATATATTGAAGGTATCCAGTGGATTTCATAGTGTACTATTCTGTAAGTACTACATTCATGGCTTGTAAAGTTTATTGACAGATAGATCAGTTTTTTCAAAACAACAACAAAAGTTCAGCAGGATGAAATATCTTGTGTTTTGTTTTCTAGACCAAAATTGAAATCATGAAATCACAGTTTGTTTTTTGATTCAGGTGGTTACTACTGCATTTGTTTTGTGGTGCAGAGCTTGGTTTACAATTTAGGATCAGTAGCAATGATTTCTGATGTACTCAAGACATATTTAGACTGAAATAACATGTGTACTTCAAAATCTGCCAGGAAAAATGAATTGTAGAATGCATGAAAACTTGATAACTACTGGAAATAGTTTGCAATCAGCTTAACAATGTGGAACCGTAAGTCGATTCTTATTCTGATGCTAATCTCTGCTCACACAAACCATTTCAATCTAACAGTATTGCATTTTCTGTCCAAAACCTGTGAAATACTTGTGTGATACTTGACACGTTGTCTATTTAGTTCAATTTTACCATATGATACAAATTTCCAAATATCGCAGTTAATCACGCTAACATATTTGTTGTCTGAAAATGGAGAAAAAAGTTATATGCACACAAAACTACAAATTCTTCCTCTTTTACCAGCATGAAAATGTCTGGTCACACATGTTTTTCATTTA
This sequence comes from Congeria kusceri, assembly GCA_027627225.1. Lineage (NCBI taxonomy): Eukaryota > Metazoa > Mollusca > Bivalvia > Myida > Dreissenidae > Congeria > Congeria kusceri. Next base: position 30,543,122 of record CM051032.1, on the reverse strand, counting down.
TTGTGAACTGATTTGTGTTTTTGCCAGCTAACACCCTTTGTAAGTCTGTCCCGAGTCAGTATTTCTGATCATTCCCCATAGTAGGTATATTTTAGATTTTACAAGTAAAGCACGCATAACATTTTCAGTTTCAAATGAATGAAAAAAAGGTATTTACATAGAAAAATGGAAATTTTGGATTTTCTTGCAGGCATTTTCATGTCTGTGACCAAAATCATTTTATGTACCATGCAGATTGACTTAGCAGTGTGGATCAATTCATGTTATCATAGTATGAGTAGTGAAACACTGTAAGAATCAAAACCGCACAACTGTACATCCTCAGTCAGGTCATTTTTTCTGATCAGTGCCTATAGTATAGATATTCACAAATTCTTCAAGCAAGCACGCATAACATTTTCAGTGTAAAGTGAATGAAAAAAAGGTATATAAACAGAAAAATGGAAATTTTTGCTTTTCTTGCAGGCATTTTCATGTCTGTGACCAAAATCATTTTATGTACCATGCAGATTGACTTAGCAGTGTGGATCAATTCATGTTATCATAGTATGAGTAGTGAAACACTGTAAGAATCAAAACCGCACAACTGTACATCCTCAGTCAGGTCATTTTTTCTGATCAGTGCCTATAGTATAGATATTCACAAATTCTTCAAGCAAGCACGCATAACATTTTCAGTGGAAAGTGATTAAAAAAATAGTATATAAACAGAAAAATGGAAATTTTGGCTATTTTGCAGGCATTTTCATGTCTGTATTCCAAAATCATTTCATGATAACAATGCATGTTGGCTCTACATGGTTGATCAAATCAAAGTCAGAATGGTTTAACGTAAAACGCTTTCTCATGTACAAGTGAGAAGGAGATCTGGGTGCAATCCCCAGTACTGGCTGATAATGTGAAACCAAGAATGAGTCAAGAAAGCATTTTATGATATCTGTAAGCAATACAAATCTTGTCTCGGGTCAAAATTTCTGAATTGCTTGACAAGGCATATACTAGTACTTGAATGGCGTTACAATCAGGTTTGAATGTTCAGATACAACATAGCCATGATAAAATGGATTTGAGCTTTTTGGCCGGCTGGAGAATTGAGAATGTCTGGTCACAAAAAATGATTTCACTGGTCATAAGGAATGATTTCTACATATGATTGTATTAGCTGACATAAACATGTTAAGGTCTGTCCCAATTCAGAATTTCTGATATGTACCATATTGTCATGATATTTGTCAACTTGACAATGTGAATGTTGAAAAAAATACAGTAAATGACTTTGTTTGACAGGCACAAAATGTAACTGCACACTAAATTCTGTTCTTTTGTGGAGTTCACGGTGTGGATAAATTCATTTTGCATGAATAGTAGAATGTAAATCATTTCCTACACCTGTGTACTGTATAAGCATGCATTTGTGAAATCAGTTTTTAAACATACACTTTTACAACTGTAAGCTCGGAATTTCTGAATTGTGAAAATAAACCCATAATGTGGATATTTAAGAATTGTCATGTGAAGCCGGTATGTCATGTTTAGTTGGAAACAAGTGATAAAATGTATTTACTGTCAATTTTGCAAATTTTTGTCTCAATAATTGAAAATATTTTACTATGAAAATCACAAAAAAACACTGTGTGCATGATATTACCACAAGACTTTCTTGTTTCTGGTGAATATGAAAATTGAAGTACATATCTGGTATCATCTGAAAATATGCATTTACAGTGAAACATTGAAGTTGATCCCATGTCAAAATTGTTTAACCTTGAATCATAAACCCTCTCCACAGCTCAAAGCCTGTGTTGGTCTGGCTATTTGATGAGCACCTATAGTTATATGATATGAAATTTGAAATGCATATCCTGCATAACAGTTTTGGTGCTATTTGTGAGAAAAAATGGTATATACAGATCATTTTGGGAATTCTACTTTTTCGCAGGCATGTAAATGTCTCGCCATAACAAGTTCAATTCATATGCACAATCTGCGTGGATGTCTAAAAATCACAGCCTGTCATGATTTGATTTGACTTTTTTGATGGTTACCTATAGTAGTAATATATGAGATTTAAAGTACAATGCAAGTGTACAGTGCTGATCAATTCATACTGCCAGAGTGGTTCAATGTAGAAGGAGATCTAGGTTCAAGTCCTAGCTCTGGTTTGAATTTGAGAATGCAGTGTATACATGAGGAAAATATATCTGCTCAGCCTATATTTACACCAAATATAGGTAAATGAAAACTACAATGCTATATAACATGTTTTGATTAGATTTACAGCAAAAATACCAAACCATTTTGGTTGAAGTACAGGTTTCTTGTCCCAAAAAGCAGTTATGAGCATAAACAAGTATGTTGAAATCACAAATCGACCCTACACCATTAAATATTTTCACATATCTGAGTGGTATAGTGCCAAATGCATTCTATCATAAAATGCTAGATAGAAGAAACTGTAAAATGGTCACATAGTCAGTAGTGCATGGTATTCTGTTGATATTTAGCATATGACGTAACCATGTATCTCCATGTATCTATTCATTTTACATTGTACTTTTATATCTGGTCAGAGTTTGCAGCATTGGTGCAGTTTGTATATTTCTACTACTCATTGCTAAAAGATGTATGAAATGGCAAAACAGTTTTCATGACTGTTACAGCTGGTACTGTTTTTTGCTTGCTCAGCAGTCTTACTCTTATTGAAAACAAGGTTGAGAAATGTATCTTGTACTAAGCATTTGGTATAGTAACACATACTGTTAATCTACAAAGAATATTTGCTACTGTACCAAGCTAATGTGATATATCTCTTTTTACTGGTATTGTAATGTTCATTCAATAAAAAGAAAAAGGTAGTTGTAAGGTTTTGTTTGTTTTATTGAAACATAGTTAACCAATTATCCCATAACCTGGTCCAAAATTACAAGTCGTTTGCCCATCATAGTGTGTGTTACACTTCATACAAAACATTCTTCCAGAATTGTTAGCATACACTAACTCCCAGTATTTGGGAATGCAGTTCAAACAGCAAAACCCGTGTCCGCATTTTCTGCTAATCACTCTAGGCGGGTTGTTTTCATTTTGACAAATTCTACAGGAGTCAATATCACAGTTCTGCATGTCGCTTTGCATACCGGCAATAGTTTGTGTCATCGATGTAGCAAGATTTGACAAATTCGACTTTGTTTTCGGTTTCTCCCAGCTTTTTTCATCTGATTATACTACCTGTAATGCCTTTTTCAGATTATATATACTTGTCTGGCATTTAGTGACAAACGATTTGATTTCATCTTGGCGCCTAATGTAGTCTTCAACAGAGTCGCACTTCTTAGCTGCGTTTGAATTGGAGTCTCTTTTCACATTTCGCGAGCCTTTAGGTTTCTTAGTACTGGTCTCAGAATTGGCACCCGCTTTGCGTTTGTGCGACTTCGTTGTACTACTACTGGTAGAGTCATTGCTACTGTGCTGCACAATTTGCTCCAAGAAATTGCTGCCTGCTCATCTTCTAGCATGTTGTGTTCGATCAACCCCTGTTCGTCGTCTTGCAAATTACTTAGAACGTTATATAGCTTAGTGCATTGTTCATCAAGCTTACTGGCCGTGTAATGAAAATTGTTATCGTCATTGAAACTAAAACCTACATCAGTAAGCTGTTTTGAGACCATGTTGCTACTATGACTCAATTGAGAATGTCTAATTGTCATGCAAAAACAATGTTTTATAGACACGAAGTTAATTTAAGCACCTCTGAAGCGGACCTCTTGGAAGACTTGCTGCGCCTCTGAAGTGGACCTTTTGGAAGACTTGCTGCACTTCGCATTGTGATGTTTTGTCACAACACCACAAGAGATGTTGATCGTTCATAGGTTTATTGTCGACTGACTCAATCAACATTGTTCCGATGCCGCCTGGCGCACAACATTGCGCGCAAAGTTGTTAACGAAATTGTGAAAACGTTTATAACTAAGATCTCAAACATGTATACCACGTTTGTGTACAATTACTTGATGCTTGAAAAGCAAATATCGTTACTTCTTCATACTAGCGACATCAATATGTTTTCAAGTTCGACTACCAATTGTGAAGAGAACGTTTGTCAGAAATTGTTTGCTCGTTTACAACTCTCGACACAAGTGCTATATATCATGTATTATACTGTCGATCATGCGAATAACAGTTTCTACTTCTACCATATTACTACCGATACAAGACAAAGACATAGAATACGATTCAAATCTGTTTTATTGCAGTACATACAATCATAACATCTAATCTGTTAACAAAATTTTGACAAAGCCATCTGTTTCACTTCGACACATCGCGCATCGATTGTCACAGATCATCGTTAGACAACATGTTTCGCAAAACGTGTGCTTGCACTTAACAAGAGTGCAGTTTTTCTCTGCGTCGCAACAAATAACACACGTTCGCAAGTCTTTCACTACTTCTTCCTTCTCCCGCTCACACTGTGCTGTCATTGCAGTCACCCTTTCTTCCATTTCAATTTTGTTTTGCTCGCGCAGATTCTGTTCTCGCTGCTGGAACTGGGCCGTTATTGCGTTCACCCTTTCTTCAAGTTCTATTTCATTCTGTTCGCGCAGATTTCTTTCTCGCTTAGCCCATTCTTCTTCAAACAAACGTTGCTGGTCGTCTACAATGTACTTGTTCGCTTCGCCGTGGTGATAAGCAGCTTTTTGCAGACACGCCATGAGTTTGTTAAGCGAAACTCGACCCTCCTTCGTTATAGCGAAGTCGCTATTGTGCGCGAAAGCCGTGAACTGGCCACTAATTCTGTTTAGGTGATATCCCATCTCCTTGAAGTCTTGCGATGCTGACTGTTTTGGCCGAGTGTACGGAGTTTGCTGCGAGTGTCGCTTTCGTTTTCCTGTCGAGGCCGAAGTACTACCAGTACATACAACCTCAGGTTCCTCGAACGTTGGTAGTCTGTGAGCGTATTTCGACATGTTAAGCAATATGATGTTGACTCTACGAGTGCCAAATCACGAATGATGACAATTCTAGTACAGCTCGCCTTATATACCCTGTCGCGCCAGTATGCATTTAAGTATATACCTCAATAATCTATACTCATATGAAGTCATAACAAACATGAGTACCAAATTTCTTACGCGAGGTAGATGTAGGCATTCGTATTTGAGAAAAACGCTGAGCAAGGTTTCATATGTAAGAGATTTTGATCGTGCGTACGTTAGTGAACTAGGCGTCTACCTAAGACAGACATTTCCCACATTACGCGATGACTGCCGCTTGTACATCAAGCACGAAGTACCAATTCAAAACAGGCGACCCGATTTCGTTATCCATATACCAAATATCGCTCTAATACTACTCGAATACAAAACGTCCAACGTGACAACGAAATTGCGAACAGCATATCTGTATCAGGTTATCGATACATTTCACAAGTTTCGACAGAGTTTGAGTACTACGGAAACATCTAGCAGCATACGCTTAGTCAGCATTTTAGTCATAAGAAATTCGTCAACTCGACAGAACAAAATTGTTTGTGTGAAAAATGAGCCAATACCGAATAGCTGCTACTTGCTCTGACCAGAGAATACGCGAGCAAAGTGTGTAATTTTACGTTGTTTACTGGTTTTCATAGTTTTGATCAAAACTGAGTTATATCATAACGCCGCAAGCTTGTTTTCTTATCAACGTTTTATTGAAGCAGTATTGGTCACATAGTAAAATCGCAAATATTTTTCACAACTTTTCTATAGTAGCGCTAATACACACTCATACCAACAGCCTGCAGCACAAACGACACTAACCACTTGGGTGTAACAAAGTTATCAAAACTAAAGTTCTCAAGTACTATATAGCGTAACAGTCTGGCTCATTCGCAGCTCTAAGCACCAACACTTTGTGCGAGTCATTATCGAACGAGTAAACGACAATGCTCGAAATGTACTATACGATGGTTGACTCATTTTCCATTTAAAACAAACCAAAGTGCCAACGTTCAGCACTTTTCACAGCTAAAAATCTTAACGTTCATTTCTCTACTACACAATTCTGCTTGGTGAAACCAAGTATCAAAATTTAAAAAACGTTCACTACTTAGTAACGACCCAATATGAACAAAGTTTAGACATAGATTATAGCAATACTAGAAAGTTCAAACATCTCAAAAACGCTTAGACAAAAACAACGACCATTCAGTATGATACTGCTTGAAAAAAAGTTTTAATCACAACTCATCATTTCACCATACAATGCAGCATATTTAAAGCTTCATAAATTCAATTGAGAGGTGTATTTTCCTAGAAATCAAGAGTTGATAAATTATGACGTTTAAGAACACGCTGTAGTACTGTGTATCGATGTTTACAAATAGCGTTGAATTTATGTGTGTTTCTTACAACTGATTTAAGCCCATAGATTGTTGACCACTGATCCGATTTTCATGAGCTAAACACCAAAATAAAGTGCAAATCATAGCGATTCTAGAAATGTACATTTTATTGCCAACTGGAACTGCACATTATTTGACTTCATGCGTAAAAACGTTGTTTTGCGGTTTAAAAGCTGTAACATGCGTATGCTAGTAAATACTTGCTGTTAACATACATGATCATGATGATAGATATTTGCTGGTCATAATGATGTACAATATGTGATATTTTTTTGCAGGTCTGTAGAAAATGTGAAGCATTGCTGTCACATAACCCGTTTTCTTTTTGCAATACAATCGAAGCATTCAGCGATGTACAGTACATGATGTTGTGCAATAAAAATGATGTTTACATTCGACGGTTTTCACGCAGCAGGTGTATTGACACATGTATGCTATAGAACAATGTGGCATGAAAACACAACAAGCAAATGTCAGTGTTTGTCGTTTATTTCTTCACAGTCATATGAGCAACCATATACAATTTTATCAGTAGTCTTGTACACAGCATATGATTCAATGAAACTTGTCAAGCAGTCACTGCCTATATTTTGAGCAGATCTACAATACAACACGTATGTCTCATCCAAAACAACCGAGCTTACAACTTTACTGACAGCATCGCATGAGAAAATCGAAACGCAGCGCTGCGAGGTCATTGAGTACAAATATTTACACTTTAATCGCAACGTCATTTCAGTGCATGTAGTCTTCGGAGAGCTGATTTTTACCCAAAAAGTTTAAATCCGTTTTTCTCAACAACTGCTGGAGATATTGTGATCAAACTTTACAGAATCACTCGCCTTTACTAACACTACAATACTTATTCTATACACGTTGCTCTAGCATTAACGATTATATGACAAAACTTCACTTTTAAGCACGGAAAACAAGTTGCTATGAAGGAAATATTTTCATGTGTTTTACAAGAGACACAAAATTAGTATCAATGTATAGGGAATTTTGTTCCGAACATTTCGATACCTAATATATGATGGTTAATCGTATCGCTACAACAATACTGGCCAAAAACAACCAGCGCACTGTATACTCAGAACGATTTCTTCATGTTTACGCAACGTTAATTCGCTGCTTAGTCCCCAGCTAGCTGATATTTGGCCAAAAGGTTGAACGCATTTTTCTCAACAACCACTGCAGATATTTTGATCAAATTTTCACCAAAATAGTCAGCTCAATGGTAGCTATAATTCTTCTTCAGTACATATGGTTCTCACTTAAACACGTACATGACTAAAATCACTTTCAAAATATTCGCTAGAACAAAACATTTCCATCTTTGTACCTATTGCAATGACATTGGTATCAAATACTCAGAATTTTACTCCGAACATATTTATGTATAACGCTGTATGGTTTTGACTACCACTGCAACAATGCGCTCAGAAAACTACTTTTCTATATGCGCATTTTGCCTCGCTTATCACACGACGTCGTGATAGAGCCATGTTTACAACGAAAGCTGATTTTCTACACAAGGTTTAACTGAATATTTCTCCGAAAGTACTCATGATATCTTGATGAATTTTTCACCAGAAATATTCAGCTCAATGCTAGCGACACATTTTGTTCAGTACATTTTGCTTTCAAATGAACATTCATATGGATAAAATGAAATTGAAAACTTCGTTAAGAAGAAAACTTGTTTGTCTTCATGACAAACATCAAGATATAGGTATCATGTTATAGGTATCATGTTATAGAAAATTGAATTCCGCACATTTTGATGTATTACAGTAAATGAGTGTTCCTATCGATATGAAAATACAGCCCGAAACGGCTCTACACGAAACGCATTTTAATCTTTTAGCTTCCAAGTATTTACTGAACGTCGTGACAGCGCAACGAATTGAAAACTGATTTTTGCAAAGTTTAACACAGCTTTTCTTCGGAACCGCTTGAGATACAAACAAGAAATGTTAACCAGATTGTTCAGCTCGACATAAGCTACATTTTTTGGTTGATGTCAATTTTGCTCTGGTCATAACGCATATATAAGAAATTTTCACTTTTTCGCATCGCTTAGAAGAAAACTTTTTTGTCTTCTCAGATAGTGTAATGAATTTGGTAACTTTTTTGTCTTTGCTGTTATAGACATAACATTTGTATCATACTGTAGGTAATTTCATTCCACACACAATAATGTACAGCATTCCACATTAAGCTAACCACAACGAAAATACAGCCAAAAAGCGCTTCTTCAACAAACGGATTTTCAAGTATCGAGTTAGACCGAATGACGTTACATAGCGAATAGTATACAAAATCTGTGTTTGTTTGGAAGCGGTTTATGTCGAATTTCTCGGGAACGAGTGGACATATTTTCATGAAATTTTCTTCACGATAATCAGCAACATGAACAATCTGTATTCTTTGCATTTTGCTCTCAGATCAACGCGTGTGTGTCAAAACTTCACTTGTCTAACCGAAATCACGTTCTTATGAAGAAAGATTTTTCAGCTCTAGAACAAGTGTAATAATCTTGGTATCATTCAATACGGGGTAAAATTCTGCGCATTTTGGTGTAACATACTCGATGTTTTTGAGAAAGACTTCAATAATACGGACCGAAAACCATATCGCAACAAACACAAATTTCATAAATCGCAAAGAATTTGACCCTTCGTTCTCGGTGCAAATTTATGACGTCATTTAATATTTCTCATCCTACAACTTAAAGCGACATTTATAGAAAAACTGTGTTTCTTCGCAAGCGGTTAAAATTGATTTTCTCTGCAACCCATTGGTCGATTTCAATGAAATTTTCAACAGATTAACAAGAATTCCAACGCGCATATAACCATGTTATTTGTTTGTTTCTCACACAACGGGCTATACAAGATAGTTTGATTTAAACACAAATTTACTTGTAGTTTCAGCGAAATATGATGCTACATGCACATTTGTACAGATACACAAATCATACTAATATCATCATGTAGGGATTTTCATGCTGAACATTTATGGTATATAGGTTGTGGTATTTCTTTTCGGAACATCAAGCCTAGAATCGCAAAATATGCCGAAACAAAAACAACTGGCCAGTCGCTGTAAGGTTTAAATGATCGCTCTCGGTGGAGAATCGTTACGTCATGTTAGATATTGATTTCTCGATTTTTCGAGAATCTTGAATTGTTAAGGCCTATAGAAGAAAAATAAACGCGTGGAGAAATGGATGTTTTGTGCCGTTGTTTTATTGAATAGTGTATGGATTGAATATTTAACATGATTTAGGATTATTTCAGGGCAATGACGGTTAGTGCGTTTGCGTTGATTTATTCTATATAGGCTAGAACTGGCAGATTTCTGTAGATCGACATCGCATGTTGATTTCTTGTTGACGAAACTGCTTTGAATTTGTAAATCTGTATTTGTAGAGAAAAACTACAGAAATATCTTGGTATTCTTACTGAAAGGCTTAATTTTGGCTTGATTGTAAACTTTTAACTCGGGAGGGAATCACATTTAAGCTTGACTTCTGTTTCGCTTTAAAAATATTTAAACCTCAGAAATAAATCTACACCATGATTTAACTGGATCTCGAAAGGCATATTGGAAGAAAGGATGGACAGTTTCATTTTTAAGAACAAACATGCTGAAAATTGTTCAGTCTGTATGTTCTTGAAACTAAAGTCATCACAAGATCTATGTGGATAGGATTTTAGGTCTATGGATTGAATGGTAAGTATGATTCTACAATAAATCACCGAATACGCAATGAATCTACATCTTAATTCTTGGTCAGTAATCATTTTCAATGCGATTCGCTGTCATTCAAGGTTTAGTCGTCGTCGAGAGCGGACGTGTTTTTCGATGCTCTGAACGACGTTGCTCCATTATAAATTGACTTGCGCTACATGACTTTTGGTCAGTTGACTGTTGGACGTTAACCAAGACGGACGTGTTTTTTGGAGCACTGACAAAAATATTTTGAATTTTTTTTACTACGACTTAGTCTCAGTTGACTGTTGGACATTGACAGGGTCGGACGTGCTTTTGAGAGCTCTGACTGTTGATGATTAAAACTGAAAAACGGACTTAGCGTTAACAGTTATTGTTAACTCTTTCGTGAAGACAGCGCTGTACTGTAATGACTAGACTTGGCTTATTGAATGACGGTCGGACTGTTGTGTAGGGACAGAGTTGTATGATATAAGGACTTGATACTTGGCTATTGAATGACTGTTATGTTGAAACAATATGGTACGATAACGACTTGAGTTGACTTGGGACTCGGTTTACAGAATTAATGTTGTGCTGACTAGGCGTATAAGAGGGTTACTACTGACTGTCGACTGAAATGGCTTTTTTAATTTATTTTTTGAGCGACTTGACTTCAGTTGAGCTCTGGACGTCGAACCGATCGGACGCGTTTTTCGGAGTTCTGACTTTGACTGTACTACTAATTATTTTTTGCGACTTGAAGCGATTGACTGTCAGTTGGTGTTCAGATGCCGAGCTGTGCGGACGTGTTTCTTGGAGCTGCTGTCAACTGAAACGTGAGTACAAACATGTTTGTATCTTGATGATAGTTGTAATATAAAAGTAACTGTACATGATGATGATAACCGTGGGTAGAATTGCTCAGTACTTGAATTCAAGTGGAGATGATCTAGCAGCATGATGGTGTATGATGGTTTGAGTGACTAGCGTTAGTATGTTGAGTTGATGTATAGATGTGAATGTGCATGATGATAGCAATGGGTATAATTACTCAGTACGTTGACTTGAGATGTTGTAATGATGGTGTACTACGATGGTGACTTGACATGACGGTGAAGCACAGCGTCGGATCTAATATTTTTTAAACTGTTTTAACTGATTTTGGTTTTAGTCTTGATTTAGTCGTCGAAGAGTACGGTCGTGTTTCTGTGCGCTCAAACAGATATGTTGTAACTTTATGCATGTGTTTTGAAGTGAATCATTTTAGTTGATATTCGGATGCTGAGCTGTGCGGACGTTGTTTCGGAACTGTTGAACAATTGAACCGTGAGTACTAACATTTTTGTATCTTGATGTCAATTGCTGTAGGTAAAAGTCAATATGCATGGTGATGGCAATGGTAGATCTATCCAGTACTTTCACAAGCTGTGTCTGTGATATAGCAAAGAGATGATGTAACTCGATATTGACTCTGATGCTTGTCTGGTTAGTTGATCTGCTATACATACTTTTTGTGAGCATGTCTGTTCCATGATATTGTATTGTATGCATGTTTTGTTTGAACTGATTTGATTTCAGGTGGCTGTGGTGAGTACTGTAGAGTGTACTACATATGTTAAGTTACATCAACGATGTATATCACCGTGAGCTCTAATTTTGTATAGCGGTACAAAAATGTATCTACTGTTGTGGTCATTGTTCGAGAATTGTAGTCTGATATATTGTTACAGAAGTGCAAATTTTGACAGAGCAATGAAAGCATGAATTGTGTAGCAATGATCATTGATAGCAAAATATTGATTCACAGTTTAAATGATGACAGTATAGACTTGGGTTATTAAATGAGTTGCATGCAATGACTGCCTTTGCCATACTGAGCATCATATTACATGTTTGTTAAGATTTTCAGTGATGTGCTCTCAGTTGAAGTTTGGCAGCTGAACAGACTAGACGTGTTTTCTGGAGCTCTCTCCAAAACCAGATTTCAAGTTAAGTGACTATATTTGTTAAGTATTGCTTGTTTTTGTACATTTTAGATTTTCACACAGTGATGGCTTGACAGTTGAACTGAACAGAGAAGCGAAGCAGTTAGTAGAACAGTCGTGGAATCTCAGCTTTGAAGCTGTTTTGAAGGTAAGTGTTTTTCAATGACTATGTGTTATACGAGTGCTTGCTTCAACCAAACGATACAGTTTCAACGAGTTAACGTTTGTATCGACAGTGAGCTGGTGTTCTCACTGTTGCAGTCTATATTGGTAGAGCATTACAAAAATTGTGTTCACTCTCGGATTTTGTGATCAGTTGTATTGTGACAACTGAAGAGGTTAGACGTGTTTTTGCAGGGTCGCTTTCATTGAGTTGTTACGTACTTAACTGTAGACTGAAACATTGTACTAGATGGTGTTTTGACAGAACTAGTCATGAAATCTTGAAATTGTGTGGTGATGATCATTGACAGCAAAATATGATTATGTGCTGTGATGTTTCTCTATTCACTTTTGAGTCACAGATGAAGAGAAGTCTGTAAGACTTGTTTGGCAATTGAGTTGTGTACAATGACTATGTGTGCCATACTTAGCATCATATTACATTTTTGTTAAGATTTTCAGTGATGTGCTCTCAGTTGAAGTTTGGCAGCTGAACAGACTAGACGTGTTTTCTGGAGCTCCAAAACCAGATTTCAAGGTAAGTGACTGTGTGTGCTATGCATTGCTTGTTTTAGTACATTTCAGATCATGCCATGATGACTTGACTGTTGAAGTGAACAGAGACCCGAAGTAGTTGAGCAGGACAGTTGTGGAAATTCAGCTGTTATTGAAGGTAAGAAGTTTTTCAATTACTATGAGTTATGAGTGTAAACGTTTGTTCTGACTCAGTGAGATAGTGTTTTACACTGTTACAGTCTATATTGGTAGAGCTATACACAAAAATTGTTCACTGTCAGAGTTTGGGATCAGTTGGTGTTTGACAACAGATTAGGTAGGATGTGCTTTTTTTGCAGGGTTGCTTTCAGTCTACAGCAAAATAAATAGGTGTACTTTGCATGTACTAAAATGTAGCTTGAAACAACAAATGAGCATTGGGTGCTGTGATGTTTCTCTATTCACTTTTGAGTCACAGATGAAGAGATGTCTATAAGACTTGTTTGGCAATTGAGTTGTGTCCAATGACTATATGTGCCATGATATGCGTACTATTAAAATTTTGTTCAGATTTTCAGATATTTGCTGTCAGTTGGTGTTTAGCAGCCGTGTTTTTTGAGCTCCAGTACCATATAAGAAGGTTAGTGGTTTCAAACAACTGTGTGTGATATGCTTGTTTGGTTTGATACATTTCAGATAAGACATACCATGATGGCATGGCTGTCAAGCTGAGCAGAGAGGCTAAGCTGTTGAGCTGTGCAGAACAGTTGAAGGTAAGTTTCATAGATTTTAGATTTCAGTTTTAGAGGACAAACAATTGTATCGAGTCAGTGTGTTGGTGTTTCTCACTATGAGACCTATATAGACAGATATTAGAAAAACAACGTTGGCTTACAGATTTTGTGATCAGTTGTAATTTGACAACTGGAGGGGTAAGATGTGTTTTTCATGTTGAGCTGTGCTATACTGAGCTATAGACTGCAACAATATTGTATAGCTTGACAGAACCCTAAAATCTTGAAAATGTGTGGCATTGACAGTTAATAGCAAAATGTGAGATTGCACTTTTGATTCCTAGTTGTGTCAGAGGACTCTACAAGCAATTTCACTTTACTGCACAAATGTTAGACCTTCAAGGTCATTTACTAAAGACTGCAACAGAATTGCATATCTTGACAAACCATTAAATCTTGAAAATGTATGGCAATGGCCCTAAATAGCAAAATGTGATATATTTGACTGTTGATGCAGTTAAAAGACACTACAAGCAATTTCACTTTACTGTGCAAATACATGTTAGTCATTCAAGGTCATATATCATATTACATTTTTGGATCAGATTTTCAGACTTTTGCTGTCAGTTGATGTTTGGCAGTTGAAGCGAGCAGACGTGTTTTTGAGAGCTCCAGTACATTGGATGAAGGTAAGTACAAATGTTTGCGATGTATAGCCATATGTTATGATATTTTCAGGTCTACTATGAAACTGAAGTGGCAGTTGAGTGTTGGGACTGAGTGCAAGCTGTCGAGGTTTCACAGAACAGTTGAAAGAGGTACGATGTACAGAATAGCTGTGACCACTACAATGTGTTAAGCATAAACTTTTTTTCAGATTTTTGTGGTGAAGTGCTGTCAGTTGCTTTTTAGGTGCTGAACAGAGCAGACGTGTTTCTGTGAGCTTTCACATTATGTGTGAAGATGTTAGATATCATGATACATGTTTTCAAGGTCATTTTCATTTCAGATGTTGAGAAGTACAGATGTGGTTCTGAAAGCTACAGCTTGTATGATATGAAATGTATTAAATTTTGGATCAAGTTTTCAGATGTAAGCAGTCAGTTGCATTTCAGGTGCTGAACAGACTAGACGTGTTTCTCTCAGCTCTCACATGTTAGATATTATGGTGAGCTGTGAGGAGCTATGAAGTCAACCTGACAGACTATACAGTTGTACAACACTCAGAGGTAAGTAGACAAATTGTTGGTTGGATGTGAAACATGTTTTTCTCTGCTTAACTATATTTCAGGTTTGACTTTCTTCAAGGACATTGTGCCCTTGGTGCTGAGAAGAACTGAAGACAGGTTTCAAGAGGAGTGTAGCTGCTGTGGCTCTACACAATACTGAATGGTTAGTAACAAATTGTTGGTTTGATGTGAAACATGTTTGCTTTGCTATTCTATATTTCAGTTTTTACTTGCAAGGACAGTGTGACCTTGGTGTTGAACAGGGCATGGTATTGAGAATAAAGCAGCTGTGAAATTTCAACTTGATAGAGAAAGGTAAGTGGATCTGAATTGTTTCATGATTTTATGCTTTGTACTGTTTCAGATTTCAAGGACAGTGTGACCTTGGTGCAGAACAGAGATGAATACTGATGTTTAGCTGCTAAGAATCTACTCAACAGAAGACAGTTCAAGCAACACATTGTTGGTTTGATGTGAAACATGTTTGCTTTGTTTTCTCTGTTTCAGTTTTCACTTTCAAGGACAACGTGCCCTTGGTGCTAACAGAGAAGTGAGCTGAAGACTTGAATTCAACTGGTGTCACACAACTGTAGGACCACACAAGGTAAGTACACTTGGTTTGCTTAATATTTTCAACATTTTTATTGCTTGGTGTATGCTGTGCAAAATGACAATTCTTTCCAGCGGACAGTGGTAAGTACAAAATTTTGAACAGTTACTGTTACAGTTTTGTGTTGATTGTTGTCCTTGATACAAAAACATGCCTACTTCACATTGCATGAACAGTATGTACTTATCACAGATACTTTTGATTGCTTACTGTATGCTATGCAAAATGACATTTCATTTCAGCTTCTCGATGTAAGTACCCAAGTTTGAAAAGTTACTGTTGACTGTTTTCTATGTAACTACAAGTTTCTATCATATTGTACTATATCAGCACACATTGTTTGTGCTGTGCAAACTGACTTTCATTTCAGCCTTCAGATGGTCAGTAAAATAGTTTGAACAGTTCAGTTGTGTTCTGTTACTGTTTTCTGCTCTATTGGCAAATGTGTGCATGCATGCTACAAGTCTTGATTTCAGACCAGGTTTGAAGTGAAGGACAACTAAGAAGAGTTTCAACACCAGGGCTGAATCAGCAAAATCTCAAAGTAAGTATACACTTTTACTCACATTCAATAATTGCTCACAATACAATGACATGCTATGTTTTTCTCATTTCAGAGAGGACACCATGGTAAGAACAGTTTTTAGTTGAGTTCAGTTTACTCTGTTTACTGTTCACTGTTCCATATCACAAAATAGCAAAATTACAAACGAGAACTATAAAAGCTCTTGTTTTTCAGTACAACTCGCCAGTCTTGATGTGAACACCGAGCAGTCCAGACGTATGCAGAGACTGGCACAGACCTTGAGCAGAGCAGCGACAAAACCGTGAGTACATGTTTGAACAGTTTGTATTTTGTTTTGTTTACTGTTCATTTGTGCTGGCCAGCAATATTGATGTATATGATTGTATGCATGTTTCTCTTTCAGCTGTCAAAATTCTTAGGGTTAAGGTTTCAGTCTCTACTTTGGCTCTAGAGACTTAATAAATCAAAATTCACATGGTGGCACACCAGTCCGAATATACTCATTGCACTAGCCAGGATTGCAAATTACTTGTGAGCATTGGCAAGGCTCCCCAGTTTACGGCGCAGTGTAACTGGCGTTGGGTCGATAGTGCTTAGGCGAGTGACTTGCTTCGGTGCAGGAAGCGAGACGGCTTGCTTAGGCGAGTCAGCGTTTGCTTGTAGTTTCCGATCTGGCTAGATCAATGTAAGGTTGTCTTTGACTGCTATCGGTTAGCACTCCTGCTATTTGGCAAGCAGAAAGACAACAGCAGTCGATTAACTGAGTTTGGGCGGCCGAGGTATGTAGGTGTCATTAGACCGACTCCACAAGTTGCGAAGCGCACTGATAGCACTTGGGGGGAAACGCCTCGGTTTTCAGCGCTATGATGTTTTATCAATGCTGTCGTTATACTCTGGCAAGGCTCCTCAGTCTATCGCGAGGGGCACTCTTTATTGCCCGCAAGCTTTAGAATTTGACGTGGGTCGATTGTGCGTATGCGAGTCCGAGGACGCGATGGCATTGATAAGGCTACCGACCGGTTGATGACTGCTTGACCGATAATATAGTCACTAGTATTGCTCAGTCTGTATGATTCATGTTTCTTTTTCAGCTCTCAAAATTGTGTTAGGGTTTAGGTTTCAGTCTCTATTTTGGCACAGAGAGACTTAAGTGTACAACTAAAAAAAGCAGACACCTTTCAAAATTTGTCCGCTGAGATTGAAAGTCAGAGGAAGTCCTGCTCAGCTAGCTGTGTAACAACGTAGGGCGAGGCTGCAAGCCAATACGAAATGAGGCGTTATAAAGCAGCCCTTCCCCGCGATCGTTGTGAAATACTTTCGGCACTAGCTGGGAACCTTTTCAACACCACATTGTTGCGCTGTTGGAAGGGTGGTAGGCACACATGGTGACATGTCTGTGCTTTGCCGTGCGACACCCGTGATATTCCCGTGAGGTGAAACGGGATATCTTAATCTGGCTCTCTCAGAAATGCTGCAACGCATGACCGAGTGTTTTGATAAAAAGTATGATTGAGTCTGCTATTTGCTATCAAGTATATCTATTCTCAAAATCATGATACCAAAAACAAAAACAAATTCTATATGCAGCTGGAACTGGGTACTAGGATGGCACTAGCCCGACTTGTATTGGCTGAAAGGCGTTACAGGCTGATACAGGATAGATGCCCTTTTCCGTAATGCTATGATGCTGTGAGGTAGCATGAAGTGCCGTTGAAGCACCGCCAAGTACGAATAGCCTTGTGGTCCACAAAGATAGGGCGCAGTAGTACTTGGGTTGCCTTTTGAAGGTGGTGGCTACCTGCCTTTGATAATGTGTCTGAGATGTCGTGGATTGTTGCCTCACAGTTACTGCTCAAAATTTTGAGACATGGGTCCGAGCATAAACATACAGACACATTTTGTTAGGCTGTTTGGCAGGGTGGGAAGGCGACTTCTCTTGTGGCGCAGACAAGAGGAACGGTCACAAGTCCGTGTAAACGCCGAGTGACACCCACAATTTTTTACTTAAACTTGAATACCAAACAATTTCACTTTGATTTAGGTTGATGAAAAAATCTATATGAATGACATTTTGCGATTTTTGCTACTTTTGCCCGTTGGCCAAATATACACTCGATCGCACAGTTTGCTACTTGAGTTGATATTAACAAGCGCTGGTTAATCATCTCAGTTGTAAGCTTTTGTGTGTACACAGTAGTCTGCTGTTTTGTTTCACACATAATCAAACAGATTGATGCAAAAAAGTTATATAAGGCCTCATTGCAGATTTCAACAAACTTGCCTTCGGGCAACTAATTTTGCATTTGATATCAAAAATTTCTGCAAATCAAAACTAACAAACTCAATGGTGCTTGAGCGGTGAAAACAATGCCAAAGTAGTTCAAAGTAGAATGCTTCTCCTTCACAGGAAATGAGATCTGGGTGCAAGTCCCAGCTTTGGCTATTCGCTTGCTATAAACTGTCGAGGCACACACGCAGCTTGCTTTCTCAAAACTACAATCGAGGCTTTCTATCATCATGTTTCTATAGGAGTTAGACCTTAACTTAAACCTTGAAGCATAGGAAGGTATTGATGTTACAAATCTAAAGGCATATGTCAACAACTGTTTTTGTTAGTTTGGACAGCTACATATGAATGTGGCTAGTATATAAAACGCTTAAACATCTTGCCATACCCCGACTCTCTTTAAGCGCTGCAGATGAGGTTGTCGCTAGCTAACATGCATGTTTCGTTTGGTCAGAAGATGTTGTCCGGATTGGTTTGTAACAATATATAGTATATAGTAAAAGTGTTGATGTTTCAAATCAGTAGGTACGTTCTAACAAACTGCTTGGCTCAGTTTGGATAACACACGAATGTGGCTAGTATATAAAACGCTTAAACATCTTGTCATACCCCGACTCTCTTTAAGCGCTGCAGATGAGGTTGTCGCTGGCTAGCTAGCATGTTTGGTTTGGTCGTAGTTTGGATGTAGTCATGTGATGTCACTAAATCAGTAATACACAACACGCGGTGGTAAAGCGACTCTTTTCATTTCACTGTGAAAAGAACGGTCACAAGTCCGTAAAAACGGTGAGTGACACCTATTTCAAAAATGCATTTCAATGCCTGACTATGCAGCTTGTAACGTGTTAACAAAACCAGAGTAGTTCAATAGTAGAACGCTTGTCCTTCTTTGAGGGAGAAGATATCTGGGTGCAAATCCCAGCTTTGGTATAACGCAAAACACTCGCTGCGTATCAAGCTAGCTAACGTTGTTACCATACTATTTGCAAACGTTACTTGACCTTGAATGTTTCAAAAACCATCATCGACTCGATATCGCATAGCAAAACAGTGCTTCTGATCCAATGTATACCATATAATGTAGAACCAATAGCCGTCAATATCATTTCTAGTCGCAGAACTACTATGCTCTTGGTCAAATACGCTGCGGGACTAAAAGCCACAAGGCTCGATTTCGACTTGCAAAACTCTGCATTTGAACCGAGATATAACTCTACCATATCAAAATGCAAAACTGTGCTCTTGATCAAACACACAACGGGACTAAAAGCCACAAGGCTCGATTTCGACTTGCTTTGAGCAGGTCATCACAATTCATTCAAGTTCTGAGTAGGTCATCACAATTCATTCAAGTTCAGAGCAGGTCATCACAATTCATTCAAGTTCTGAGCAGGTCATCACAATTCATTCAACAATCTTAACCCGAGTACTTGTATCTCAACTAGTTATCCTACCATCATATACAACCATCATACACAACCACTCGCACAACAACACAAACACGACTCGGGACCAAACACCACCAGGTTCGATTTCGCTTTGCTACTCTAGGTTTTGAGATGATGCTCTAGGCATTATCATGTTACTCAGTATGGTAGCGTGTTTACGGTACAACTGTCTATGATGAACGGTATTCATAGTCAACGCATAATTCAGCTTTCTATATTTTATTTAAGTTTTAAAACGTTAAACCAAGGTACACGTTCAATGATATTCAGCTCTTTAGTTTTAATCAAATTGTTATTTTGGAATATAGAAAATAAAAGTGAAAGTGTGCATTCAGTTCTCCGAAGCTCTCCTCCGAGTTTAAAAATAGCATCTGCATATATGCGTAACGACGTAGACACACGCGAAGTTTACACAGTCGCTGGATTTAAATTATTGCACATGTGTTTTACGCAGTCTTCTTGAAAGATGAACGAAGTTCGTTTAAATGTCATCTGACAAATAAGCACCGTGAAATTGTGTTCAAAAGGATTTACTTTAACTTAAAAGTGTTCTCTATACGTATTATTCACATTCACAATTGGATTATAAATACATAGGATGTGAAAGTTTACATAATTCGGGAGCATGCTGATGTTGCTGCAATCTCCGTGAAAACGAATCTTAGACTGACTCTCTAATGATCGAATCTTGGCCGTACGTTCATGTTTGGGCCGATCGAACACAAATAGGCCAACCAAGAATCGAAAACTGGCCGAAATGTGGTCGACCAACGTTCGAAAACTGGCCGCGGACAACCGTACACATTTCGGTCACGAATCGGCCAGAATACGGCCATCAAAACAAAAATGGCGGAGAACAGAACGCTGATCACTTCTTACATAACATATCAAATACTAAAATACTTTAGTGAGATTACTGGATATTAATACTTTATACAGGAAAAACAACATTTTTAAATGTGCTTAATTTTGTTACCTTTTTTATGGCTAGGATTGCCCTTTTCCTTTCACTGTCTTCATTTTTTTAAATATCACAACATAGTTTATATGTTTATGTTGATATATTTAGACCTTTTTATTATACATTCATATAATTTACATTCACTTCTATCAATATACTAGAAGGCAATCACTTTTTGAAGAAATAGTTTTTTAATTAGCTGTTATAATACAGTAAACGTATATAAATTCGTCGGTATGAAATTCCGTTGGTACTTAATTTCGTGGATTTTAAATTTGGAAAAAAAAATCCAGTGCTCGAACAGTCGAAAAATGCATTTAATTCTAACGACGTGAACTTCGGGCATTCGGAGTAAATCGTGATCCCATTCAAGAAAGTTTCATTTTGAATTTTAAATTTAAAACATGTTTAGGGCTGGGTTTTTTTACCTCTGTGTTTGACTGCCTCTGCCCACAACAGCAACAACCCATCTCCGCTTGTGTGTGATGGAAAAGTTATCTGCAAACGTGTATGCACCTGTAAATAGTTAGCACGATGCTATTTACAAACCAAAGTCACGCAATTATCCATATCATATGAATACAATTTGGCATTAGGATTTTGACGCTGGAACTTTTTTTTGTTACATATACTTTTATAAGTTGGCTTTCAAAACGACGCTAAAACCGTTGATACATTTTAGCGTATGTGTGCAGGAAATTTAAGAACAGGGAAATTAACTTCTTCAAATAAAGTTTGTCAATATTTTCAAGTTACAAGTATCTCAACTACAAAATGGGTTTGTTAGCCGATATACAGAACAAACAACACATATATCACAATTATCTCTCAAACATATGCCTCGTCACAGATTATTGGATATATATAATTCATGAAAAAAGTTGTTTGTTATGTTAAAGGTGCTTATCGACGGCAACTACGGTATAAATATTTTCAAAAATAAAATAATATTTTATGAAGTATTCATTAAATGTTTACTTTACACAAAGGTCTCATTTTTATAAACAAACCGTAAAATATTTTTTTTAGATTCATAAAAAGTTGTCACCTAGACACTTTTCGCGGTCGCTGGAAAATTAGTAGTAGTAAATTAGATATTAATGAAAATGTACATGAAATACACGCCTGCGCACTATTGATAAATGTAGTCTAGCCCATTAAAAACGAGCGCAATTTTGTAGGCGTGAGTGCGAATCCTGCTGGAACCGTGTATCGAAAAAAAATTGGGCGCTGTAAATATTTGTTTGATTCCACCAATACTATATAAAATGTATTTGTGAAAAATGAAAATATATATTGTTTTAATATGTGTCTATGTTTATAGGATATTCCGTCGATATGCCCCTTAACAAGTAAATAGCGTATATGTAAAACTTGAAGCATGTTACGTATAATCAATATTCTTAGAAATATCAAAATGACATGAGAACAGTTAAGATGTGTAATATATATAGATGTGTGTTTGAGTTTGTAAGTTGATTCTAGTGGCATTGCATGCTAAGTTGTCGGTCGCTGTGTTTGATAGTGGGTTTAATCTGGATTAAACGCTTAAAGACGTTCGCAACAATTTCCTTCTAGTTTTTTTCCAACGACAGATTTTCTTAAAACTCGGCACAAACATGCATCGATGTATCCTAAAACTAAAACAGTCTTAAAAAATAGGGGTCACCGGCCTTTTTCAGGAAATATTGAATTTCGAAGCCTTTTTTCAGTGTGTGTTACTTAGAATGTTGAATAATATAAAGCGTTTATATTCAAACAAAGATGGAGATTTTTTTAATGCATCTTTTTTAATGTTTCGTGTGGTAATATACAAGTGCAGTTTAATGATAAAATGCGCTTTATCTACAGTTATCATTTACCAAATGACTTGTAATGGACGCTTAACGAGGTGAATTTTGCATTAAATTTGCCTGTGAAAACATCAATAATTTATCAAATATACGAATTTCTTTTCTTCCAAACAACAGATTTTGTTAAAAGATCCCACATACATGCGTCATTATATACTGAAACTAAAACAGTCTTAAAAATAGAGGTCACCGGACTTGTCCCGGAAATATTAGGTTTTGAATACGGTACCTGTCGAAGCCCCTTTTTCAGTTTGGATTTGTATCCATGTTTTAAGTAAATAGGAAAGTTGTTTTTCAAACAAGGTTATGATTCTTTCAACTGATATGTTTCTATATGCTTTGTTTGGCAATATACATGTGTATGTTGATAATAAAAACGTTTTACCTACATTTACTGCTTAAATAATGAATTTGACTGGACATTTAAGTATGTCAAATAGGAACTAATCATGCTTTCTGAAACTTCATTTTTATCAAATGCATAGTTTTTTCCAAACGACAGATTTTCTTAAACTTTCGCACAGACATGCACCAATGTATATTTACACCAAAACTATAATAAAAAGAATGGCTCACCGAACGTGTTTGGGGAATACTGGATTTCATATAGGGTACCTGTGTAGCCTGTTTCCTGTCTCGTTTTTACATACATAAACAACGTATCAATAGAATGAAGATATTTAATGGATCATTTCTGAACTAAATTTGTTTGAAAAAACATTGCATAGTGTGTTTTTGATTATTATATATTTTTATTAACATTTACTATTAAAAATATTTATTTTGAATGGACATTAAATATGAAATTAGTATATTTTAACCTATATTCAATAAAGAAAAAATGAAGCTAAAGGAGAAATTAAATCGTTCCACCGGATATTGTCCGACACCGTTCCGATACAGTACCGAATTTGATGCGATACAGCCGAATCTATCCCGAAAGAGTCCCAACTATACAATCTGACGAGTCTCCCGAATGTTAATGGACAAACTTAACTGTCGGGAGTGCTTGGCCGATCACGTCGAACGTGTCCCTATGATTCCCGATTCTCAGGACAACGTCCCGAAAGCGTCAAGACAGCTCCAGACAGCATTCCGACAGCGTGCCGATATTCCCGATTTTTGTACTTTTTGTATCGTAGCGCTGTCAGGACGCTGTCGGGAGCCGTAATCGGAATGTGTGACTGAGGCATTACAAATATTTATCTGTATCGATTTGTCTATGTTTATAACGATTCTTAGTTGCATTGAAACGAACTGCACTTTTTATGTCGACGTCAAACAGAAACATTGGTATCCAAAGCAACTTAATGACTCAGTCAATTCCGCTTCATATTCTATCGCCAGACGGAAAGGTTAAAGGTTAAACTACGCATGGTGGTGAGGGAAGTCTTGCTACGACCATCGTGTATATATCGAATGTATATGGACAACTGGCAGGTGGTCGCAATGTCGGTCGTCTCGTCTACCATCAGACTATAATAGAGAGACGACCTGACTTCGTGGACGATATCGCTCCGTATCTGAACGCCGAACATCATAGAGACCTCGTGAATATGGCTTTTCGATGTTTAGGTTGCGATTACGCCGACCTCCAGCATGTCGGCAAATAGGGTTCTGCCTTGAAGGCTTGTCGGCGCCTACAAGCGATACGGGCCTGCGGAAAACCATGCACATTGTACAAACAAGAACGCGAGTGTGTTGGAATTTAAATAAAAGCAATCGGATTACAATAATTAGTGTTTCTGTCTTTTGGATGGATTATGTTAATAACATTCAAATCAAAAAGTGTATAGAATATATGCCTGGAATTGAGCCGGTGAGATTAATCCCATTTGAATTTTTATTTTCTAGAATGGACTCGGATTGTGGGTGGAGAACATCGTGACCAACCTAAAGATTTTAGTAATTTATAGATTTACTCTTCGTTCAGTTTTAATAACATAATAACAACAACTTATATAAAGGGTTATTTCTTTTTTGAATAAATTGTATCTTTGTTTTTGATTGAAGGAAGTCTTTTCAGAAAGAATAACCCGCTTACATCAAGTATTTTCAAATAGAGTGGAATGAAGATGTTGACACCTTTATCGATTATGCCATACATGTTCGGATTAACAACTCATTATGGAAGCTATGATCTCTGTAAAACTAGATATCACGACGTTTTTATCGATGAAAAACTCGGGTGAGTACAGGTGTATTTTATTTTTTGCCACGTCATTCTGGACAAGTTTGCTATTCGGTGCGAATGAATACACTACTAAATGGACAAACATTGCCAGTTCCCGTTGGCTGGATATAGGAAAATTTATACGGTTACCCCCTTTATTAGGTCAATGTTGCAGGTAGAAACAAGATAAAAAGATTTCCATCGATAAAAACGTCGTGTTGTCTAGTTTTACAGAGATCCTAGCTTCCATAATGAGTTGTTAATCCGCACATGTATGGCATAATCGATAAAGGTGTAAATAACATCTTCCTTCCATCACATTTCAAAACAATTGATGTAAGCGGGCTATTCTTTGTGAATAGACTTTCTTCAATCAAAAACAAAAATCCAGGTTATTCACCAAACAGATAACCCGTAATATAACTTTTTGTTGAAAAGAGTTTAAAAACTGAAAAAATACTATATCTAGATATACATCTATAAATTACTAAAACCTAACAGAGGTCTAGATAAGTACACGCGCGTACACGCGTAAATAACGCGCTAAAAATCGGAAGATACGCACAAAAATTTAGAATTTTGTTGTACATTTACGTACAGAAAATAAAATTTGTTTGTGCATTTACGCAAGATTTTTCCAATGTAGTCGTACAAATCGTCAAATCCTAAAACGGCTCGAAGTAATATCCGTTAATTAGACATGCTTTCATCGATGTTGTCTAGGCGCTTATAGTGAAATAATTTAGTCTGGCGTCTGGTTGATATTAGGTCCTTGAATAGTCAGTGTAAGCGTGCATAAGTACAAGCGCACAATATCATAAGGTAATCGCAGAACCAGACTATATTTCACTGCATGTTAAATCAGGTGTCCGCTAACGTCGGGGAAATGGCACAGAATATTTTTCGTCAAAAAAATAAACAAACTGAAAATAAAAAAAAAACAACTTAAAATCAAACGGACACGGGATCAACATGTCAATATGCAAATGAAGTTGTAGCGGCTATTTTAGATACAATCGTAACGAAAATTATAAAATCTAAACGAAAGCAGAAAAAAAGCGAATCATCGATGATTACAAGCCCAGGGAGGATGACATAGAAAAATATATAAACATATTTAGGTAAACAAAGTATACATTGTTCATTCATTTTTAATTAGATGTTTCTTATTATCACCTAATTTTGAGCTTACAGTTTTAAGAAACATATTTAATTATAAATGAAAAATTCATTTAACAATATGACCTCGTACGATGGTAATGTAGTCTCATGCAACTTATGTTTATTGTTTTCAGTGACCGGAAGACTGAAGCTGAGGGAAGCATTGGCAGGCCATCAGACCTCGATGTGTTGACATGTAAACTTGTCAGCAATACAATTTTTTGCTCAAACACATTGTTAATTGAAGTAATGCTGGAGGCAAATTTACGCCAACCTTATTTCTATATAGAGTACATTTACCCCCATAAATTCTTGAGAGTGCACATCTAGCCCCATGATTTCTTTACAGAGTGTACATTGACCTCCACATTTTCAGAAGTGAGCGTACATTTACCCCCACTACAAAAGCTTATCTGGAGCTCTGGACCTACATTTTTTGGCCACGATGTTCTCCACCCACAATCCGAGTACATTCTAGGAAATTGAAATTCAAATGGGATTAATCTCACCAGTTCAATTCGAGGCATATATTTCATATACTTTTTGATTTAAATGTTATTAACATAATCCATCCAAACAGAAACACCTATTATTGTATTCCGATTGCTTTTATTTTAAATTAAATTTCAACACACTCGCGTCTTAGTTTGTACACAGTAAAAGTAGAGAATACATGGTTGGTGCCGGGATGGAGAAAGTTTATCCGGTGAGGCTTAGAAAATGAAAATAGGGCGAGCTTTAGCTTTCTCCTTTCCGGCACCTACCGTGTATTCTATTTATCCTGATTTCTATTCAACTAAATTAAAAAAAACACCAAACACTAATTAGAGTTTTAAATTAAAAGAAAATTCTAGACGGGCCGCGACCTAATAACTCGCTTGCATGAATGCGTACTACCCGGAAAAAGTAGTTCTCTATTTCTTAATCACCTTTTTCAAAAAGCAAAAGTAAAATATTAATAAATCTTAGTTGCTGATGTCAGTACGACACGAAAGTGACGTTGTAAATGCTTTTATTCTAAACCAGATAATATTGGTTTTTAAAGAGTTAAATTACGTCACACTAACTACGTCATTCATTTTGAGTTGTAAGTTTACACAATGTAGTCAAAACCAGAACGCGAGTGTTTTGCAGTTTAAAATACAGGAAATCAGATTAAATATTTAGTGTTTCTGTGTTTTGGATGGATTATATTATGCAATAGCATTCAGATCAAAAGTGTATGGAATATTTGCCTCGAATGGCAACGGTGAGATTGATCCCTTTTCAATTTTCTACTATTTACTCGGATAGTTGGGGTGGAGTGTAACTGAAAGTGAAATAAATCATAAAATGTTTAGTTCAACGTTAAAATTTTGATAACTTTTTTCTTTTCATCGGGAATTTATATAAAAGGTTATTTCTTTGGTGAAATTGCTCTGTTGGTTGACCAAAGAAAGTCTATCCACAAAGAGTAAACCGCTTGCATCAGATTCAAGTGTGTTGAAATGGAATGGAACTGGAAGAAAGTTGTTGTTCATCAGTCAAACGGAATGTGAGGAAAAACAACTCATGTGTTGTATAACTCTGTTAAACTAGACAACACAAAGTTTGTATCACTATAAAATGTTACATACCAAATATGAAACCTCTGGGCCTTGCAGTTTTAGAGGAGAAGATTTTTAAAGCCATTTTGCTATTTACATCTATATAAACCTGGTGACCCCTAGGGTGTGCCCCGTTTTGACCCCCCGGGCATCATTTGAGCAATCTTTATACAATGTTTCTAACCAAATATGAAATCTCTGGGCCTTGTGGTTTCAGAGGAGAATTTTTTTAAAGTCATTTTTCTATTTTTACATTTATATTAACCATGTAAGCCTTGGGGTGTGGACAGCTTTGACCCCAGGGGCATCAATTGAACAATCTTTGTAAAGGACCACTATACAGCGTTATATACCAAATATGAAACCTTTGGGCCTTGCGGTGCGTGGCCAGTTTTGACCCCAGGGGTATCATTTGAACAATCTTAGTAGCGGACTACGAGAGGATGTCACATATCAAATTTGAAAGCCCTGTCCAATATCTCGTATTAAAAAGTTGTTCTTCTGAGAAGAGGTTTTTGGTTGGAGGCTGCACTAAGTACTTTGTTGGAGAGACATGATCTTTGTGTAGTTTTTTGTGTGCTGCAAACATTTGATTAAACTGTACGAATGAAAGGTTTAAAGTAGATGACTAGACTTAAGGCTGTATGTTACATATTTCTGTACGTGCAGGTGAAACAGACTGCAGTATCAGAGCCACCGACTCGATTGCTGATTCATTTTGTCTTACAAAACATTGTGCAGTTCCACCAAAGTTAGACTGCTTATAGATCTAATGCTATCATTTCAAATTTGGCATTACATTATTAAATTAGAAATTTACACTTCGCCTGTAAACAAATTCAATGTAGTAGATCTGAAGTGAAAATATATGATATAAGACGGTCTTATATACTAAGACTGATTGACTATATTTCCTATTACATCCAGTTAATTTACTTACACAACAACATGATTGACCATGCTGGAGGGTAACATTTTCGATGCATTTCAACGGTCATCTCCAACGCTTCTCTAAAGCACCCTCACAACAATGTGTAACTTGCAAGCTGTTTTTATAAGATCTAACAATGACACGCTGTATACACGTAGCTGGAATGTCGTCTGCTGTGTTGATTTTTGAGTGTTGGAGGCTTATTGAAATTATAGTGCTTCAGTATAAACAATGTGACCTCCGGGTCGTAGTCAGTTTTGACCCCAGGAGCATAATTTGAACAATCTTTGTAGAGGACCACTACACAATGTTACATACCAAATAAAAAACCTTTGGGCCTTGCAGATTCAGAGGAGAATATTTTACATGTAATTTTGCTATTTAAGTCTATATAAACCATGTCATCCCCGGGGTGTGACCGATTTGACCCCAGGGGCGTCATTTGAATAATCTTTGTAGAGGACCATTATGCACTGTTACCAATCGAATATGAAACCTCTAGGCCTTGCAGTTTCAGAGGAGAAGATTTTTAAAGTCATTTGGCTATTTAAGTCTGTATAATCCATGTGACCCCTGGGGTTTGGCCAGGTTTGACCCCAGGGGCATCATTTGAACAATCTTTGTAGAGGATCACTATACAATTTTACATACCAAATATGAAACCTTTAGGTCTTGCGGTTTCAAAGGAGAAGATCCCAGGACCATTATTTCATTACTCTTTGTAGAGGACCACTATGCAATGCTACATACCAAATATGAAACCTCTGGGCCTTGCGCTTTCAGAGGAAAAGATTTTTAATGTCATTTTGCTATTTAAGTCTATATAAACCATGTGACCCCTGGGGTTTGGCCAGGTTTGACCCCAGGGGCATCATTTGAACAATCTTTGTAGAGGACCACTATACAATGTTACATACCAAATATGAAACCTTTAGACCTTGCGGTTTCAAAGGAGAAGATTTTTAATGTCATTTTGCTATTTAAGTCTATATAAACCATGTGACCCTTGGGGCGTGGCCAGATTGACCCAGGGGGCATCATTTGAACAATCTTAGTAGAGGACCACAAGAGGATGCCACACATCAAATAAGAAAGCCCTGAGCCTTGCGGTTTCATAGGAGAAGATTTTTAAAGTTTACACTTTTTAGATATATTTTTAGCTCTGGTGACCTACATATGCAGCGGACCGGAAAGAGTTGAACAAGCTTGAAAGACGTCCGCCCAATCATCATTCCTGTGAAGTTTGGTGAAAATATGCCAAGCTGTTTAGGAGGAGATGTTGTTTGAATGAAAAGTTGACGACGCACGCACACACGCACGACGGACCACGGGCTATCACAAAAGCTCACCTTGAGCACTTTGTGCTTAGGTGAGCTAAAAAGAGCTCGCTAAAGCTCGCCTATTTTCATTTTCTAAGCCGCACCGGATAAACTTTGTCCATCCCGGCACCAACCATGTATTCTCTATTTACCTGTACATGGTTTGATATATAGCACTGTTTACATTGTATAGTACAGTCATTGGGAACCCAATCTAATTCAACATTATCATCAGTGTGATGCTTCTTCATTTTCCACTGATTAACAGCAAATAGTTGTAAAGCGAGCATTTGATTAGGAAACTTCTATTTGTTGATTTAAATTGTTGTTTCGTAGATGCTTTTGAGTGTGTAATAGCATTCCATATTAAAAACAAAATCAGTGTCAATAAAGTCCTATGGAAACGAACGAATATTACAGCTGCATTGACAAAAGTTGATTTTCATTTCCAAACATCATTGGTGATTTATTGCAAAAATAATTCCTATTTTTGACAGTTATAAAAATATTAATTACAAAAAGTTAAATTCTATAAATATAAGTACTTTAATGCTGATGGTATATCAATTTGAAGGCACTTATGTTAATTATCAATACGATTAAACTGAAGTCCTAACGTAATCAACGGATAGTATAGTAGCGTCAGACTGGAGATGGTTTTTATTGGAAATTGGTAAATAATGAACATTCAGATTGATTGTGTTTTTACGTCAGCTTGCATAAATAACTGTTTGCGATTAATAAATATATATATATAATTTATAAAAAAGAGATGTTTATGTTGTTATTAAACTTAAAATTACCTTTAATCTTTAATTATTTACTTGTTTTAATAAGCCATTACATAATGCCTATAGAAAACAGTATGAGAAAAAAAACTTTTAAAAAAGCGCCCTCCGTCCAGATTTTTTGGAAAAAGTGCCTTAGAAACAATTCATTATTTTTTTTAGCTAAACTAAACACAGTTTGGTCAAGTCGGTTGCTTTCGTATACATCTATATAGATGCAGGAACGCAGACAAATTTTCACAATTTGTTGAAAGGAATTACGTATAATTTGAAATAGAATAAACCTATAAAAAAACCACTAAAGCACAACAAAATAATCAGTGCTCCAGATTAATTTTTGTACTGTGCGTATATGTACGCTTATTTCTGAAAATTTGGGAGTCAATGTACACTCATTTCAGAATATGTTGGGGTAAATGTACACTCTATGCAGGATAAGTAGGGGGAAATGTACATCCAAATATACATAACGATATGAGAAGACACGAGTATTATCACCCCGTGGAACCATTGCGACCATAACGCGAGCGTTATGTGTAAAAAAATGTCGCAATGCAGCTTCCGTTGAGGTGTCAATATCAAGAAATGGACGTTAGCGGTGAGTGAGACTCTGTTTTTTGCTTATTGAAAAGCTGTGTGCGCGAATTTAAAAAATCGGAGAATGCTATTCCACACAAATATGTATATGCTTTACTCAAGTTACACAAACTCAGGGAAAATTGCGATATTGTATCCTGCAGAACTTTTGAAACATTGACTGTTTCAATGTCGACAAGAAAAACTTGAACATTTTTGCAAATTTCGAAGATTTTTGAACAGGAGTTCGACATATAAACATAATTGTTGATAGAATTACCATAATATGCTTCACGCACAATGTATGGAATTGGGTTAAATGTTCATTTTTGAAGATGTTATGGTCGCGATGCACACATGTTGTGGTGTCAATGCATGCTTGTGGTACTGATGCTAAGTTACTCTGTAGGATTTATAACAATAGTTTTGGGTGGGTTCTAAAACCATACGGCAAATGTTACTTTTTATGCCAAAATTATGCTATTGTTGTTGTTATTGTTTTGTTTCAGGTCAAGTTCTGGAGTTGTCAGCAGTTTCAAACGAACGATTCATATGTAACTTCTGTAAAAAGTCATTCAGCTTTAATTGATATAACTCAACAGAGGAGAATACGTGGACAATTTAATTGCGCCAATATCGCAGATCTCTTGTTTTAATTAACCTGTGTTATATACCATTAAAAGATAGCCCAAATAAAGTTTGTTCTTTACATTGACGTCAATAATTATACTCTCGCGGCAGTAACTTTTATAGGGGGTAAAACTCGCAAAATCAACAACAAGAAAAGCCTTCGATATGGAAAGCTTATTTTTACAAAATGCTGATGATTATTATTATTTTAAAAGAATCCTTTATTATGTATAATTGGTCGTGGCATATATATTGCGATTTAAAATAAGAAAAAAAAGTAAATACAAATTAACATAATACACATCATTTCCTTCTTTCTATTTCAAAGTAAAACAACCTTCGTAAACTGCAATGACTTCACATCTAAATCAAAGTTGTATACATACAATTAGTTCACATTATAATTTGCCTGTAGTATACAGACCTACTATTTGTATTTAAGACAATTGACGCGTGGCCAAAATACTGCTGACTTCATTATTTTCCATGTTCGCCGGCCGTGGGAATAAACGTGGTGTTTCGCTAGATGTATTCGAGATGTTGCACACAATAAACTTAACGGCTCTTTCATTGAAGTACTGTAAGTCGCTAACGTGACCATATATTCAACGTTGAAAAACATCAGAACTAATTTAACCCGCGACGACACTTTACGCAAATGCCTCAAAATGTTCTGGTACATCTTTTAAATATATACAATGTGAATCTCCAGCTTCATCAGCAGCGGTGAACCTTTATAAAAAGGCAAGTGACCAACTGCCAATACAACACCACACAACACAACACAAGACAACACAACACAATACAACACAACACAACACAAGACAACAAATATTTCATAATAACAAGAAATAATTATGAATACAATTGGGGTCACCGCATAAAAGCTTTTCAAGTCCTGCTTTTTATTTTGTTTCAATACATATATAGCTATGTCCAAATCATTGCCCACAAAAGCTGTAATCCACAATTTGACACACTTTGACACATGTAGAACAAAAACATATTATTTATGTTTAAAATTGTCAATTTAATAAGAAGACATATTTTGTGATTTGCGTATATTTTTTACCATAATTGTGGACCCCAGAAGTCAAATACATTCGAGTCGTACATAAACACCGCAATGATTGTTAGCTTATATTTGTATTTAAAAGAAGTTTGATTCAACTAATGTTCACCCCTGGCCTCTCTTATGACTGCCAATGAGTACTGCAGCTGAGTCCATCGCTCAGAATCGCCGCCTTTATCTGGATGATATTGAAGGGAAAGATGCCGGTAGCGAGAGTTTATATCGCTATTCGATGCACTTGCTGAAAGGCCGAAAAAGTTATATGCTTTCTCCAGGGCTTCACTTTTGGGTAGTCCAAACACCCATTGAGTAAGCCTGTCAGATAGAGATTTAGCAGCGTACGAAGCACCCGCCCCTCCTGCAATTGCACCAATAATACCTCCAACCGCCATTCCTATTGGACCAGCAACACTTCCAATAGCAACACCAATCATTTCACCGCCCATACCACCTGCAAGGCCTGCTGCGACGCTGACGCCGTTGTCAATGATATTTTTCACGCACCTCATACCGGATATCTCACCATTCCACCAACGCCGTATGTTGACAATGACATCGTAAGCAAGGCTCACCATCACCAAAGCAACTCGTATCAATGGCTTTGCTTTGCTGGCCTTATCCAAAGCCTTGCCGACATGCCTAGCAACCGTATTTGTCTGCCCTATCGCCTGCACTACATTTGATAGGGCAGCAAATCTTTCAGGAGGCATCGTAGCGACAGCTCTCACGAAGTTATACTGCACCATCGCGGTAACACTGTCCCCTGGCACTGCTAAGTCCCATCTTTGACCCTTGTCTGGATTTGGATTGGGATTCTCTTTCATGAAATTATTCCAAACATCAAACATAACCTGCTTAAACTGGGGGTCCTTTTGCGCCGTCATCGTATCCTGTTCCATTCTTTCTGCCACCTTTTCGAAAACGCTAGGTATGTTGATGACAGCTGTTAATGACTGGATATATGGCTCTGCCACACTATTGGCTAGGCTGTCAGCAATAAAAAAAATGATCCGAGCAAGGCTTTCAGGCTTGGATTCAAAAAAAAAAAAAAACACGTCTCAAGTGCTGTCATTACGTTCGGAGGCAAAAATGATGCCATCTGAAAAAAGAAGAAACAGGCAACACGAACATTAAATAGATCTACGTTTTGTCGTTTGTTATATCATACTTAGCAAGTTGAACTTGTTTTAGGAATAACTTAAACAATAACATTCAATTGATTCTTATTTTCAACTGAAAGAACTATATTCGTGTTGGCTGATCTACTTCATTTGTGAACGTGTTGTAGCATTAAATGATCTTATTTAAATGATTCCGAAATCATATTAAGTATGCTTAAATCTTATTTAAATGATTCCGAAATCATATTAATTATTTGCTTATAAAATTAACGGGTTCGATGTATAGTGCACATATATCGAACATAAAGATCCTAATTTAATGTAGTGTAAAACTGTCAAAGAAAACATAATATTAAGAGTGACACAGTCTTACTTGGGTGGGAAATGGTTTGTTGTTAATTGCACTCAAAGAGTGTTACAAAGAAGTATTAACTTCCAAATCCCGTTCGTGTCCCT
Organism: Congeria kusceri; assembly: GCA_027627225.1. Lineage (NCBI taxonomy): Eukaryota > Metazoa > Mollusca > Bivalvia > Myida > Dreissenidae > Congeria > Congeria kusceri. The sequence goes on along the minus strand of CM051032.1, from coordinate 30,508,920 downwards.
ACCGTGATTCTCAACAAGCGTCAATTCGTTTGACTATGGTACTCTTGTCATCAACAATTCTAGAATGATCCACCATTTGATTACTAACGTCCATTACAATCTACAGCATAGTTACTAAATGCTAGTAGGTATATTGGGTTTTATTTGGTATGTAGTTGCATTCGAAAAAGCATGGCTTTCTAGTTGACCAATTTTTTTAATTTCTTACGATTGACAATGGAATAGCGCATGCCTTTGTGTTATCCGCCTTCTAACCAGGCAACACGAAAGAAACTTGTGAAGCAAATTTTGAACTGTGGGTTGTAGCTGGTGAGTTCTATTTAATGATATTTGTGTTAACTAAAATGACATGATCATTTGATTAAAAGCTTATCTACGTGTATAACAAGCAATGCATTCATGTCATATCCCGTGATGGGAAATATATAAACTGAATGTTGTTACGTTCTTGTAAACAATATTACCACTGGGTAAGACGTGACACCGGATATTGGCCCATTATCGAGCCGAAATAGAGGATTCACTTCACAAACATTAAGTTTTATGCCAATTTTAAATAATGTGTTGATAATATGCTATAAATTGGCGCTTATGTAAAAAGCCAAATAAATTTGGAAGACATTCGTGTAATTGCTATGACCATGTTGTAGATGAACAGTAGATGATCATCGTTTAATAAACAAATGCTCGCTGAAAAATTACCGGTCCTGGCTTATTTCAGTTATTTAATATTTTAAACATGTTTTTAAACATGTATATATAATTGTGAATCGAGCGATTGTTTACATATGCTATAATGAACACATGTTCCAAGTTCCAGTAATTTTGATTAATATATGGCTGAGATATGACTGCAATATTATGGTGACAGGTGTACTGAGGATTGATTAATTCAGTTGATCTTGCACAGGGTATTGCAGGCTACTGTACTGAGTATTGTTTAATAATATACTGTTATTTATAATCGGTGTAAGTTAGCCGGTGTAAAGTGTGCCTCTTTTTTGTTATTACACCTTAGTTTGACATACGTAAATAGCGTTTGGTGTACGTGCACGTCATTTGTCGTTCGTATTGCTTTAAATATAATAGTGTATATGGCAATATGTGTAACTTTTGCCTGTCTTTAGTTCACTGGTATATTGTTTTAACAGTTTGCATAAGCCGATAAATGACGCACATATGTTCATGTACTCAGTAAGGGGTTTATCGACAAAACATTTCATTGCTCGCTAAAACTCGGAATACAATCAAGCTTGCACGATAAGTACTCCGTTTATGCAAGGTTCCCACTGTCGTGCGATCCGCCACGATTGGCTATTCGTAGCTGATCGTGGTATTTTGCTCACCGACACAACCTCCAAAAAAATCATACATGATATTGCACATTTTTTACATTAACCGTGTAAATATAAAATGATATTGCACAGGACGTTGTTTTGTACAAAGATGACGTCATAATACGCTGTCATTTGTCAAAACGTTAGCCCCGATTATATTTTTGATGCTATGTCTTTTTTATTTGTGTTTGATTAAATGCATAGATAATCGAAATCGCTGAATGTTATTCTCATTTACCTTTTCTTTAGCAATGGTGAATTTGAATAATAAAAGTGCCTCTGAGAAAAAAACGTAAAAGTCAGTTAAGGTAAGCATTTACTTTACTTGATTTACTTGTCTTTTTGTTTAAATATAATTATTTAAAAAATGTGTATTAGTTACAATTTCATCGCATTTCGTTTGTTTTATAAATCATATAATAAAACAAGTAGACCTATGGACTTTTTAGCTGTGCATTATCATGTGTGTCGCCTCGTTCAAAATGGATTTTGCACTATCACACGATATTGAAGTGCATGTTTGTATATTATTAATCGATTCTACTATTATTGCTGTATAATATATTGTAGGTATCGATAACGCTTTGGAAAATTACTTTTTTTATTTAATGAAAGTTAGGTATTTATGGTATAAAATCATCAAAAACGATAATGGCTCTTTGCGCAATATCATGTACACAAAATATTGATACACATAGAATAACAGGTTACTGCCTGGTCTTGTGTAATACATCAGGTGAGGCTTAGAATAATATAACGGCGATGCTTGACGAGCCGTTATTTTATTCGTGCCGAACCTGATATATTTTTCAAGACCGGGCAGTAACCTGTTTTTCTATTTATCACACCACATTTTTAGTAAAATATCACCAAACGAGCTGGATAATACCTTATAATTAACATTTCGTAATACTCAGTAAACTGTTTTCACTGCGAATACATAGATTACACGCATGTTCATTCATAAAATACTACAAATGCGAACTGAACTGTGTTGCAACGATAAATTTCATCGGAGAACATATAACGCCGAATTGTTTGGAGACGCCATTTTGGAGTTGTGTATTGAAATTGACATTTCCAAGATTGTGTCGATATTGACAGTATTTGACTATAGTGTTTTCAATTTTTGGTAATAATGTTTTTGGTTCAACATAAACTGACGTTTTGTGGTTACTTTCAGTGCATTTATAATGAATGCATTGAAATAATTTTGTATGGATGTTTTATCGTGTTCCATAGATGACGTCATCTCACTACCAAAGTGCGAGTTTATGTGAATATTAAAGAAATAACTTTTTGTGATTTATGACGACTAAAAATAATGAACCATATATTTTTTCGTATCAATTTGTTTGTTTTGTTGAATCTGATTCATTTTTACTGAAACTGTTGACTATATAGCTGATTCGGAATAATATGACGTACCTCCAAACATTGACTTATATAACGAAAGTTCCTGAAACAAAGTTATGCATTATGATTGTCAACATATTAAAATGTTATCACCAATCAAGACAACCACTGACACATGCAAATATACTTACTTTGTGTTATTAACGTTTCAAAATGTGAAATCGGTTATATCCTGCTAATAAATACTGACGGCAAGTCCGTTACTAAAGCTCACCGCAGTTTATAAAACGACAGTTTATTTAAGGGGGCGTACTGACGGCTACTACGTTGTAACATTTTTAAAAATACAATTATATTTTTTTATGAAGTATTAATTAAATAATTGCTTAACACGAAGGTCTCGTTTTTATAAGCAAACAAAAATATGTTATATATATAATTATAAAAAGCTGTCACTGTCACATCTTTCGGGGGCGCGTGAAAATTATTAGTAGTAGTAGTAAACAACGATTTGGATGAAATGTACTTTAAGTACCGCTATGCGCATGCGCACTATTGATAACTGTATTGTAGCGTTGCAAAGTTTTCATTGCAGTAGGCGCGTGTTCGAATCCTGATGGAACTGTGCAACGAAAAAATGTTGTATAGACACTTTATATATATTTTTCTTAACAATAACATAATTCTGTTATTGCTACTAGAAAAAATTATTCGTGAACAACTGAACTATGTTTTATTTTAATATGAGTTTATATTGATGGGAAATACCGTCGATACGCACCTTTAAAAGTTGAATACCAGGTATTGTTAAATACACACATGCACGTATTAGATGTTTATCAATGCACGCCACGGTGTTATCGTGTTTGAAACAGGCGAATTGGGATTATTTTATTTCCTTTTCGCCATATCCGCAACTTGGTTAGGAGACTCACCGGACCACTTCATTTGGATGTGTTAAGAAAATGTCCGGAAGTGAATCTTGCCAGCTTTGGTTGTGTCTACAAATTCTACTTTCGGTTTCAGGAACATCAGCTTATTCATTACCATTGGGCCACCTCAACACCACCGGACCACCTCATTCCGAGAAATTCCACCCCGTGGAACCATTGCGACCATAACGCGAGCGTTATGTGTAAAAAAATGTCGCAATGCAGCTTCCGTTGAGGTGTCAATATCAAGAAATGGACGTTAGCGGTGAGTGCGACTCTGTTTTTTGCTTATTGAAAAGCTGTGTGCGAGAATTTAAAAAATCGGAGAATGCTATTCCACACAAATATGTATATGCTTTACTCAAGTTACACAAACTCAGGGAAAATTGCGATATTGTATCCTGCAGAACTTTCGAAACATTGACTGTTTCAATGTCGACAAGAAAAACTTGAACATTTTTGCAAATTTCGAAGATTTTTGAACAGGAGTTCGACATATAAACATAATTGTTGATAGAATTACCATAATATGCTTCACGCACAATGTATGGAATTGGGTTAAATGTTCATTTTTGAAGATGTTATGGTCGCGATGCACACATGTTGTGGTGTCAATGCATGCTTGTGGTACTGATGCTAAGTTACTCTGTAGGATTTATAACAATAGTTTTGGGTGGGTTCTAAAACCATACGGCAAATGTTACTTTTTATGCCAAAATTATGCTATTGTTGTTGTTATTGTTTTGTTTCAGGTCAAGTTCTGGAGTTGTCAGCAGTTTCAAACGAACGATTCATATGTAACTTCTGTAAAAAGTCATTCAGCTTTAATTGATATAACTCAACAGAGGAGAATACGTGGACAATTTAATTGCGCCAATATCGCAGATCTCTTGTTTTAATTAACCTGTGTTATATACCATTAAAAGATAGCCCAAATAAAGTTTGTTCTTTACATTGACGTCAATAATTATACTCTCGCGGCAGTAACTTTTATAGGGGGTAAAACTCGCAAAATCAACAACAAGAAAAGCCTTCGATATGGAAAGCTTATTTTTACAATGCTGATGATTATTATTATTTTAAAAGAATCCTTTATTATGTATAATTGGTCGTGGCATATATATTGCGATTTAAAATAAGAAAAAAAAGTAAATACAAATTAACATAATACACATCATTTCCTTCTTTCTATTTCAAAGTAAAACAACCTTCGTAAACTGCAATGACTTCACATCTAAATCAAAGTTGTATACATACAATTAGTTCACATTATAATTTGCCTGTAGTATACAGACCTACTATTCGTATTGAAGACAATTGACGCGTGGCCAAAATACTGCTGACTTCATTATTTTCCATGTTCGCCGGCCGTGGGAATAAACGTGGTGTTTCGCTAGATGTATTCGAGATGTTGCACACAATAAACTTAACGGCTCTTTCATTGAAGTACTGTAAGTCGCTAACGTGACCATATATTCAACGTTGAAAAACATCAGAACTAATTTAACCCGCGACGACACTTTACGCAAATGCCTCAAAATGTTCTGGTACATCTTTTAAATATATACAATGTGAATCTCCAGCTTCATCAGCAGCGGTGAACCTTTATAAAAAGGCAAGTGACCAACTGCCAATACAACACAACACAACACAACACAAGACAACACAACACAATACAACACAACACAACACAAGACAACAAATATTTCATAATAACAAGAAATAATTATGAATACAATTGGGGTCACCGCATAAAAGCTTTTCAAGTCCTGCTTTTTATTTTGTTTCAATACATATATAGCTATGTCCAAATCATTGCCCACAAAAGCTGTAATCCACAATTTGACACACTTTGACACATGTAGAACAAAAACATGTTTAAAATTGTCAATTTAATAAGAAGACATATTTTGTGATTTGCGTATATTTTTTACCATAATTGTGGACCCCAGAAGTCAAATACATTCGAGTCGTACATAAACACCGCAATGATTGTTAGCTTATATTTGTATTTAAAAGAAGTTTGATTCAACTAATGTTCACCCCTGGCCTCTCTTATGACTGCCAATGAGTACTGCAGCTGAGTCCATCGCTCAGAATCGCCGCCTTTATCTGGATGATATTGAAGGGCAAGATGCCGGTAGCGAGAGTTTATATCGCTATTCGATGCACTTGCTGAAAGGCCGAAAAAGTTATATGCTTTCTCCAGGGCTTCACTTTTGGGTAGTCCAAACACCCATTGAGTAAGCCTGTCAGATAGAGATTTAGCAGCGTACGAAGCACCCGCCCCTCCTGCAATTGCACCAATAATACCTCCAACCGCCATTCCTATTGGACCAGCAACACTTCCAATAGCAACACCAATCATTTCACCGCCCATACCACCTGCAAGGCCTGCTGCGACGCTGACGCCGTTGTCAATGATATTTTTCACGCACCTCATACCGGATATCTCACCATTCCACCAACGCCGTATGTTGACAATCACATCCTAAGCAAGGCTCACCATCACCAAAGCAACTCGTATCAATGGCTTTGCTTTGCTGGCCTTATCCAAAGCCATGCCGACATGCCTAGCAACCGTATTTGTCTGCCCTATCGCCTGCACTACATTTGATAGGGCAGAAAATCTTTCAGGAGGCATCGTAGCGACAGCTCTCACGAAGTTATACTGCACCATCGCGGTAACACTGTCCCCTGGCACTGCTAAGTCCCAACTTTGACCCTTGTCTGGATTTGGATTGGGATTCTCTTTCATGAAATTATTCCAAACATCAAACATAACCTGCTTAAACTGGGGGTCCTTTTGCGCCGTCATCGTATCCTGTTCCATTCTTTCTGCCACCTTTTCGAAAACGCTAGGTATGTTGATGACAGCTGTTAATGACTGGATATATGGCTCTGCCACACTATTGGCTAGGCTGTCAGCAATAAAAAAAAATGATCCGAGCAAGGCTTTCAGGCTTGGATTCAAAACACGTCTCAAGTGCCGTCATTACGTTCGGAGGCAAAAATGATGCCATCTGAAAAAAGAAGAAACAGGCAACACGAACATTAAATAGATCTACGTTTTGTCGTTTGTTATATCATACTTAGCAAGTTGAACTTGTTTTAGGAATAACTTAAACAATAACATTCAATTGATTCTTATTTTCAACTGAAAGAACTATATTCGTGTTGGCTGATCTACTTCATTTGTGAACGTGTTGTAGCATTAAATGATCTTATTTAAATGATTCCGAAATCATATTAAGTATGCTTAAATCTTATTTAAATGATTCCGAAATCATATTAATTATTTGCTTATAAAATTAACGGGTTCGATGTATAGTGCACATATATCGAACATAAAGATCCTAATTTAATGTAGTGTAAAACTGTCAAAGAAAACATAATATTAAGAGTGACACAGTCTTACTTGGGTGGGAAATGGTTTGTTGTTAATTGCACTCAAAGAGTGTTACAAAGAAGTATTAACTTCCAAATCCCGTTCGTGTCCCTACCGTGATTCTCAACAAGCGTCAATTCGTTTGACTATGGTACTCTTGTCATCAACAATTCTAGAATGATCCACCATTTGATTACTAACGTCCATTACAATCTACAGCATAGTTACTAAATGCTAGTAGGTATATTGGGTTTTATTTGGTATGTAGTTGCATTCGAAAAAGCATGGCTTTCTAGTTGACCAATTTTTTTCATTTCTTACGATTGACAATGGAATAGCGCATGCCTTTGTGTTATCCGCCTTCTAACCAGGCAACACGAAAGAAACTTGTGAAGCAAATTTTGAACTGTGGGTTGTAGCTGGTGAGTTCTATTTAATGATATTTGTGTTAACTAAAATGACATGATCATTTGATTAAAAGCTTATCTACGTGTATAACAAGCAATGCATTCATGTTATATCCCGTGATGGGAAATATATAAACTGAATGTTGTTACGTTCTTGTAAACAATATTACCACTGGGTAAGACGTGACACCGGATATTGGCCCATTATCGAGCCGAAATAGAGGATTCACTTCACAAACATTAAGTTTTATGCCAATTTTAAATAATGTGTTGATAATATGCTATAAATTGGCGCTTATGTACAAAGCCAAATAAATTTGGAAGACATTCGTGTAATTGCTATGACCATGTTGTAGATGAACAGTAGATGATCATCGTTTAATAAACAAATGCTCGCTGAAAAATTACCGGTCCTGGCTTATTTCAGTTATTTAATATTTTAAACATGTATATATAATTGTGAATCGAGCGATTGTTTACATATGCTATAATGAACACATGTTCCAAGTTCCAGTAATTTTGATTAATATATGGCTGAGATATGACTGCAATATTATGGTGACAGGTGTACTGAGGATTGATTAATTCAGTTGATCTTGCACAGGGTATTGCAGGCTACTGTACTGAGTATTGTTTAATAATATACTGTTATTTATAATCGGTGTAAGTTAGCCGGTGTAAAGTGTGCCTCTTTTTTGTTATTACACCTTAGTTTGACATACGTAAATAGCGTTTGGTGTACGTGCACGTCATTTGTCGTTCGTATTGCTTTAAATATAATAGTGTATATGGCAATATGTGTAACTTTTGCCTGTCTTTAGTTCACTGGTATATTGTTTTAACAGTTTGCATAAGCCGATAAATGACGCACATATGTTCATGTACTCAGTAAGGGGTTTATCGACAAAACATTTCATTGCTCGCTAAAACTCGGAATACAATCAAGCTTGCACGATAAGTACTCCGTTTATGCAAGGTTCCCACTGTCGTGCGATCCGCCACGATTGGCTATTCGTAGCTGATCGTGGTATTTTGCTCACCGACACAACCTCCAAAAAAATCATACATGATATTGCACATTTTTTACATTAACCGTGTAAATATAAAATGATATTGCACAGGACGTTGTTTTGTACAAAGATGACGTCATAATACGCTGTCATTTGTCAAAACGTTAGCCCCGATTATATTTTTGATGCTATGTCTTTTTTATTTGTGTTTGATTAAATGCATAGATAATCGAAATCGCTGAATGTTATTCTCATTTACCTTTTCTTTAGCAATGGTGAATTTGAATAATAAAAGTGCCTCTGAGAAAAAAACGTAAAAGTCAGTTAAGGTAAGCATTTACTTTACTTGATTTACTTGTCTTTTTGTTTAAATATAATTATTTAAAAAATGTGTATTAGTTACAATTTCATCGCATTTCGTTTGTTTTATAAATCATATAATAAAACAAGTAGACCTATGGACTTTTTAGCTGTGCATTATCATGTGTGTCGCCTCGTTCAAAATGGATTTTGCACTATCACACGATATTGAAGTGCATGTTTGTATATTATTAATCGATTCTACTATTATTGCTGTATAATATATTGTAGGTATCGATAACGCTTTGGAAAATTACTTTTTTTATTTAATGAAAGTTAGGTATTTATGGTATAAAATCATCAAAAACGATAATGGCTCTTTGCGCAATATCATGTACACAAAATATTGATACACATAGAATAACAGGTTACTGCCTGGTCTTGTGTAATACATCAGGTGAGGCTTAGAATAATATAACGGCGATGCTTGACGAGCCGTTATTTTATTCGTGCCGAACCTGATATATTTTTCAAGACCGGGCAGTAACCTGTTTTTCTATTTATCACACCACATTTTTAGTAAAATATCACCAAACGAGCTGGATAATACCTTATAATTAAAATTTCGTAATACTCAGTAAACTGTTTTCACTGCGAATACATAGATTACACGCATGTTCATTCATAAAATACTACAAATGCGAACTGAACTGTGTTGCAACGATAAATTTCATCGGAGAACATATAACGCCGAATTGTTTGGAGACGCCATTTTGGAGTTGTGTATTGAAATTGACATTTCCAAGATTGTGTCGATATTGACAGTATTTGACTATAGTGTTTTCAATTTTTGGTAATAATGTTTTTGGTTCAACATAAACTGACGTTTTGTGGTTACTTTCAGTGCATTTATAATGAATGCATTGAAATAATTTTGTATGGATGTTTTATCGTGTTCCATAGATGACGTCATCTCACTACCAAAGTGCGAGTTTATGTGAATATTAAAGAAATAACTTTTTGTGATTTATGACGACTAAAAATAATGAACCATATATTTTTTCGTATCAATTTGTTTGTTTTGTTGAATCTGATTCATTTTTACTGAAACTGTTGACTATATAGCTGATTCGGAATAATATGACGTACCTCCAAACATTGACTTATATAACGAAAGTTCCTGAAACAAAGTTATGCATTATGATTGTCAACATATTAAAATGTTATCACCAATCAAGACAACCACTGACACATGCAAATATACTTACTTTGTGTTATTAACGTTTCAAAATGTGAAATCGGTTATATCCTGCTAATAAATACTGACGGCAAGTCCGTTACTAAAGCTCACCGCAGTTTATAAAACGACAGTTTATTTAAGGGGGCGTACTGACGGCTACTACGTTGTAACATTTTTAAAAATACAATTATATTTTTTTATGAAGTATTAATTAAATAATTGCTTAACACGAAGGTCTCGTTTTTATAAGCAAACAAAAATATGTTATATATATAATTATAAAAAGCTGTCACTGTCACATCTTTCGGGGGCGCGTGAAAATTATTAGTAGTAGTAGTAAACAACGATTTGGATGAAATGTACTTTAAGTACCGCTATGCGCATGCGCACTATTGATAACTGTATTGTAGCGTTGCAAAGTTTTCATTGCAGTAGGCGCGTGTTCGAATCCTGATGGAACTGTGCAACGAAAAAATGTTGTATAGACACTTTATATATATTTTTCTTAACAATAACATAATTCTGTTATTGCTACTAGAAAAAATTATTCGTGAACAACTGAACTATGTTTTATTTTAATATGAGTTTATATTGATGGGAAATACCGTCGATACGCACCTTTAAAAGTTGAATACCAGGTATTGTTAAATACACACATGCACGTATTAGATGTTTATCAATGCACGCCACGGTGTTATCGTGTTTGAAACAGGCGAATTGGGATTATTTTATTTCCTTTTCGCCATATCCGCAACTTGGTTAGGAGACTCACCGGACCACTTCATTTGGATGTGTTAAGAAAATGTCCGGAAGTGAATCTTGCCAGCTTTGGTTGTGTCTACAAATTCTACTTTCGGTTTCAGGAACATCAGCTTATTCATTACCATTGGGCCACCTCAACACCACCGGACCACCTCATTCCGAGAAATTCCACCCCGTGGAAACATTGCGACCATAACGCGAGCGTTATGTGTAAAAAAATGTCGCAATGCAGCTTCCGTTGAGGTGTCAATATCAAGAAATGGACGTTAGCGGTGAGTGCGACTCTGTTTTTTGCTTATTGAAAAGCTGTGTGCGAGAATTTAAAAAATCGGAGAATGCTATTCCACACAAATATGTATATGCTTTACTCAAGTTACACAAACTCAGGGAAAATTGCGATATTGTATCCTGCAGAACTTTCGAAACATTGACTGTTTCAATGTCGACAAGAAAAACTTGAACATTTTTGCAAATTTCGAAGATTTTTGAACAGGAGTTCGACATATAAACATAATTGTTGATAGAATTACCATAATATGCTTCACGCACAATGTATGGAATTGGGTTAAATGTTCATTTTTGAAGATGTTATGGTCGCGATGCACACATGTTGTGGTGTCAATGCATGCTTGTGGTACTGATGCTAAGTTACTCTGTAGGATTTATAACAATAGTTTTGGGTGGGTTCTAAAACCATACGGCAAATGTTACTTTTTATGCCAAAATTATGCTATTGTTGTTGTTATTGTTTTGTTTCAGGTCAAGTTCTGGAGTTGTCAGCAGTTTCAAACGAACGATTCATATGTAACTTCTGTAAAAAGTCATTCAGCTTTAATTGATATAACTCAACAGAGGAGAATACGTGGACAATTTAATTGCGCCAATATCGCAGATCTCTTGTTTTAATTAACCTGTGTTATATACCATTAAAAGATAGCCCAAATAAAGTTTGTTCTTTACATTGACGTCAATAATTATACTCTCGCGGCAGTAACTTTTATAGGGGGTAAAACTCGCAAAATCAACAACAAGAAAAGCCTTCGATATGGAAAGCTTATTTTTACAAAATGCTGATGATTATTATTATTTTAAAAGAATCCTTTATTATGTATAATTGGTCGTGGCATATATATTGCGATTTAAAATAAGAAAAAAAAGTAAATACAAATTAACATAATACACATCATTTCCTTCTTTCTATTTCAAAGTAAAACAACCTTCGTAAACTGCAATGACTTCACATCTAAATCAAAGTTGTATACATACAATTAGTTCACATTATAATTTGCCTGTAGTATACAGACCTACTATTCGTATTGAAGACAATTGACGCGTGGCCAAAATACTGCTGACTTCATTATTTTCCATGTTCGCCGGCCGTGGGAATAAACGTGGTGTTTCGCTAGATGTATTCGAGATGTTGCACACAATAAACTTAACGGCTCTTTCATTGAAGTACTGTAAGTCGCTAACGTGACCATATATTCAACGTTGAAAAACATCAGAACTAATTTAACCCGCGACGACACTTTACGCAAATGCCTCAAAATGTTCTGGTACATCTTTTAAATATATACAATGTGAATCTCCAGCTTCATCAGCAGCGGTGAACCTTTATAAAAAGGCAAGTGACCAACTGCCAATACAACACAACACAACACAACACAAGACAACACAACACAATACAACACAACACAACACAAGACAACAAATATTTCATAATAACAAGAAATAATTATGAATACAATTGGGGTCACCGCATAAAAGCTTTTCAAGTCCTGCTTTTTATTTTGTTTCAATACATATATAGCTATGTCCAAATCATTGCCCACAAAAGCTGTAATCCACAATTTGACACACTTTGACACATGTAGAACAAAAACATGTTTAAAATTGTCAATTTAATAAGAAGACATATTTTGTGATTTGCGTATATTTTTTACCATAATTGTGGACCCCAGAAGTCAAATACATTCGAGTCGTACATAAACACCGCAATGATTGTTAGCTTATATTTGTATTTAAAAGAAGTTTGATTCAACTAATGTTCACCCCTGGCCTCTCTTATGACAGCCAATGAGTACTGCAGCTGAGTCCATCGCTCAGAATCGCCGCCTTTATCTGGATGATATTGAAGGGCAAGATGCCGGTAGCGAGAGTTTATATCGCTATTCGATGCACTTGCTGAAAGGCCGAAAAAGTTATATGCTTTCTCCAGGGCTTCACTTTTGGGTAGTCCAAACACCCATTGAGTAAGCCTGTCAGATAGAGATTTAGCAGCGTACGAAGCACCCGCCCCTCCTGCAATTGCACCAATAATACCTCCAACCGCCATTCCTATTGGACCAGCAACACTTCCAATAGCAACACCAATCATTTCACCGCCCATACCACCTGCAAGGCCTGCTGCGACGCTGACGCCGTTGTCAATGATATTTTTCACGCACCTCATACCGGATATCTCACCATTCCACCAACGCCGTATGTTGACAATCACATCCTAAGCAAGGCTCACCATCACCAAAGCAACTCGTATCAATGGCTTTGCTTTGCTGGCCTTATCCAAAGCCATGCCGACATGCCTAGCAACCGTATTTGTCTGCCCTATCGCCTGCACTACATTTGATAGGGCAGAAAATCTTTCAGGAGGCATCGTAGCGACAGCTCTCACGAAGTTATACTGCACCATCGCGGTAACACTGTCCCCTGGCACTGCTAAGTCCCAACTTTGACCCTTGTCTGGATTTGGATTGGGATTCTCTTTCATGAAATTATTCCAAACATCAAACATAACCTGCTTAAACTGGGGGTCCTTTTGCGCCGTCATCGTATCCTGTTCCATTCTTTCTGCCACCTTTTCGAAAACGCTAGGTATGTTGATGACAGCTGTTAATGACTGGATATATGGCTCTGCCACACTATTGGCTAGGCTGTCAGCAATAAAAAAAAATGATCCGAGCAAGGCTTTCAGGCTTGGATTCAAAACACGTCTCAAATGCCGTCATTACGTTCGGAGGCAAAAATGATGCCATCTGAAAAAAGAAGAAACAGGCAACACGAACATTAAATAGATCTACGTTTTGTCGTTTGTTATATCATACTTAGCAAGTTGAACTTGTTTTAGGAATAACTTAAACAATAACATTCAATTGATTCTTATTTTCAACTGAAAGAACTATATTCGTGTTGGCTGATCTACTTCATTTGTGAACGTGTTGTAGCATTAAATGATCTTATTTAAATGATTCCGAAATCATATTAAGTATGCTTAAATCTTATTTAAATGATTCCGAAATCATATTAAGTATGCTTAAATCTTATTTAAATGATTCCGAAATCATATTAATTATTTGCTTATAAAATTAACGGGTTCGATGTATAGTGCACATATATCGAACATAAAGATCCTAATTTAATGTAGTGTAAAACTGTCAAAGAAAACATAATATTAAGAGTGACACAGTCTTACTTGGGTGGGAAATGGTTTGTTGTTAATTGCACTCAAAGAGTGTTACAAAGAAGTATTAACTTCCAAATCCCGTTCGTGTCCCTACCGTGATTCTCAACAAGCGTCAATTCGTTTGACTATGGTACTCTTGTCATCAACAATTCTAGAATGATCCACCATTTGATTACTAACGTCCATTACAATCTACAGCATAGTTACTAAATGCTAGTAGGTATATTGGGTTTTATTTGGTATGTAGTTGCATTCGAAAAAGCATGGCTTTCTAGTTGACCAATTTTTTTAATTTCTTACGATTGACAATGGAATAGCGCATGCCTTTGTGTTATCCGCCTTCTAACCAGGCAACACGAAAGAAACTTGTGAAGCAAATTTTGAACTGTGGGTTGTAGCTGGTGAGTTCTATTTAATGATATTTGTGTTAACTAAAATGACATGATCATTTGATTAAAAGCTTATCTACGTGTATAACAAGCAATGCATTCATGTCATATCCCGTGATGGGAAATATATAAACTGAATGTTGTTACGTTCTTGTAAACAATATTACCACTGGGTAAGACGTGACACCGGATATTGGCCCATTATCGAGCCGAAATAGAGGATTCACTTCACAAACATTAAGTTTTATGCCAATTTTAAATAATGTGTTGATAATATGCTATAAATTGGCGCTTATGTACAAAGCCAAATAAATTTGGAAGACATTCGTGTAATTGCTATGACCATGTTGTAGATGAACAGTAGATGATCATCGTTTAATAAACAAATGCTCGCTGAAAAATTACCGGTCCTGGCTTATTTCAGTTATTTAATATTTTAAACATGTATATATAATTGTGAATCGAGCGATTGTTTACATATGCTATAATGAACACATGTTCCAAGTTCCAGTAATTTTGATTAATATATGGCTGAGATATGACTGCAATATTATGGTGACAGGTGTACTGAGGATTGATTAATTCAGTTGATCTTGCACAGGGTATTGCAGGCTACTGTACTGAGTATTGTTTAATAATATACTGTTATTTATAATCGGTGTAAGTTAGCCGGTGTAAAGTGTGCCTCTTTTTTGTTATTACACCTTAGTTTGACATACGTAAATAGCGTTTGGTGTACGTGCACGTCATTTGTCGTTCGTATTGCTTTAAATATAATAGTGTATATGGCAATATGTGTAACTTTTGCCTGTCTTTAGTTCACTGGTATATTGTTTTAACAGTTTGCATAAGCCGATAAATGACGCACATATGTTCATGTACTCAGTAAGGGGTTTATCGACAAAACATTTCATTGCTCGCTAAAACTCGGAATACAATCAAGCTTGCACGATAAGTACTCCGTTTATGCAAGGTTCCCACTGTCGTGCGATCCGCCACGATTGGCTATTCGTAGCTGATCGTGGTATTTTGCTCACCGACACAACCTCCAAAAAAATCATACATGATATTGCACATTTTTTACATTAACCGTGTAAATATAAAATGATATTGCACTGGACGTTGTTTTGTACAAAGATGACGTCATAATACGCTGTCATTTGTCAAAACGTTAGCCCCGATTATATTTTTGATGCTATGTCTTTTTTATTTGTGTTTGATTAAATGCATAGATAATCGAAATCGCTGAATGTTATTCTCATTTACCTTTTCTTTAGCAATGGTGAATTTGAATAATAAAAGTGCCTCTGAGAAAAAAACGTAAAAGTCAGTTAAGGTAAGCATTTACTTTACTTGATTTACTTGTCTTTTTGTTTAAATATAATTATTTAAAAAATGTGTATTAGTTACAATTTCATCGCATTTCGTTTGTTTTATAAATCATATAATAAAACAAGTAGACCTATGGACTTTTTAGCTGTGCATTATCATGTGTGTCGCCTCGTTCAATATGGATTTTGCACTATCACACGATATTGAAGTGCATGTTTGTATATTATTAATCGATTCTACTATTATTGCTGTATAATATATTGTAGGTATCGATAACGCTTTGGAAAATTACTTTTTTTATTTAATGAAAGTTAGGTATTTATGGTATAAAATCATCAAAAACGATAATGGCTCTTTGCGCAATATCATGTACACAAAATATTGATACACATAGAATAACAGGTTACTGCCTGGTCTTGTGTAATACATCAGGTGAGGCTTAGAATAATATAACGGCGATGCTTGACGAGCCGTTATTTTATTCGTGCCGAACCTGATATATTTTTCAAGACCGGGCAGTAACCTGTTTTTCTATTTATCACACCACATTTTTAGTAAAATATCACCAAACGAGCTGGATAATACCTTATAATTAACATTTCGTAATACTCAGTAAACTGTTTTCACTGCGAATACATAGATTACACGCATGTTCATTCATAAAATACTACAAATGCGAACTGAACTGTGTTGCAACGATAAATTTCATCGGAGAACATATAACGCCGAATTGTTTGGAGACGCCATTTTGGAGTTGTGTATTGAAATTGACATTTCCAAGATTGTGTCGATATTGACAGTATTTGACTATAGTGTTTTCAATTTTTGGTAATAATGTTTTTGGTTCAACATAAACTGACGTTTTGTGGTTACTTTCAGTGCATTTATAATGAATGCATTGAAATAATTTTGTATGGATGTTTTATCGTGTTCCATAGATGACGTCATCTCACTACCAAAGTGCGAGTTTATGTGAATATTAAAGAAATAACTTTTTGTGATTTATGACGACTAAAAATAATGAACCATATATTTTTTCGTATCAATTTGTTTGTTTTGTTGAATCTGATTCATTTTTACTGAAACTGTTGACTATATAGCTGATTCGGAATAATATGACGTACCTCCAAACATTGACTTATATAACGAAAGTTCCTGAAACAAAGTTATGCATTATGATTGTCAACATATTAAAATGTTATCACCAATCAAGACAACCACTGACACATGCAAATATACTTACTTTGTGTTATTAACGTTTCAAATGTGAAATCGGTTATATCCTGCTAATAAATACTGACGGCAAGTCCGTTACTAAAGCTCACCGCAGTTTATAAAACGACAGTTTATTTAAGGGGGCGTACTGACGGCTACTACGTTGTAACATTTTTAAAAATACAATTATATTTTTTTATGAAGTATTAATTAAATAATTGCTTAACACGAAGGTCTCGTTTTTATAAGCAAACAAAAATATGTTATATATATAATTATAAAAAGCTGTCACTGTCACATCTTTCGGGGGCGCGTGAAAATTATTAGTAGTAGTAGTAAACAACGATTTGGATGAAATGTACTTTAAGTACCGCTATGCGCATGCGCACTATTGATAACTGTATTGTAGCGTTGCAAAGTTTTCATTGCAGTAGGCGCGTGTTCGAATCCTGATGGAACTGTGCAACGAAAAAATGTTGTATAGACACTTTATATATATTTTTCTTAACAATAACATAATTCTGTTATTGCTACTAGAAAAAATTATTCGTGAACAACTGAACTATGTTTTATTTTAATATGAGTTTATATTGATGGGAAATACCGTCGATACGCACCTTTAAAAGTTGAATACCAGGTATTGTTAAATACACACATGCACGTATTAGATGTTTATCAATGCACGCCACGGTGTTATCGTGTTTGAAACAGGCGAATTGGGATTATTTTATTTCCTTTTCGCCATATCCGCAACTTGGTTAGGAGACTCACCGGACCACTTCATTTGGATGTGTTAAGAAAATGTCCGGAAGTGAATCTTGCCAGCTTTGGTTGTGTCTACAAATTCTACTTTCGGTTTCAGGAACATCAGCTTATTCATTACCATTGGGCCACCTCAACACCACCGGACCACCTCATTCCGAGAAATTCCACCCCGTGGAACCATTGTGACCATAACGCGAGCGTTATGTGTAAAAAAAATGTCGCAATGCAGCTTCCGTTGAGGTGTCAATATCAAGAAATGGACGTTAGCGGTGAGTGCGACTCTGTTTTTTGCTTATTGAAAAGCTGTGTGCGAGAATTTAAAAAATCGGAGAATGCTATTCCACACAAATATGTATATGCTTTACTCAAGTTACACAAACTCAGGGAAAATTGCGATATTGTATCCTGCAGAACTTTCGAAACATTGACTGTTTCAATGTCGACAAGAAAAACTTGAACATTTTTGCAAATTTCGAAGATTTTTGAACAGGAGTTCGACATATAAACATAATTGTTGATAGAATTACCATAATATGCTTCACGCACAATGTATGGAATTGGGTTAAATGTTCATT
Source organism: Congeria kusceri (assembly GCA_027627225.1). Classification (NCBI taxonomy): domain Eukaryota; kingdom Metazoa; phylum Mollusca; class Bivalvia; order Myida; family Dreissenidae; genus Congeria; species Congeria kusceri. Next base: position 30,490,452 of record CM051032.1, on the reverse strand, counting down.
TTTGAAGATGTTATGGTCGCGATGCACACATGTTGTGGTGTCAATGCATGCTTGTGGTACTGATGCTAAGTTACTCTGTAGGATTTATAACAATAGTTTTGGGTGGGTTCTAAAACCATACGGCAAATGTTACTTTTTATGCCAAAATTATGCTATTGTTGTTGTTATTGTTTTGTTTCAGGTCAAGTTCTGGAGTTGTCAGCAGTTTCAAACGAACGATTCATATGTAACTTCTGTAAAAAGTCATTCAGCTTTAATTGATATAACTCAACAGAGGAGAATACGTGGACAATTTAATTGCGCCAATATCGCAGATCTCTTGTTTTAATTAACCTGTGTTATATACCATTAAAAGATAGCCCAAATAAAGTTTGTTCTTTACATTGACGTCAATAATTATACTCTCGCGGCAGTAACTTTTATAGGGGGTAAAACTCGCAAAATCAACAACAAGAAAAGCCTTCGATATGGAAAGCTTATTTTTACAAAATGCTGATGATTATTATTATTTTAAAAGAATCCTTTATTATGTATAATTGGTCGTGGCATATATATAGCGATTTAAAATAAGAAAAAAAAGTAAATACAAATTAACATAATACACATCATTTCCTTCTTTCTATTTCAAAGTAAAGCAACCTTCGTAAACTGCAATGACTTCACATCTAAATCAAAGTTGTATACATACAATTAGTTCAAATTATAATTTGCCTGTAGTATACAGACCTACTATTTGTATTTAAGACAATTGACGCGTGGCCAAAATACTGCTGACTTCATTATTTTCCATGTTCGCCGGCCGTGGAAATAAACGTGGTGTTTCGCTAGATGTATTCGAGATGTTGCACACAATAAACTTAACGGCTCTTTCATTGAAGTACTGTAAGTCGCTAACGTGACCATATATTCAACGTTGAAAAACATCAGAACTAATTTAACCCGCGACGACACTTTACGCAAATGCCTCAAAATGTTCTGGTACATCTTTTAAATATATACAATGTGAATCTCCAGCTTCATCAGCAGCGGTGAACCTTTATAAAAAGGCAAGTGACCAACTACCAATACAACACAACACAACACAACACAAGACAACACAACACAATACAACACAACACAACACAAGACAACAAATATTTCATAATAACAAGAAATAATTATGAATACAATTGGGGTCACCGCATAAAAGCTTTTCAAGTCCTGCTTTTTATTTTGTTTCAATACATATATAGCTATGTCCAAATCATTGCCCACAAAAGCTGTAATCCACAATTTGACACACTTTGACACATGTAGAACAAAAACATATTATTTATGTTTAAAATTGTCAATTTAATAAGAAGACATATTTTGTGATTTGCGTATATTTTTTACCATAATTGTGGACCCCAGAAGTCAAATACATTCGAGTCGTACATAAACACCGCAATGATTGTTAGCTTATATTTGTATTTAAAAGAAGTTTGATTCAACTAATGTTCACCCCTGGCCTCTCTTATGACTGCCAATGAGTACTGCAGCTGAGTCCATCGCTCAGAATCGCCGCCTTTATCTGGATGATATTGAAGGGCAAGATGCCGGTAGCGAGAGTTTATATCGCTATTCGATGCACTTGCTGAAAGGCCGAAAAAGTTATATGCTTTCTCCAGGGCTTCACTTTTGGGTAGTCCAAACACCCATTGAGTAAGCCTGTCAGATAGAGATTTAGCAGCGTACGAAGCACCCGCCCCTCCTGCAATTGCACCAATAATACCTCCAACCGCCATTCCTATTGGACCAGCAACACTTCCAATAGCAACACCAATCATTTCACCGCCCATACCACCTGCAAGGCCTGCTGCGACGCTGACGCCGTTGTCAATGATATTTTTCACGCACCTCATACCGGATATCTCACCATTCCACCAACGCCGTATGTTGACAATGACATCGTAAGCAAGGCTCACCATCACCAAAGCAACTCGTATCAATGGCTTTGCTTTGCTGGCCTTATCCAAAGCCTTGCCGACATGCCTAGCAACCGTATTTGTCTGCCCTATCGCCTGCACTACATTTGATAGGGCAGCAAATCTTTCAGGAGGCATCGTAGCGACAGCTCTCACGAAGTTATACTGCACCATCGCGGTAACACTGTCCCCTGGCACTGCTAAGTCCCAACTTTGACCCTTGTCTGGATTTGGATTGGGATTCTCTTTCATGAAATTATTCCAAACATCAAACATAACCTGCTTAAACTGGGGGTCCTTTTGCGCCGTCATCGTATCCTGTTCCATTCTTTCTGCCACCTTTTCGAAAACGCTAGGTATGTTGATGACAGCTGTTAATGACTGGATATATGGCTCTGCCACACTATTGGCTAGGCTGTCAGCAATAAAAAAAATGATCCGAGCAAGGCTTTCAGGCTTGGATTCAAAACACGTCTCAAGTGCCGTCATTACGTTCGGAGGCAAAAATGATGCCATCTGAAAAAAGAAGAAACAGGCAACACGAACATTAAATAGATCTACGTTTTGTCGTTTGTTATATCATACTTAGCAAGTTGAACTTGTTTTAGGAATAACTTAAACAATAACATTCAATTGATTCTTATTTTCAACTGAAAGAACTATATTCGTGTTGGCTGATCTACTTCATTTGTGAACGTGTTGTAGCATTAAATGATCTTATTTAAATGATTCCGAAATCATATTAAGTATGCTTAAATCTTATTTAAATGATTCCGAAATCATATTAATTATTTGCTTATAAAATTAACGGGTTCGATGTATAGTGCACATATATCGAACATAAAGATCCTAATTTAATGTAGTGTAAAACTGTCAAAGAAAACATAATATTAAGAGTGACACAGTCTTACTTGGGTGGGAAATGGTTTGTTGTTAATTGCACTCAAAGAGTGTTACAAAGAAGTATTAACTTCCAAATCCCGTTCGTGTCCCTACCGTGATTCTCAACAAGCGTCAATTCGTTTGACTATGGTACTCTTGTCATCAACAATTCTAGAATGATCCACCATTTGATTACTAACGTCCATTACAATCTACAGCATAGTTACTAAATGCTAGTAGGTATATTGGGTTTTATTTGGTATGTAGTTGCATTCGAAAAAGCATGGCTTTCTAGTTGACCAATTTTTTTCATTTCTTACGATTGACAATGGAATAGCGCATGCCTTTGTGTTATCCGCCTTCTAACCAGGCAACACGAAAGAAACTTGTGAAGCAAATTTTGAACTGTGGGTTGTAGCTGGTGAGTTCTATTTAATGATATTTGTGTTAACTAAAATGACATGATCATTTGATTAAAAGCTTATCTACGTGTATAACAAGCAATGCATTCATGTCATATCCCGTGATGGGAAATATATAAACTGAATGTTGTTACGTTCTTGTAAACAATATTACCACTGGGTAAGACGTGACACCGGATATTGGCCCATTATCGAGCCGAAATAGAGGATTCACTTCACAAACATTAAGTTTTATGCCAATTTTAAATAATGTGTTGATAATATGCTATAAATTGGCGCTTATGTAAAAAGCCAAATAAATTTGGAAGACATTCGTGTAATTGCTATGACCATGTTGTAGATGAACAGTAGATGATCATCGTTTAATAAACAAATGCTCGCTGAAAAATTACCGGTCCTGGCTTATTTCAGTTATTTAATATTTTAAACATGTATATATAATTGTGAATCGAGCGATTGTTTACATATGCTATAATGAACACATGTTCCAAGTTCCAGTAATTTTGATTAATATATGGCTGAGATATGACTGCAATATTATGGTGACAGGTGTACTGAGGATTGATTAATTCAGTTGATCTTGCACAGGGTATTGCAGGCTACTGTACTGAGTATTGTTTAATAATATACTGTTATTTATAATCGGTGTAAGTTAGCCGGTGTAAAGTGTGCCTCTTTTTTGTTATTACACCTTAGTTTGACATACGTAAATAGCGTTTGGTGTACGTGCACGTCATTTGTCGTTCGTATTGCTTTAAATATAATAGTGTATATGGCAATATGTGTAACTTTTGCCTGTCTTTAGTTCACTGGTATATTGTTTTAACAGTTTGCATAAGCCGATAAATGACGCACATATGTTCATGTACTCAGTAAGGGGTTTATCGACAAAACATTTCATTGCTCGCTAAAACTCGGAATACAATCAAGCTTGCACGATAAGTACTCCGTTTATGCAAGGTTCCCACTGTCGTGCGATCCGCCACGATTGGCTATTCGTAGCTGATCGTGGTATTTTGCTCACCGACACAACCTCCAAAAAAATCATACATGATATTGCACATTTTTTACATTAACCGTGTAAATATAAAATGATATTGCACAGGACGTTGGTTTATACAAAGATGACGTCATAATACGCTGTCATTTGTCAAAACGTTAGCCCCGATTATATTTTTGATGCTATGTCTTTTTTATTTGTGTTTGATTAAATGCATAGATAATCGAAATCGCTGAATGTTATTCTCATTTACCTTTTCTTTAGCAATGGTGAATTTGAATAATAAAAGTGCCTCTGAGAAAAAAACGTAAAAGTCAGTTAAGGTAAGCATTTACTTTACTTGATTTACTTGTCTTTTTGTTTAAATATAATTATTTAAAAAATGTGTATTAGTTACAATTTCATCGCATTTCGTTTGTTTTATAAATCATATAATAAAACAAGTAGACCTATGGACTTTTTAGCTGTGCATTATCATGTGTGTCGCCTCGTTCAATATGGATTTTGCACTATCACACGATATTGAAGTGCATGTTTGTATATTATTAATCGATTCTACTATTATTGCTGTATAATATATTGTAGGTATCGATAACGCTTTGGAAAATTACTTTTTTTATTTAATGAAAGTTAGGTATTTATGGTATAAAATCATCAAAAACGATAATGGCTCTTTGCGCAATATCATGTACACAAAATATTGATACACATAGAATAACAGGTTACTGCCTGGTCTTGTGTAATACATCAGGTGAGGCTATGAATAATATAACGGCGATGCTTGACGAGCCGTTATTTTATTCGTGCCGAACCTGATATATTTTTCAAGACCGGGCAGTAACCTGTTTTTCTATTTATCACACCACATTTTTAGTAAAATATCACCAAACGAGCTGGATAATACCTTATAATTAAAATTTCGTAATACTCAGTACACTGTTTTCACTGCGAATACATAGATTACACGCATGTTCATTCATAAAATACTACAAATGCGAACTGAACTGTGTTGCAACGATAAATTTCATCGGAGAACATATAACGCCGAATTGTTTGGAGACGCCATTTTGGAGTTGTGTATTGAAATTGACATTTCCAAGATTGTGTCGATATTGACAGTATTTGACTATAGTGTTTTCAATTTTTGGTAATAATGTTTTTGGTTCAACATAAACTGACGTTTTGTGGTTACTTTCAGTGCATTTATAATGAATGCATTGAAATAATTTTGTATGGATGTTTTATCGTGTTCCATAGATGACGTCATCTCACTACCAAAGTGCGAGTTTATGTGAATATTAAAGAAATAACTTTTTGTGATTTATGACGACTAAAAATAATGAACCATATATTTTTTCGTATCAATTTGTTTGTTTTGTTGAATCTGATTCATTTTTACTGAAACTGTTGACTATATAGCTGATTCGGAATAATATGACGTACCTCCAAACATTGACTTATATAACGAAAGTTCCTGAAACAAAGTTATGCATTATGATTGTCAACATATTAAAATGTTATCACCAATCAAGACAACCACTGACACATGCAAATATACTTACTTTGTGTTATTAACGTTTCAAATGTGAAATCGGTTATATCCTGCTAATAAATACTGACGGCAAGTCCGTTACTAAAGCTCACCGCAGTTTATAAAACGACAGTTTATTTAAGGGGGCGTACTGACGGCTACTACGTTGTAACATTTTTAAAAATACAATTATATTTTTTTATGAAGTATTAATTAAATAATTGCTTAACACGAAGGTCTCGTTTTTATAAGCAAACAAAAATATGTTATATATATAATTATAAAAAGCTGTCACTGTCACATCTTTCGGGGGCGCGTGAAAATTATTAGTAGTAGTAGTAAACAACGATTTGGATGAAATGTACTTTAAGTACCGCTATGCGCATGCGCACTATTGATAACTGTATTGTAGCGTTGCAAAGTTTTCATTGCAGTAGGCGCGTGTTCGAATCCTGATGGAACTGTGCAACGAAAAAATGTTGTATAGACACTTTATATATATTTTTCTTAACAATAACATAATTCTGTTATTGCTACTAGAAAAAATTATTCGTGAACAACTGAACTATGTTTTATTTTAATATGAGTTTATATTGATGGGAAATACCGTCGATACGCACCTTTAAAAGTTGAATACCAGGTATTGTTAAATACACACATGCACGTATTAGATGTTTATCAATGCACGCCACGGTGTTATCGTGTTTGAAACAGGCGAATTGGGATTATTTTATTTCCTTTTCGCCATATCCGCAACTTGGTTAGGAGACTCACCGGACCACTTCATTTGGATGTGTTAAGAAAATGTCCGGAAGTGAATCTTGCCAGCTTTGGTTGTGTCTACAAATTCTACTTTCGGTTTCAGGAACATCAGCTTATTCATTACCATTGGGCCACCTCAACACCACCGGACCACCTCATTCCGAGAAATTCCCACAAAACTAACTAAAATTAAAAATTATTAAAAAACATATAATGCGTATGGGAAGACATTTATATTTGTGATCATCGTCAGTTGTCACACACTTCATAATGGGTTGTAGTAAGCACTCAAACGGGTAACATTTTAGTACATCGAGTATCATAGACACATTCTTTTAATGACTTCAACTTATAAACATCATGTAGCCTTTATTGGTGTACATTATTTAACGAAACTACGACCGAGTGTTCTGTTATCATTCCTACTGGTAATCACATTGGCCGATTTCTTAAAAAGCACTTTTATCATAAAAAATAATACAAAATTGGAAATTTATACGTACTGTTTACAATATGTTTGTACCACCGGACCACCTCGGAAGTCACCACCGGACATTTTCTTAACACCTCGAAATGAGGAGGTCCCGTGAGTCTCCTAACTGTGCGTTAGCGAGTATTTAACCCAAGCGAAGTTGACTATTTATAACTTACAACAGTGAAACAGATAATGAAAGTGCTGAAAACAAGTTCTCGACACTTTTCGTGTCTCCCTACAAGAGAAAATTACTAAAGAATCTAGTATTGATTACCATTTAAATAAATCGTAACTGACTTGAGTTTTGCCTAGTGCAAATGTGGTAATCGATTCGTACGCATTCACAGTTTGACATAATGCAAACTGTCGGTTAATAATTAGGTTCATGGAATATCTTAAAACAGTAGGCATGTACATGTATGTTATGTTATTATAGCGCGAGTGTTTCTAAACTATGTTATAAAATTCTTGTAATAATTCGCTGTTACCGCTCTGTTGTTTATTTTAAACATGCCATATTAATATTTAGCTATAAGTTTTGCAGTATGAGATTTGTCCCGTTTTCAATGAACTTTTGAAAGTCTTATAGAATAAAGGGAATATTCCTCCATAGTTTGTCATATAAAAATAAGAATTAATTTTCGATTTATCGTTGTTTATCGGCCAAAACACACGATTTGGAGTTCTCATGCGTAGAACCAAGAGAGCGTTAGCCCGAGTGGTTCACTAGCCAAGCATTAGAAAAACCAAGACTTGTTTATTGGACGATAAACAAAGATAATGCGAATATTATTACGATTCTATCATTATTTGACTTACAGTTTTGCAATTGTAATGAGAACTATATTTTACTATGCTCCGCTCAGAAGCGGGACTACTTTTTGCGTTGTTTATAGGGTAGTTTAACAACGATGATTCTGCTATTTGTCTATAGGAAAAAAAGCGAGTATCATGTTAGAATAGTAAATACATGTGCTCTTTCCGCATAATCCATCTTGCCTTGCATTCGTTGTCTGTGGAATGATAATACGATGTCATAGATGTGCATCTCGGAAAAAAATCGGTTTTACAGTTGAACGGTTAGCAGGCGGGGGGGGGGGGAGACTGACTTGGGATATAATGCGGATTATATAGTGATATGGCAGACGGGAAAGGTTCTGATTATGCGGCCTAAACGATTTTAGACAGACGCAAATAATCAATTTGCAGTAAAGCCTAATATAACCTCCTATTGTGATTATAGTTTACAATGAATGCTAGTTATAATTTTCTTACCAACCCCTATATTTGTGTCCAAATAGATAGAAGAGCGTTTAAATTTGAAATACAAGCGGCGACCTTCACTCAGTTTCTTTCTGTGAGTTACTAGCTTGCAGGGATACCTTATGACTATTGAAAGTAAACATGCAATTCGCTCCTCACCAACGTTTGTTTAAGGATAAATTTTCCTTTATTGCAATAGAAGTTGCATATCAAGCATTAAAATGTTCTATTTCTTGTAGATCGGTTTGAATTGTATACTTTGTTTATTACGTTTAATGCTTGGGGATTAATTGATGTTTATTTAGGTGTTCAGGTATTTAGAATATGATTACATCTGTGGAAACGTATATAAGATACCCACGAAAATAATCCTCTGGAAATTAAAAAAGTAATTGTTCAATTGTTCGTACATAACATGTTATACTTCATATAATGAAGTACCAACGAAATATCGTACTGAAAATTTTGAACTATATTTCCGTCAATGGGTTTAAAAGTAAAAACAATCTTCAATGTTTTGACATATAAGCTGTATATACATTAAATTAAATAAAATTCACCGTAGACCGGTTATTCAACTGCTGTTCACAGACCTACTATTTGCAATAGAGGTCATTTGGAGCATGACATTACAACGTTTTCCGTGGAATAACTGTGGTGTTTATAATTTGCGCTCGAAAAGTATGTTTTTAAATGTCAACACTTGTATAAACTATTATTATAATTATAATCATATATTGTTTTTCAACATGGTAAACATCTTAAACAAATCAATATTTTAGCAAAAGAAATAAATGAAAAACAAGCTTCAATATGTTCAAAGAGAGAACATTTTCTTCCTCCAATCGCTGTATAAGTAAAGAGCATGATGCAAATTGTTATAACTGAGTTGTCTGAAAAAAAGCCTCTAAACAGTTGCATTCATTAAAATCAAGTTATAAAGGAAATACTAACTAATTAAACAATGTTTAGATGCATGAGATACCGACGGATATACTACTCATATGGTTTGACATTCATGCTCTCAATGATTTAAAGCTTTACCATATAAAATAGAAACAACAACATACCATCGTCAGTGATTGTAGATGTATAATTGACTTAATTTGGGATTTAAATATTGTTTTGCAACAAGCAATCCTTAACACTTGCATTCATGTAACTGAAGTAAATATTGAGTTATAAATAAATAAGTTATTTGAAGCAAACGGCCTTGCTGCCCGTTACGATAGTTGATTCAAAGCCTTTCCGTGCAGTTATGAAACACGTTTTACAGTCCGTCATTGGCGAGTTTACTGATTATGGAAATCCAATATCGTTTTGCAAACTCATGCGAACGTAATTACTTTATATAGATCAGCAATACGACGAGCAGTTAACCATAGTGCCTTTTCGCAACATCTTAAATACATGCAGACCTTCTAGTCCATCGGTAGTTTCTGTCTTATATAAGTCAGTCACCATGGCTGTAAGTATTTTCTTTTTCAATTTCTAGTCATCTAGCTTTCGCTATTTGACAAAAAGCTGATTATTGTAAATGAATAATTGAACTCATACGCGCATGGCAAAGGTGAACATTTAACTCTTATTTAGTATATGTGATTAAGCATTGGATACTGTTTGTTGTATACAAAATATAGTGAAACTGGAATACATTCCCAGTATTAAAAAAAACAATTTGTATCACGCAGGAATTTTATCGTTTGAACAAAATATTGATAGTGCACGTAGTGCATGTAGTTTCACGAAAATATTCATTTTTCTTGCAATTTTATATCTAATGTGGTTCAAAATATATTTTGTGTATGAATTGACCTCATGTTTTTTAAAGAAATGAAGTTAAACAACTTCAAGTTAGAATAGTTAAACGCGTCATATGAACGGTTGTTAAAACACTTGTCAGGTTTAGACTTACATTGGCCAACTTGAATTTTTTAAACTTGTAAAATTATAATAATCATAGACGCTCAGTGAACTGCATAACAACGAATAGTTTTGCTGAATGTATAAATTACAAACCGCCAATTTAGTAGGTCACACAAAGGTCGAAAATAAATACTAGTATGGGTCAAAAAGTTAGTACTGAACGTAAACAAATACAAAACAAGCTTTTGTACTGCTTTAATAGTACGAGAAAAGTGAACTATTATGTGTATTGAAAATAAACCAATATAGTCCCTCCACTGACTTAGTCTTTTCCTAAAATTAGCTGTAGATCCATTGTAAAAATAATCCAAATATCTTTATGGAAATACCGTTCAATGAACTACACAGGCTAAAATTGACCAGTTGCAAAATTATAGATCGCTTCGCCTTTCTGTTTGTCTATGGTTGTCTGTAAAAGGATTTGAAGTTAATTGATTGGATCATGGAACCATGTGCTATTATTTACCACTGAGATATAAACCCATAAATGGTCAACTCAATCTTCGATAGACAAGTAGCAACTGGTCAATTGACTTGAAAGTTGAGCGTATAACTGAAACTTTCCTATCATAGAGAAGTTGTAACGAAATAGTAATACATTGTACATTTATTCAAGCCCATAACTGTTGGCTAACTTAAATAATAAAAATGCTATCTCCTATTTTAAATTTCTGGAAAAAACTACTGATTAAATCTTTGAATATAATGCAAAAAAAGAACTTTGTCAAAAAGTATCCGTTTAGGGTTTGTCGTAATGAAGCTTATACATGCAATTTAAATGGCGATATGTTGTTCAGACATAAATTCTTAAATAGTTGAAGATGTTTTTGTTGTAAATTTACAACATATTCAACGTTGACAGACATTATACATTCTGATAAATCGAACTTATTTGTATTGTACTGCAAAAACGTCAAAATTTCACAACCTAGTAAAATATATATAATTGTATCGTTGAGTGACTTTTTTTGGCCACAAAGCGATGGTGATATTGATTTAATGCACCGATAAATGTTTCCCCCCCCCCCCGGGGGAGGCGGGCGGGCATATAAGCAAATACGGGACTTTAGACTGAAAGCGATTTCCGACAGGCGGGAATTTGACATTCCGAATGATTCCGTGTCGGAAAGACATTGGTCGGATTTTATATTCTGGTAGTTTAGGCCCCCGGGCCATTTGAAAGACATATTGCATCTCCCACTGACGGGATTTAGACAGATATGCTTTGCTCTAGGGTGGGGAATATTACCCAAACAAATAAAATTTGTCTATTCCCTGGGTCAGCCGGCCGCCGACCCCCCCCCCTGGGGGAAAATATTGATAGGTGCATAACAGTTAACTTGAAATATTACAACATGTACATCGTTGTTTGATATATACATTTTGATCATTCAATATTATATTTTTGTTCTGCAAAAAATGTCATATTTTTACAATCTAGTAAAATATATTAATGTATATATTATATGTCTTCTAGATAGGTTACATAGGCGAATTTATTTACGAATAACAATTAACATGTACATGCATTACACACAGTCACAGCCCAAACCCCACATACAATGAACAAACATAAATATTTATAATGATAATTATAAGATTCTACAATGAAACATTGTACTCACCGTTACATGAAATTGAATACAAAGGAGGGAGGTAAATTTCATAGTCAATGACATCCGTGCAGTACGTAATCTAGTTCAATTCTGAACGAAGAAAGCGATGGCGGCCGCTACGGTCATGATTTACTGAACATCACATGAAGTATTAAACAGAGGCTAAATTGCACATACTTATACCATCCAAAATACATTTTGATAATTATTAAATTTTAATAAAAATGTAGTTAATGCACGATGCCGAACAACCGTACATATTTCGGTCAGGAAGCGGCCAGAATACGGCCATCAAAACATAAATGGCGGAGAACAGAACGCTGATCACTTCTTACATAACATATCAAATACTAAAATACTTTATTGAGATAACTGGATATTAATACTTTATACAGGAAAAGCAACATTTTTGAATGTGCTTAATGATCAATCGCAGTTACATTATGAGAAATTGACATCAGACTACAGCTGGAAAACTAATGTAAACAAAAGGGAGACAATTTGTGTTCGTGAAATAAATTGTTTAAAGTGCACACGGATTGAAGTATTACTATGGATGTTTTCAGATAGTTTGGACCAAGAGGACCAGCTTCATTGCCTTGTGTGTTGAAGTTATAATCACAAGACATTGTCTGTTAGTTTTCTTGGTCCAAGACAACTAAGGAAAATCACTACATCGTCACTTACTTGTTAAAGCTTACTGATTATTGAAACAAGAGGATTATACGGCCCATAGGCGCTCATCTGAGTTTGAAGATATTGGCTTTGCAGTGTTAGAGGGGAAGATTTTAAAAATCATTTTGCTATTTAAGTCTTTAAAAACCGCGTGACCCCGGGGCGTGGCTTCTTTTTATCGCAGGGGCTTAATTTGAACAATCTTTAAAGAGGACCACTGTACAAGTTTACATACCAAATAGGCAACCTCTGAGCCTTGCCGTTTCAGAGGAGGAGATTGTTAAAACCTACATGCCATATAAATCTATAGAAAACATGTTACACCGGAAGGTGGCTTCTTTTTACCACAGAGGTATAATAAGAACAATCTTTGTAGAGGACCACTTTACAATGTATCACGCAAAATATTAAACATCTGGGCCTTGCACTTTAGGCTGTCTTCACATATCTTTTATAAATCAAATCATTTGCTTGTCCTCAATTTATTTTTATTATTCCGTTTCAAATGGTTATTAGAAAATTAAAAAAGTACTTTCTAAAAATTCAAATATAAATGAGACCATTCTGAAGCCATTTAACTAGTGTTCATTTCACTACACTTTCTGAGGCTTAACATACATGTGTGAGTAATACAAAGGTTTTGCAGATAAACTGCACGAGAATACAGGGTGTTCCAATTTCATTCCTTGTTTAATATTAAATATATATATATATACACTTTAGCAGGAATCAAGATGATGGTTGTGCTGAAACTTCTGTCCATAGGAAACTTGAAAGGGAATCTCTGTGCATATGGCATACGCTCCAAAAGTTGTAAGAAAGTGATTATCTTAAAGCTAAGGGCAATGTGGTTCCAGATCAAAAATGCAATAGAAATGGGACTTGTAGCTCAAAAACAATGGAGCCAGATGTGGAAGGAGAGCTAGTAAAAGAAATTGGTCAGTAACATGTTGAAGTTGGTGTCCTTATAATAGATGACGACTGTACAAGATTAGCTAGAGTAAGAAAAGATCTGACACATTGTGTAGAGAAATGGAGTGACCAAAAACACACGGTGAAGCACATTAGCAACAGCTTGTATTCCCTACAGAAAAAAACATAAAGACCTTTCAGTTATGGTTATTAAACACATACAAAAGTGTTTAAACTATTCTTTAGCGCAAAACAAAGCTGACGTTGAGAAATTTACATCAGCTTTTAAACAAATTGTTCCTCATCTGTTTGGAGACCATTAACATTGTGGGGAATGGTGTGGCTACAAGAAAAGTCCACAGACCTATAAACACAGAGGTTTGCCTTATTGTAGATCTTTGACTGGAGGAACACTTAGGTAAGATTTAGAAGCTGTATGGTAGCTGCAAAGGCTCCAAAAAAAACACACTACTCTGGCTCAGAAAGCCTGCACATCAAAACTAGTTGTGCCGTTGCACAGAAAAATATTGGAGCTTCTTACGTGAACGCAGTAAATCAAAGTATAGGAATATCACCTGGAACATTGCTACTATTTCATGCTACCAAATAAAACAAACTTGCAAGCGAAGAATAGAAATTGCAAACAGTGTTGAATTCAAGAGAAGAAAATTGGAACGGAAGTCAAAGCTAAAGTTTGACAACATTAAAAGTGAAATTCGTGAAGGTCCAACATTTAAGAGTGGAATATGTGCAACATGTAGTAATACAGACGTAACAGAAATTCCCCCTCCTAAAAGTGTACAAAAAACTGAAAAGGTTAAAACTGATTAGTTGATTGGTGTTAACAAAAACTTCTGTGATATTGAAACAACATCATTACGTAAAGATGCAGACATAATACAGATTGCTTCAAACTGTGCAGATAAATGTTTCAACTGTTACCTTGCTTCCGTCGAAACCCACGTCATCTAAAGTTACAGGTCTGACTGTCACGGGCAGCTCCATGCTCTACAATGGTAAGCATGTTGATGCTAAAACACTTGTAGAGGCACTTAACATGTTTGTAACATTCATTGAACACCACCAGCCTTGAATTCTTGTGGGTCAAAACTTTCTAAAGTTCGACTTTCCGCGTGTAATTAGGGCATTTGAACATGCACTTTCCATTGAGCCACTTTCAAAGTATGTTTTAGGGATAGCGGACACTCTCTCATTGTTTAAGGCCACACACACAGGCCTTGCAAAATACTCTCAAGAGTATCTTGTGAGTCATTCTTCCCACAATGCTCTGGGTGATTCGCGAAGCCTGCAGAAGTTATGCTCTACTGTTGGTGTTACAGACTCTCAATTTTCGGTTCACAGCTATACTGTTCAGTCAGAAATCAATAAGTTCTAATATCAGTGTGAAAGTGTAAAAAACTTTGAAACATTCAATGAACTCAAAGTAAACAATATCATTTCCAAGGGAATGACAGAGAAAATAGCCAACAGTGGACTTTGTTTAGCTCACCTTCAGTTATCAGTTAAACGAGGCGGACTGGATGGGCTAAAATTTCTTCTTTCTGAATTGACACCACATGGAAAACCAAGAGTAACAAAAAACAAGAAAATAATTGAACAACTATTTGACTACCTTAAAGACAAATCCTAAAGCATTGGTGTGTTAAAGTCTCAAAATTGACACTCAGCATAACATATTTTTGTTTGTACAAACTAAATTAATGAATAAATCAATATTACACATTGTCAACCATGTAAACAGTTTATCAGCAGAGCGTCTGTTTTTATACCTGAATATTGTTCTCTCTCTTTCGTGCTATGCAGCTCAAGTTTTCCTTTGTTAACATTTGAATTATCATGAACTGTCATTCCTTTTGAAAAACATTTGAGGGTCTGGAACACCATACTGATGCTTAGAAACCTACATATTTGATTTTGTGTCACTACATCAAGGTTTGAATTCTATATCAATTTCAGACATTATATCAACAAATATACATTTTAGACTATGTTTTTTTTTTAACTTGTTTTACAGTAGGCTAAGGCATGTAATACTTCTTGTTTGTAAATATACTTCAATTCTAAATACAAAGAGGTTTTATTATTTTCAAAATCATTTTTATTCCAAGCGAAACCTTGTGCCTTGCGAATGCATGTTTCTACAGAAGCAAACTGTCCTCATTCAGTATTTGTGATAACTGCTATTGATGTTATTATTATTATTATTATACACTACTGGTAGTAATTAGTATTCTTGTTATTGGATTATTTAGCTGTTACAAATATTTTTTTGTTGAAGTGCCATTTTTCAAACATGCAAAAATAAGGTGTACGGTAGTGCTCTTTTCTAAAATATAATTCGATTAATAATGTGACCGGTACACTGTTTTCTAGTTTTATGATGAGAACATATATATGAAAACATTCAAGTACTTTGGCAGAGTTCTTTTAAATTTAATATAATTAAAAAAATGTTTATTTATAAAATGAGAAATCGCTTTGGCTTTGTCGGTCACAAAAAGAACATAGTATCATTTAGTCCTATGTTATGTCCATGTTCAGTAGTTGTGATTATTGATATTGAAATTATTACCATTATTAATCATTTCTTTTATAATCTGTTATGAATGTAATACATTGTATGAATTTTTTTCCAGCGTGTATCTGTATTTCTAGCAAACTGTATAATTAGGTCTGTAAAATTGCTGTATTTTGTGAAAAATAACGAGAAGGTAGTGATCATTTTTTACAATTTTATTCGATTAATAATATGATGACCTGTATATTTTATTCTTGTTTTATCTTAGCAACACATAGATTAATACATTCATGTAGTTTGGCAGAATTCTATTATGTAGAACTTCATATATTTCCAAAATTGTGGTTGATACAGTAAGACTTTCTTCGGCTTTGTCGGTCACACTGAATACATAAAACATGTTATTCTTTTAGCATTTACATTCTGAATCGCATTTTTTGGTAATGTTTACTTTCATTAAATGTATATTGATTAATATAAGCTTACATCAAACCTTAAATTTGTCCTTTTCATCTTTTATTGGGGATTTAAGGTAGTCTTGAGACACTCGAAAATGTAGCAGTTTTTATGCAAAAGTGCACGTTATAAAGTTGCAAATTAGATCATAACAAGACTGATAACCATATGTTTTTATTTCATTTTTCACATAGTATTTGTATGTATTCCTTGCAGACAAAGTTTAAACAAATCTATTATTGGCAAAAAAAAACAAAAAACTGTAGCAACACTCCTTAATCAAATTGTTATTTCGGAATATAGAAAATAAAAGTGAAAGTGTGCGTTCTGTTCTCCGAAGCTCTCCTCCGAGTTTAAAAATAGCATCTGCATATATGCGTAACGACGTAGACACACGCAAAGTTTACACAGTCGCTGGATTTAAATTATTGCACACGTGTTTTACGCAGACTTCTTGAACTATGAACGAAGTTCGTTTAAATGGCATCTGACAAATAAGCACCGTGAAATTGTGTTCAAAAGGATTTACTTTAACTTAAAAGTGTTCTCTTTACGTGTTGTTCACATTCACAATTGGATTATAAATACATAGGATGTAAAAGATTCTAATGATTGAATCTTGGCCGGACGTTCGTTTTTGGGCCGATCGAACACAAACGGCCAACCACGAACCGAAAACTGGCCGAAATGTGGTCGACCATCGTTCGAAAACTGGCCGCGGACAACCGTACACATTTCGGTCAGGAAGCGGCCAGAATACGGCCATGAAAACAAAAATGGCGGAGAACAGAACGCTGATCACTTCTTAGATAACATATCAAATACTACAATACTTTAGTGAGATAACTGGATATTAATACTTTATACAGGAAAAACTACATTTTTAAATGTGCTTAATGATCAATAGAAGTTACATTAGGAGACATTGACATCAGACTACAGCTGGAAAACTAATGTAAACAAAAGGGAGAAAATTCGTGTTCGTGAAATAAATCGTTTAAAGTGCAAACTTATTGAAGTATTACTATGGATGTTTTAAGATAGTTTGGACCAAGAGGACCAGCTTAAATGCCTTGTGTGTTGAACTGATAATCACAAGACATTGTCTTTTTTCTTGGTCCAAGACAACTAAGGAAAATCACTACATCGTCACCTACTTGTTAAAGCTTAAGGATTATTGAAACAAGATGATCATACGGCCCATAGGCGCTCATCTGAGTTTGAAGATATCGGCCTTGCAGTATCAGAGGTGAAGATTTTAAAAATCATTTTGCTATTTAAGTCTTTAAAAACCGCGTGATCCCGGGGCGTGGCTTCTTTTTATCGCAGGGGCTTAATTTGAACAATCTTTAAAGAGGACCACTGTACAAGTTTACATACCAAATAGGCAACCTCTGAGCCTTGCGGTTTCAGAGGAGGGGATTGTTAAAACCTACATGCCATATAAATCTATAGAAAACATGTGACAACGCAAGGTGGCTTCTTTTACAACAGAGGTATAATAAGAACAATCTTTGTGGAGGACCACTTTACAATGTATCACGCAAAATATTAAACATCTGGGCATTGCACTTTAGGCTGTCTTTCCATTTCTTTTATAAATCAAATCATTTGCTTGTCCTCAATTAATTTTTATTATTCCGTTTCAAATGGTTATCAGAACACTTAACAAAAGTACATTATAAAAATTCAAATATAAATGAGACCATTCTGAAGCCATTTAACTATTGTTTATTCCACTACGCTTTCTGAGGCTTAACATACTTGTGTGAATACATGGTGTTCCAATTTCATTTCTTGTTTAATATTTAAAAAAACAAAAAAAATTATATATATATATATATATATATATATATAATATCAAACAAGGAATGAAATATATATATATTCACTTTAGCAGGAATGAAACCGGATTCATCCTACTCGATAACCAATACTTATACCATTAAAAAATTAACATGATTATGAGTTCATTCAACATTGTCACATTCTTTTAATGTTAGAATTAATTTCTGAAATTTTCACGACAATTCTTGAAAAACATGTGTGTACAAATAACTTGGTTTAATGGGCGTGTAATTCTTCACCAGTTGCATATACAGTAAACGTATATAAATTCGTCGGTATGAAATTCCGTTGGTACTTAATTTCGTGGATTTTAAATTTTGAAAAAAAAAATCCAGTGCTCGAACAGTCGATAAATGCATTTAATTCTAACGACGTGAACTTCGGGCATTCGGAGTAAATAATGATCCCATTCAAGAAAAGTTTCATTTTGAATTTTAAATTTAAAACATGTTTAGGGCTTTTTTTTACCTCTGTGTTTGACTGCCTCTGCCCACAACAGCAACAACCCATCTCCGCTTGTGTGTGATGGAAAAGTTATCTGCAAACGTGTATGCACCTGTAAATAGTTAGTACGATGCTATTTACAAACAAAAGTCACGCAATTATCCATATCATATGAATACAATTTGGAATTAGGATTTTGACGCTAGAACTGTTTTTTGTTACATACACTTTTATATGCTGGCTTTCAAAACGACGCTAAAACCGTTGATACATTTTAGCGTATGTGTGCAGGAAATTTAAGAACAGGGAAAGTAACTTCTTCAAATAAAGTTTGTCAATATTTTCAAGTTCCAAGTATCTTAACTACAAAATGAGTTTGTTAGCCGATATACAGAACAAACAACACATATATCACAATTATCTCTCAAACATATGCCTCGTCACAGATTATTGGATATATATAATTCATGAAAAAGTTGTTTGTTATGTTAAAGGTGCTTATCGACGGCAACTACGGTATTATATTTTCCAAAATAAAATAATACTTTATGAAGTATTCATTAAATGTTTACTTTTTACAAAGGTCTCATTTTTATAAACAAACCATAAAATATTTTTTTTAGATTCATAAAAAGTTGTCACCTAGACACTTTTCGCGGTCGCTGGAAAATAAGTAGTTGTAAATTAGATATGAGTGAAAATGTACATGAAATACACGCCTGCGCACTATTGATAAATGTAGTCTAGCGCATTAAAAACGAGCGCGATTTTGTAGGCGTGAGTGCAAATCCTGCCGGAACCGTGTATCGAAAAAAAATTGGGCGCTGCAAATATTTGTTTGATTCCACCAATACTATATAAAAATGTATTTGTGAAAAATGAAAAAATATGTGTCTATGTTTATAGGATATTCCGTCGGTATGCCCCTTTAACAAGTAAATAGCGTATATGTAAAACTTGAAGTATAATCAATATTCTTAGAACTATCAAAATGACATGAGAACAGATAAGATGTGTAATATATATATATGTGTGTGTGTGTTTCAGTTTGTAAGTTGTTTTTAGTGGAATTGCATGCTAAGTTGTCGGTCGCTGTGTTTGATAGTGGGTTTAATCTGGATTAAACGCTTAAAGACGTTCGCAACAATTTCCTTCAATTTTTTTCTAACGTCAGATTTTCTTAAAACTCGGCACAAACATGTATCCTAAAACTATAACAGCTTTAAAAAATAGGGGTCACCGGCCTTTTTCCGGAAATATTGAATTCCGAATACGGTACCTGTCGAAGCCTTTTTTCAGTTTGTGTTGCTTAGAAGGTTGAATAATATAAAGCGTTTATATTCAAACAAAGATGGATATTTTTTTAATGCATCTTTTTTAATGTTTCGTGTGGTAATATGCAAGTGCAGTTTAATGATAAAATGCGCTTTATCTACAGTTATCATTTACCAAATGACTTGTAATGGACGCTTAACGAGGTAAATTTTGCATTACATTTGCCTGTGAACACATCAATAATTTATCAAATATATGAATATCGTTTCTTCCAAACAACAGATTTTGTTAAAACATCCCACATACATGCGCCATTAAATACTGAAACTAAAACAGTCTTAAAAATAGAGGTCACCGGCCTTGTCCCGGAAATATTAGGTTTTGAATACGGTACCTGTCGAAGCCCCTTTTTCAGTTTGGATTTTTATCCGTGTTTTAAGTATATAGGATAGTTATTTTTCAAAGAAGGTTATGGTTCTTTCAACTGATATGTTTGTACATGCTTTGTTTGGCAATATACATGCGTATGTTGATAATAAAAACGTTTTACCTACATTTACTGCTTAAATAATGAATTTGACTGGACATTTAAGTATGACAAATAGGAACTAATAATGCTTTCTGAAACTTCATTTTTATTAAATGCATAGTTTGTTCCCAACGACAGATTTTCTTAAAATTTCGCACAGACATGCACCAATGTATATTTACACCAAAACTATAAAAAAAAAAAAAGAATGGCTCACCGAACGTGTTTGGGGAATACTGGATTTCATATAGGGTACCTGTGTAGCCTTTTTCATGTCTCGTTTTTACATACATATACAACGCATCAATAGTATGAAGATATTTAATGGATCATTTCTGAACTAAATTTGCTTGGAAAAACATTGCATAGAGTGTTAAGAAAAATGAAGCTAAAGGAGAAATTAACCAAATTATTTTCTATTTGTTGCGAAAGTCTTAAATATGATTATATCAATTTAACGCTCAATCCATATCCAATTTCAAATGCAATCCCAATGTTGCTATTGAGAGAAATCCATGAGACGATTTAACATTGAATTGAGTAGGAACATAAAGAACTTTGTACTTTAAACGTTCATATTTTTCTTAATAGTTTAAATATCAAAAGTGTAGGGGCTGCATTTTAATATATAATATCTTCCATAACAATGTGATGTTTTTGGTTTTGATAAATTTGCGTTTGACCTTTCTTTTAAGGTTGTAAAA
This sequence comes from Congeria kusceri, assembly GCA_027627225.1. NCBI lineage: Eukaryota > Metazoa > Mollusca > Bivalvia > Myida > Dreissenidae > Congeria > Congeria kusceri. The sequence goes on along the minus strand of CM051032.1, from coordinate 30,469,247 downwards.
GTATGTGTGTCATTTTGTTCTTACTTCAAAGTAAGTTGTAGGGAATTTGGTAAAATGCGCTGACAACAGGTTAGGAAATTGTTTCAAACAACAGTATTTCTATATGTAAATTCAAAACTGCACAAATGGAATAAGCTAGGAATAAGCTAGGAAAATGATTTTCCTGTCGATGCAATATAGTTTGGTTTATGAAAACTGACATTTAGACCGTCCTTTGTTAACTGAAATTTCACTAGTAATTGATTCTAGTAGTAATTTTCACCAATTCACGGAAATGTACGAAATCCATCTCGGCATTCGGCCTTTCCGGTTTGTATCGACAATAAATGACGGACTGCAAAACAACTGAAATTATGCTTTATCGTAAATTTGTTGAATTGGTATTGAAACTTTATTGAAAGTTGATTTTCTATTCAGCGATTTAATCCAAATAAGTATACAATTGACAAGAGATGAATATTGCAAATACACTTTTTATTTATTTATTTTATGATTACGTTCATTTATTAGTTTAGGATTTAATGTATCAGAACCTATTATGTTATATTCATCATTTAAAGGCAGAAAAAAACCACGGTTTAATTTTATATTTTATTTTGAAATAATTACAATTTCCTTTGAAACTAATACAACATTAACTTTAATGGCATAGCATTTTAATTAATCAATGATAAGATAGTGACCAAAGGCACATAATAGCTGCAATTTTCTGATGCACGATTAAGATTTGCCTTATTATGCTGGAACTGCTTTAAGAATCATGACCGTCAACCATATTCAAAAAATTGTTCAGTGTCTGGTGAATACAATTAATAACATGTTAAACATCCACTGTTGTAGTCAAGCACGGTTTACTGCCGATACACTAGTAGGATTTTAATTTATGCCTTTTCTCTTGTTATTGAAACTTCCTATTGAATTTCTCATGTGATACGATATTTACCAAGTTCAAAACCAAATCTTTTTACTGTCCACATCTCCACTTTATACTGCAGCTTCCCATAACGTGTCATTACATTTCACTCTAAAGTCTACGGCACACTATCCCTTTAAGGTGGTATAAATAAAAAAGCAAACATGCAAGTGACCATTATTTGGGTTGGAAATGAAAACAATTATAACAGAATAACATAGCAGATAGAAACACACAATATCTCCAATGTGCTAAAAGAGGACCAACTAGCACTTGAATCTTTTCTTTCGCGGTGAACATTTTAGCATTGTTCTGAAAACTCTACCCAATAAATGTGCGCAACAAGTTTAAGACCACGACTTTACTTGAACACAATACATTTGAAACTTGAGTTATATATTCCTGTCGATGTCACGTAGATCAAATTTACCAAACAATTGTTATCTATGTTCTATGGAACAGGGCAATGAATGGTATATTGTTAAAGAATAATTGCCAATTAATTGTTTTGAATTACGGTAAACTCTGCTGATAACGATATTGAGCGGACCATAGATTTTATATCGCTATATCCGAATATCGTTACATCCGTAAATAGGCAACCAAGAGCATGGAATTACAAGTATATAACAAAGATGCAACACCGATCATTTTACATATACACATTAAATTAAAACAAAAACAACAAGAAATGCAATTTGTTTATGGAAATTTAATTTATAAATGTTCCGGATTAAAAATCACCACGATAACTTCTTTTTCACGGCATGTGTATATACGTATATAAGGAAGTCATCATAACATAGACAGAGATCAACGTAAATGTGTGTTAAGCAATCTTAATGACATCGAAGATGAATACCACTTTGTATTAAAATGTCCATACTTCTCAGAATGCACAAAAAAACTTATTCCAAAGTAGTTTAGGTCCCGTCCAAACAAATATATGATATATTATTATATTGTTATTGTTATTGTTCAAATATATGTTAATGACGATGAGCTGTTCAATGCTTAAGTCGTAATAAACTATTCAGTTATCAGTTATATAACGTTCTAATAGTAATATTGATTGCGTGTGTTTTATTAAATACTCTAATAGAACCAATCGCCTCCAAAGCCAATTTTTATGGATTTCCACAACACTGATTATTCAATCATTATTAAATCAGGCTGACCGTATATCTGATTACTCTACCTGATTACCCAGAGCATTGTTTTTCACACCAGATACAGACTACAACTATCGCAATAGAAGGGGAATATTTTGCGACTTGGCAGTGAAATAAGCGATATCGTTACAAGTGGAGTTTACTGTATTTTCGATTTTAAATACCATAGTCAAACCATATCGTAATATTTCTTTTTTATATATAATAAATTCTACTTACCTCTTTAATATTGGCTAATGGGTTGTCGAATAAAAATCTATCCGTAGCACTTCCTGTAAGATAGAAAAGGAGTGCTGATATTTCAAAGGGTTGACATTTTAAATACATTGATCAAATATTTATTAATTAATAAACCCTGTTAGGAAAAACTAATCTTAAAAAGAAAACGCAAACTATATATTTAGGCAAAGATTGTGAATGATAAACATGGATTTTTAAGTCACTAGGCATCTTATCGCTGTCACTTGCCAAAGTAATCCGAACAAATCACATAGTTTAATTCTTTATGTTAAAATATTTCAGGCGTTGTTGATTTCTAAGTGACATACTTTGAACAAAAAATACGCTTAACTTTAATTTCGACCTATGCATTCAATCATATTAACGCCATTTTTTCCTGTACGTGAAATTAATGTCTACCTACTAACACATAGACATTCATTTTACCATTGGTGAATTGTAAGTAGTATTTCAAATACAAATCTACGAACAACTACAATACATAAGTCCAACAACAATAAGTAAAGGCACGTTAAATCTTACAAGAACGAATAATGATTCCGTGATTTGTGAATACAAACGTTAAAACTACCGTTACCCAGCTGCAATGCGGGATTAAAAGGAAACAAATATTTAAATCAAAATATTTGGAAGATTAAAAAAAATACTGAAGTTGAACTACCCTTTGAAGAAAAACGTTATTAATTGTTTGATTTTAATTAATTCTTAGATTTAAATAAAATATATAAATACCATGAACTTTGACATTTTAAACTTGAGAAACCGAAAGTGAAACTACCATTACATTAGTCGATGTCTTTTAGTAAGAGGGCCACACAGAATGGAGGATTAGTTCGTTTGGGATTATAAATAGCTTGAACATATGACAATAATCAGCGTGGAGATCGTAAAATAAACTATGGCTATCTTTATTTGAAGCCAAAACAGCTTGTGATTAAAATTGCCGACTTTTTAAAACAAATGATGGATGTTTTTCCGTTGTTAGTACGTGTTTTTCCTGTTTTTTACCGAAATAATATGCCATTGTTGCACAAAAATTATTGAAAACACAATTTTCGAATGCGTGTTGTCGACATGAACAACTGACATCATTTTTCTCCTTTTTTAATTCTTTGAAGACATGAATAAAAAAAAATCACATCTCTAGCCTACCCAAAAAGGGACATAATTTTGCTAAAATGCTGGTCACAGTTATGAGCCTTGGCGAGTGATCTTACATAATGACCCCGAAGGCATGTGTGAAGTTTCAGTTGAATATCTGTAGTAGTTACAGAGATATGTACTTGTTCAACGCAAATCTTAACCGGAATTTTCAAAGTACAAAAAGTGTCACAATTCTTCTAAATTGGAGGACCGAGTAAGCGGCCTTGGTCAGTGACCTTATACAATGACCCTGAAGACATGTGTGAAGTTTCAATTGAATATCAGTAGTAGATATAGAGAAATGGAGTTGTTGCAAGCAAAATTTAACCTGAATTTCGAAGTACAAAAAGGGGCATAATTCTTCTAAATTGCAGATCAGAGTTATGGGCCATAGTCAGTTATCTTATATAATGACCCCGATGATATGTGTGAAGTTTCAGTTGAGTATCTGTAGTAGTTACAGAATAATGTACTTGTTGCACGCAAACCTTAACCTGAATTTTCTCTTGCACGCCAACCGTAACCTGACTTTTTTAAGTACAAAAAGGGGCATAAATCTGCTAAATTGCTAAATTGCAGGTCTGAGTTATGGGCCTTGGTCAATGACCTCACATAATGAGCCCGAAGACATGTGTGAAGTTTCAACTGAATATCTGTAGTAATTACAGAGATATTGGCCTTTGCACGCAACCCATAGCAAAAGCATCACGGCGACGGCGACGCCGACGAACGGATTAGTAGTATACCTCGAACTATTTGGTGAATAGTCGAACTAAAAATGAACGCTTCTCTTGCACACAACATGTGGATAATGCTATATGAATTGTGTGTGTACTTGGAATAGTAATTATTATATGTCTTATTTCTAAATTCTCTTATCACGACCTTCTCAAAGCAAAGAAAGGTAAGTATGCTTCTTAAAAAATGTAGAATATTTTCAGGTAAATAAGGAAAACAAAATACATAGTGAAGTTTACAAAGTACATATGAGGCGCGTCGTGGGAAAACTGGGCTTAATGCATGTGCGTAAAGTGTCGTCCCGGATTAGCCTGGGACGGCACTTTCCGCTTTTATGGTATTTTCTGTTTTAAGGAAGTCTCTTCTAAACATAAATCCACTGTAGGCGGAAAGTGCCGCCCTGGATTAGCCTGTGCGGACTGCACAGGCTAATCCGGGACGACACTTTACGCACATGTATTAAGCCCGGTTTTCCCACGACGCGCCTCATATATTCAATAAGATGTCTTATAGTCACTGAAGGTATATACGTCCAATAACTTTAAAGCTATATTTATATTTATTTCATAACAGTTCTGCAATTCTTTAACAACAATCTCAATTCACAAGCTTACTTATCAAAGACCATTGTTCTATTTCTTTGTATTTAGCAATGGCAAAGTTAACCTTTTTATTTAAACATGTCTGATGTTCATTATTCTCAATGAAACAGTTATATATAACTTTATTTTTTTATAGTATTTTGCGTAGCAAGAAATGGTTGGTGACAACAATTCGCTCGTATTTAATTGTAAATTTCTAAATTTAGCTTGCTAAATAAACGTTTCACTACCTTTGTAAGTGTTTTATGTTGTAAAAATTCATTGTGTGGCCTGTAATTTATTCAATTTCAGTCTTTGCTAGAAATGAACTGATAACTGTGTCACGGACGTATCTTATGTCCCTCTCATATAGTGCCTTTAAGAAGAATGGATCGTTTCCTACTGTGAAATTGTCATTTTAAAACAAAGGCATATTTAAAAGATCTTCTACTAACTCAGTGATCTTAAAACATCAACAAATTCTTCATAAGACGTTAACACCTCTACCCAAAAAATGTTCTTTATGTGTTTTACTATCTTTCCAACATAATATTTTCCAGTATTAAACAATTTAAATACATCTATCATGCATCTAGCTACAAACGGTAAAAAATGCAAATAAGAACTGTTATCAACATGGACAAGTCATTACATAATTCATAATGGACGTTTTCTTCTTCGTAAATGTTCTTTTTTCAGCGAAAAACTTAATAAAGCGACGACCAAAGCTTATTCAGCTCGCCGACTCGACTGAGCTTGGGTGGAAGGTAGTTTCAGAGTACGAGTCGAATCCCATTGCGTCCGACAGTGAGGACGAAAAGAGGACCCTCAAGGCGCTGGCCAGGGCATCTCGTAAGGTGAAGGCCGATAAGGGGAAGAAGTCCAACAGGGGTCGCTTATGGCCGTATCCTCAGAAGAAGCTCGGGACGTCTACATCCGGTCAATCAGGCAGGCAACAGACCGGAGGGATGCAGTCGCAGCGTCCGGGACTGTGTTTTATTTGCGGCGAAGCCGGCCACTGAAAAGCAGAATGTCCACAAGGAAGGCCATCAAATAACAAGATAAGTGTTAATTCAGGACTTAAGATCAAGAATTGCTCACAAGTTTTGATATTGTAAATGATAATATAAATATAGATATCTTTGAAAGTTTAGACAAAATTTCGAATGAGCACATGCAGCCGTATAAATATTTAGAAATTCAGAAACTGAGATAGATAGCACGCCGGTCGGGCGTTTGAAAGAGAGGTTTCAAATGATGCATATATACTTGACGTCATAGAAAATGGTTAAAAATTGCCTTTCAGTGGTATTCCCTTTTCTGATTGCCTGAGAAATAATAGATCAGCGAGGTAAAATGTTGATTTTGTTAATAAGGAAATCGCAATTTTGTTGAAGAAAAGGAGTCATTTCGGAGGTTGCAGGAACGCCCTTCGTAAGTAATCCACTGACAGTGGCATTAGGCAAGTTTGGAAAACCTCGGATGGTTCTTTACTGCATGCACATTAATCTTTGTTTGCATTTATTCAAGATTAAGTTTAAGATATTAAGGTTGCAGAATCAATGTTTGATTGTTCATCTTACATTTTCACGTTCGATTTAAAAAGTGCCTGTCATCATATGATATTTTCAAGCCACACACACAATATTTAGGTTTCTCAATGACAGGACCGGCCAAAGTTATCCAGTATTATGTATATTATTGCCATTTGGTGTGTCCGTGGCCGGTCACATTTTTTCAAGCTTTTACGTACTGTGATTAAATTTTGGAGGTCTCTGGGGTACATAGTAATTATGTTTCTAGACTATGGAATCGGTGGGGACGCTGAATTTTGTAAAGCCTGCGAAAAAGTAATTTTGTTCAAGAATCTCTACGAGATTTGGGATTTCTCATTGCGGTGGAAAAATGCACTTGGTTTCCATCCAAGATTGGCACCTGGTTCGGCCACAATTTTGATTTCGAATAAAATCGACTGCATCTTACGGAGCAAAGAATCCGAAGACTTGAAATGTCCATAGATTCAGTTTTATGACAAATGAACATAGATAAAGGAAATGCAATTTCAATTATATTTCTCGCTTCAGTGGTTGGTCCGATAATCTCTTTGATGAGTGTTTTTGGAAGGAAAGTTTGTTTAAGGACAAGGTACTTGCATAAAAGAATTGTGTCAAGGTTGGTAGGAACTGCCGTGTGTGCAATTGAAGAGCTTGAATTTTGGAAATGCCAAGTTAGGAAGTTGAACGAAATAGGCAAATCTTTGAAACAGGACAGTGCTGTTATGATAAACGTTTTTACGGACGCCAGTGGTCATGGTTATGGTTGTTATATAAGCAATGATTCCGGCGACACTGGTGTAATTGATGGATCCGGTCGGTCCATTGAATGCCAGTTTGTTGGCGGCTTGGCATGTGGTACAGTTTAGATACGCAAAGGTGCATTCATAACAGAGCAGCAGTGCTCCCTGAAGTATTTCAAGGTAGTTTGGGGTATGCATATGGTTCATATTTTCAAAGTTTTGTTAATGCATGCCTCGCGGAGGAGAGATGTGTTATCATGTCCTCGGAAGTGGACGGTAGAACTTTAGATTATGCATGGTGAAAAGTAACTGAGACGCTCTTATTTAAATTAAATTCTTATTTAAATTCTTATTTAAATTCTTATTTAAATGTCAACAGAAAAAGTGACATTGTAAGTAAAATAATAAGGATTATGAAAAGAATTTTGCGGTTAAATGCATCAACTTGAAGAATAACTATGGTTTTGACATGATATGGTGCTAAAATACATAAAGTTATAATAAATATAATAATCATGATTGTAAGAAAATAAGTTAGAATGATTGGAAGAATGGTATTTGTCGCGTAATTCAAAAGTCATAGTTGCTCCATGAAGTACTGGAAGCACCTTCAACGTTCCAAATCGATCACATTCATCCGCATTCTTCTTGTTTTACTAGTTATTGTTGCGAATAATTAAAGTGCTAATAATAAAAGTATATTAAAGACGTCCGCAACAGTTTTTTCCAATTTTTTTCCAACGACAGATTTTCTTATAAATTTACACAAACATGTGCAAATGAATAACAAAACTAAATCAGTCTTAAAAAATATGGTTCACCGGCCTTGTTCCGGAAATATTGGGGTTTAAATACAGTCCCTGTCGAAGCCCTTTTTTCAGTTTGTGTGGCTAGCAATGTTAAAATTTATAAAGCGTTGATATTCAAAAAAGGACGGAGATTTTTAAATGCATCTTTTTTAATATTTTGTTTGGCAATATACAATTGCAGTTTAATGATAAAACGCGCTTTATCAATAGTTATCATTTACAAAATGACTTTTAATGGACGCTTAATGAGGTAATTAAACATTTAATATGCCTTTGAAAACATCAATAAATAATCAAATATACGAATATCTCTTGTTCCAAACGACAGATTTTGTTACAAAATGTCATATACATGTGTCATTGTATACTAAAACTAAAACAGTGTTAAAAAGTAGGGGTCACCGGCCTTTTTCCGGAAATATTGGGGTTTGAATACGGTATCTGTCGAAGCCCCTTTTTTCTGTTTCGATTTTTATCAATGTTTTAAGAATATAGGAGAGTTTTTTTTCAAACATGGTTATGGTTCTTTCGACTGGTATGATTTCACATGTCAATATACAATATTTGGCAATATACAAGTGTATTTTGGTATTTTCCTACAATTACTGTAAATATAATGAATTTGACTGGACATAGAAGTAAGTCAAATGGTACTTATAATACCTTCTGAAACGTCATTTATTATGCATCAATATATTTTATTCCAAACGACAGATTTTTTTAAATTTTCGCACATACATACACCAATACATGCTAACAACAAAACATCAATAAAAAGAATGGGTTACCGAATTTGTTTGGGAAATATTGGACTTTAAATAGGGTACCTGTGTAGCCTTTTTTAGCTAACCTGAGCACAACGTGCTCATGGTGAGCTTTTAGGATCGCCTTTTGTCCATCGTGCGTCGTGTGTCAAGATTTTCATTCAAAGAACATCTCCTCCTAAACCGCTCGGCAGATTTGCACCAAATGCAAATGTAGGTCACCAGAGCTAAAAATAGATTTAAAAACAGAAAACTTTAAAAATCTTCGTCTCTAAAACCACAAGGATGTGACATCCTCTAGTGGTCCTCTACAAATATTTTTCAAATGATGCCCCTGTGGTCAAAACTGGCCACGCCCCGGGGGTCACATGGTTTATAAAGACTTGTATAGCAAAATGACTTTAAAAATCTTCTCTGAAACCGCAAGGCCTAGAGGTTTCCTATTTGGTATGTAATATTGTATAGTATTCCTCTATAAATATTGTTCAAATGATGCCCCTGGGGTCAAAACTGGCCACAACCCAGGGGTCACATGGTTTATATAGACTTGAATAGCAAAATGACTTTAAAAATCTTCTCTAAAACCGCACGGCCCAGAGGTTTCATATTTGGTATGTAACATTGTATAGTGGTCCTCTACAAACATTGTTCAAATGATGCCCCTGGGGTCAAAACTGGCCACACCCTGGGGCTCACATGGTTTAAAGACTTAAATATCAAAATTACTTTAAAAATCTTCTTCTCTGAAACCGCAAGGCCATGAGGTTTCATATTTGGTAAGAAACATTGTATAGTGGTGCTCTACAAAGATTGCTCAAATGAGGCCCCTGGGGTCAAAACTGGCAACATCCGGGGGGTCAAATGATTTATATAGACTTGAATTGCAAAATGACTTTAAAAATCTTCTCCTCTGAAACCTCAAGGCCCAGAGGTTTCATATTTGGTATGTAACATTGTATAGTGGTCGTCTACAAAGATTGTTCAAATGATGCCCCTGGGGTCAAAACTGGCCACACCCCGGGGTTCACATTGTTTATAGAGACTTGAATAGTAAACTGACTTTCAAAATCTTCTCTGAAACCGCAATGCCTAGAGGTTTCATATTTGGTATGTAACTTTGTAAAGTGGTCTTCTACAAAGATTGTTCAGATGATGCCCCTGGGGTCAAAACTGGCCACACCCCGGGGGTCAATGGTTTATATAGAATTGAATAGCAAGATGACTTAAAAAATCTTCTCTGAAACCGCACAATCAGAGGTTTCATGTTTGGTATGAAACATTTTATAGTGGTCCTCTACACAAATTGTTCAAATGATGCCCTGGCGTCAAAACTGGCCACACCCTGGGGCTGTCATGGTTTATATAGACGTAAATGGCAAAATGAATTAAAATTCTTCTCTGAAACCACAAGGCCCAGAGGTTTCATATTTGGTTAAAACACTATATCGAGACCACGATTGGGATTGCATATGAGATGGGTGGGGTCACGTTCACTGTTAGTAAAAATAGAAAAACGGTTTCCGCTCAATAACTTTAGAACGCATTGAGATATTTTACTGAAACATAATACATAAGTACATTATATTGGGACCTCGATTGGTTTTGCATATGGGGTGGGTGGGGTCAAGGTCAAGGTCACCGTTTTTTAAAATAGAAAAAATGGTTTCGGCTACTGTTTACTTTAACTTTACTTTAACAACGCATCCATTGCCAAAATAGAATGGATATATTTAATGGATCTTTTTCAACTAATTTGTTTGGCAATACATTGTATACGTGTGCTTTTGATTATTATAATGCTTTATGAACTTTTAACCATCAACTAGAACTTAATGACTTACACTGATTTATATTTGTTGATTGAAATTAGTATAGTGTAACCTATGTACAATAAACAAATAATGAAGCAAAAGGAGAAATTAACCCAAATATTTTTTTTTGTTGCGAACGTCTTTAAGAATAAGAACTGATGAAATTATAGTTGATTTTATTTCAAGTATTCTTAATATGAAGCTTAATAAGGGTTTCTCTCCAGGTGATGTCTCTGGAGTTTCATTATACTTATATTTCATTTAAAAGTCACAAAATAATATTCCTTAATGGCCTTTAAGAAAGACATTATTTATCATTGTAGAATATCCAATTTGCTGACCACTAAAGTGTCTAAATATAGTACTAACACATGCCACTAAACTACGATATATAATGATAACAATAGTTATATAGTGGTGTCGAAATGCGTTTTACATCTTGGTAATCTCTTGTTAAGTTTAAGGTAAACAAATAAATATGTAATAAATGATGGCTGTGTCTATAGGTTTCGTACTTATTTCACAAGTACGTGATTATAAATAATACCAAACGTAGTCAATAAAGACTTGTTAACATACTACTGCGTTTTGTTAGCAATAAGGTATATACATGTAGTTTATATTCGATTTTTTAAATTCATTTCACTGTGCATAAACAATGTTGCTACTCTGTAGACCCGGGTAACGTCCAACCATTGCGTAATTAAATAGTAATTTGATTGAATGCCTTATTCTCATTTTATTACTATTTAATTTGATTTGCTATATTATGAGGTCTATCAATCATTAACTTTTTCTGACTTTAGATTAAAAGAGCAGTTGTCGCTAATATGCGGCTATTTGGTGATTAGCCAACATTCCAGATTAATCTGCGAGTCAGGCGCTCTTAGTTATGACATGCCGTATGGTACAGTTTCTTTGATTGGAGGCGTTTAAACATTTTACATGCAGTCAGATATACCTTAACTGTGTGGTAAATATGCTGCAAAGAAAAAAATTGTTATAGAAAAAATACTTTTTTTTACCTATAGATTATTTTTTTTGAAAACGTAAGCGGAAACTAACAATTATTTTTTATTATTACAATAAAAAATTAAATTTCTTTTAAATCAGGCATCTGAACTCTTTAGAAATAAAAACAATTATACTAACATATTTAACTATGTATACACTTCCGTATAATAATTATGCGGATACGAATACGTTTGCGGATACGGATGCGGACATTTGGAAGACACCCTTGGAAGACACGTTATATATTAGTGTTAAATTAAAAAAACTTACGTTAATCGTGTATTAAAACTTACACATTTTTTTACTTAAATGTTATAGATACAATCGTAATTACCAAACCCTTCAAGAGTATCTAGATTTAAAATAAGTTTACAAAAACGTTTGCAAAACTAAACGCCTTATTCCTGAGAGGCTTAAGGCATTTAATATTGAATCGTCCGGTAATTCTAAGGCTTTTTGGAACGAAGTTAATAAACTCTTTAATCAATCTAAGCCTGTGCCCAACATAAGCTTGGATTCTTGGTATGATCATTTCAAGTCATTGTTTACTTGTGATAATGCACTGAATTAAAATGAGCACAATACTATTTTAAATGATGATTTTTGTGTCAATTGTTTTAGGATATTATTTTTAATTCAGAGATAACCGAGAAAGAAATACTAGACGCTATCAAAATGCTTAACATTAATAAATCAAGTGGTGGTAATCTTATACCTCAGCATATTGTCTATAGTTCAGATGTGTTAGTACCTGTTTTACATAAACTCTTTAACAAACTGTTTTCGAATGGAGAATTTCCTTCTTTATTATTATTCCTCTCCATAAAAAAGGAAATACAAGTGATCCTAATAATTACAGAGGCATTGCACTATTAGATATCCTAAGCAAAATATATAGTTCAATACTTACGCATAGACTAACATTTGAACATGCTTATAACAAGATCGCTGAATGTCAAGCTGGGTTTGGATCTGGATATTCCACAATAGATAATGCCTTTATGTTGTACTCGATGGTAAATAAGTATCTAAACTATAAACGATAGCCAGTCTATGTAGCTTTCATAGATTTTCAAAAGGCATTTGACTCAGTAAATCGAAGCATACTTTTTGAAATATTAAGAAAAAATGGTATTACAGGTCATTCATATCAGGCTATATCTTCGATTTATCAGGAGGTAAAGGCTCGTGTTCGAACCAAACAGGGAAATACACTGTTGTTTGAATGTCCACTTGGTTTACGTCAAGGTTGCAATTTAAGCCCAATCCTGTTTTCCTTGTTCATTAACGAATTATATAGATCACTAGAAAATAACAACATACGTGGTATCCAACTGTTCCCAAACTACGTGGAAATATTCTTGCTGATGTTTGCTGATGATATTGCACTTATATCGGATACTATAATCGGATTACAAAAACAACTTAACATTTTATCAAACTTTTGCGAAGCATATAAACTAACAGTAAATGTCGACAAAAGCAAAGTACTAGTTTTCAAACGAGAAGGCAAACTAGCTTTAGCTGAAAAATGGTCTTACAATCGTAATAAACTAGAATGTGTTAACACATTCACATATGTGGATTTGAATTTCACCAATAGATTGTCATTGTATAAAATGGCAGAAGCCATGGCTATTAAAGGTAAAAGAATTCTTGTGTACTTGCTTAACGCCTTTAGTAATTTGCCATATGTCCCTTATAAAACATTCTTCAAAGTCTTTCATTGTAAGGTTTGTTCAGTATAACGGCTCAGGCAAAAACAAAATGTTGATAATCCAAACAGTTTCTTATCACAATATGTCCAGAGATTAACTGATCAGTATAAACAATCTTGGTCTTCTAGTTGTCAAGACAATACAAAGATGTATCATTACGTTAACTTTAGCATTCTTTTGAACGTGAACATTATATTGTTGAAATAGACAATAGTAAACATATGAGTTGCCTATCGTCTTTTAGAAGTTCCTGTCAAAACTTAATGATTGAGACTGGCAGATATTACAATATTCCCAGAGAATTTGGAACATGCATGTATTGTGAAACACTTATTGAAGACGAATCCACTTGTTATGGCATGTCCACTATATTCTGATATTCGAAATCAATATATTCCTAGTAGATATGTAGTTAATAGCAGTTTAATTGATTTCTATAACCTAATGGGATCTAAACATTCAACGGTAGTCAGAAATTTAGCTAAGTATTTATACTGTGCATTCAGAAAAAGAGATTAATTTTTACTTCACTTTTCATGAAATATATTTTCATTCTGTAGCCGCGTTAAATTCTTTACATTCATCTTTCAAAACATTCTTTTGCTTTGCGTTTATTATTTATTTTTTTATTTTTTCAAACAACGTATATGTTGCTGTTTTCGGATAGCACCTATTGTTTTCGTTTTCTGAAATAGGTGCTATTCTAAAGGGAACACATATGTTTTGTTTTAACTACGTACAGTTTGCTGTTGTTGTTCTTTAAATGCATCTATTTTTTCGCTTTCACTAATAGGCGCTAGGGGAACACATTTATTCTTTAAATGTTTATCTTTTGCAACTACGTATATATTTATACCTCCGCATGTATATTTATACTTCTACAACCATTTTTGTACATAATAACGCAACACGATCTTTAGTATGGTATTGAAATTATGTAAAAACAGGTTCATATATCTTGACATAATACAATTTATTTAATCATAAATGTATTAACTCGTAAAGTAAATATTTTCGTAAATTAAGTATATCGTTTATATTATGTTAAAAAGATTTATTTTGAACAGTATAATGCTTGATTTCTTTACAATTGTATTGAAGTTTGTTGTCCCGACTCCTGTTCCATGAATGTACACTTGCTTTCTCTCACTTTGTTTACCCATTAGGGCATATACGTCATTTATTCATATAATTACTATTACTAGTATCATTATCATCGTCATCAGCATCAACATCATCGCTAATATTAGTATCCATATCATTACCGTTATAATTATCGCCACAAACGTATTATGTTGTGTTAGTACGCACTCTTATTACCGACTGCACATGTTTAAATTTGTTGAACATTTTGTGTAGGGGCCGGTGGCCTTGTATACCACAATAAAGATATACTACAATATACAATTCGAAAGTGTTGTTTTTGTCAATACTATTAAGATCAGACAAAAAAATAAATTGAATTAATATTTGTTTATGTATTTTCTCAATTTTATACAAACTGTTCACATATAATACACTTGTTTTTTAATGAAATGTAACGTATTCATGAGATAATCCACCAAACATGCATAGCAAAATAGTGAATCAGTATGGAAATTAGATTTTGGTAGCTGTTTGTACTTCTCATAGCGCACATTTGCTTTTTAGAACCCTTTCTATGTGGGGATATGTGGGGATAACTTTCCCGCTACACATCTCTCTCCCTACCTTTTTCTGACCACCTCACCTCTCGCTCCCTAACCACTGTCTTTCCATACCCACCTCTGCATACCACCCTCACTCCTTAACCACCTCTTTATCCCTACCCATCTTTCTTTCCTTATTCACCTCTAATTCTCTCATTCTACCCACCTACCCACCACTCCCTTCCATTTTTGTTCCTACCGACCTGATTTTGCCACACCTGCAACGTAACAAGGGTACCTCGAAACGCGTTATAATTAGGCAATATTTAGCATATAAATATAAATAGAAATTACAAATGCACAATAATAACAAAATTAATTAGTGCACTTAATAAACAATGATCTTTATTATTTCTTTAATTAAAACAATTCTTCATTTCAGCAATATATGTCTGTTTTTTCACAAAGTGCTCATGGCGAGCTTTTGTTATCGCCTGTTGCCCGTCGTCCATGCGTGCGTGCGACCGTCGTCAGCTTTTCATTCAAACATTTCCTCCTACACCACTTGGCAAATTCTCACCAAAATTCACAGAAATGAGCCTTGGCTATACCTCTTTCAAAGTTGTTAATATCTTTCCGGTCCGCAGCATATGTAGGTCACCCAAGCTAAAATTAGATTCACAAAGTGAAAACTTTAAAAATCTTCTCCTATTAATCGCAAGGCTCAGAGCTTACCTATTTGATATGTGACATTCTCTAGTTGTCCTCTACAAAAATTGTTCAAATTATGCCCCTGGGGTCAAAACTTCCAGGGTTCATCTAGGATATATAGCAAAATGACTTTAACACTCTTCTCCTCTGAAACCATAAAGCCCGGATAGTTCGCATTAGGTATGTAACATCCTATAGTGGTCATCTACAATAATTGTTTTTATAAATGTCCCTGTGGTCGAAACGGGCCACGCCCTGGGGGTTACATGGTTTATATACAATATATAGCAACACGATTTTAAAAATCTTCTCTGAAACCGCAAAGCCCAGAGGTTTCATATTTGTTATTTGACCTCTACAAAGTTGTTGAAACTTTTGGGGTCAAAACGGGCCACGGCCTGGAGTTCCATGGTCTATATGGAATTTTTTGAGGGCCACGCCCTGGGGTTACATGGTTTATATACATTTATAGGAACACGATTTTTTAAATCTTCTGTGAAACCGCAAAGCCCAGAGGTTTCATATTTGTACATGACATTTTCTAGTGGTCCGCTATAAAGATTGTTGAAATTATGCCCCTGGGGTCAAAACGAGCCACGGCCGGGAGTCCCATGGTTTATATGGATTTTTTGCGGGCCACGCCCTGGGGGTTACATGGTTTATATACAATATATAGCAACACGATTTTAAAAATCTTGTCTGAAACCGCAAAGCCCAGAGGTTTCATATTTGTTATTTGACATTTTCTAGTGGTCCTCTACAAAGATTGTTGAAATTATATTATGCTCATGTGGTCAAAACGGGCCACGGCCGGGAGTCCCATGGTTTATATGGAATTGTTTGCAAAATTAATTCAAAAATCTTTTCGTCTGAAACCGCAAGGCCCAGAGGTTTCATATTTAGTATATAGCATTGTATAGTTGTCCCTTACAGAGATTGTTTAAAGCATGCCCCTGTGGTCAAAACTGGCCATGCCAAGGGGGTCGCATGGTTTATATGGAATATATGCAAAATTAAGTCAAAAATCTTCGCCTATGAAACCGCAAGTCCCAGAGGTTTCATATTTGGTATGTAACATTGTATAGTTGTCCTCTACAATGATTGTTCAAAGGATGCCTCTGGGATCATAACTGGTCACGCCCCGGGGGGGCGGGGGAGGGGGGCACATGGTTTATATAGACTTAAATAGCAAATGACTTAAAATATATTATACTCTGAACCGCAAGGCAGAGAGGTTTCATATTTGGTATGTAACATTGTATAGCGGTCCTCTACAAAGATTGTTTAAATTATGCCCCTTGGGTGAAAACGGGCCACGCCCCGAGGGTTACATGGTTAACACATAGCAAAATGACTTTTAAAATCTTCTTTGAAACCGCAAGACCCAGAGGTTTTATATTTGGTATGTAACATTGTACAGTTGTCCTCTACAAAGATTGTTCAAAGGATGCCCCTGGGGTCAAAACTGGCCATGCCCCTGGGGTCACATGGTTTATATAGACTTAAATAGCAAATGACGTTAAATATATTATACTCTGAAACCGCAAGGCCAAGAGGTTTCATATTTGTTATATAACGTTTTATAGTAGTCCTCTACAAAGATTGTTTAAATGAAGCCGCTGGGTCAAAACCGGCCACGCATTGAGGGTCACATGGTTTATATAGACTTAAATAGCAAATGACTTTAAACATATTCTCCTCTGAAACCGCAAGGCCAAGAGGTTTCATATTTGGTATGTAACGTTGTATAATAGTCCTCTACAAAGATTGTTTAAATGATGCCCCCGGGTCGAAACTGGAAAAGTTAGGAAATAATTTATTTATTTTTCGACGAACGCAGTGAGGGAGAAAATAATTGTAAAAATCTCCTCCTCTGAAACCGCATGGCCTAGAGGTGTCATATTTGGTTTGTAACATTGTATAGTGGTCCTCTACAAAGATTGTTCAACTGATTCTCTTGGGATCAAAACTGGCCACGCCCCGGGGGCGTCACATGATTTATATATACTTAAATAGCAAAATGACACACCCCGGGGTCACATGCTTTCTATAGATTGACATGGAATGTGGGCTTTAAAAATCTTCTTTCGTATTTGGCTTGAAACATTGTTCACTAAAAATATTTGTCCCTGGGGTAGAAAATTGCCACGCCCTATGGGTCACATGGTTTATTTAGACTTTAATATTGTTCTCCTCAATCTGCAAGGCCCAGATCTTTATCTTATTTATCTCTCTTTATCTTCTGGTAAGTGGTTCAGTGCCATTTGACCCTTTTGTTATAAGAAATAATAATGATGCCTTTAACGCAGGTCAGCGACATACGGGCCATCGTGGCCCTCTTGTTGTTAGTAGTACAGTGTTTTGCTACAGAAAAAATGTTTTTTTCGCTCGATTCGCTCGCTCAATTCTATACACGTGTATAACCCCTAGGATTTTCAACGAACACCGGCGCCAAAGTCTAGCAAAAACGGTAACTATAACCGATGGGTATATATACCTTTCTTTCTGGATGTAGGAAACTGAGATGGATAAATACAAACGTATAAAGGATAATTAACTAACAAAATAAACAAAAAAAGATACCGATGCATGAACAAATTGTTTTGGGGTTATTTCTGTGCTTTGTTCCATATTTGCTAGACCCTGCATACACTCCAAACAAAATTCGCGGTATTTAAAAACATTGTCACTATGTTTCGAACGCGGTGTTCAATCATTTCCCCTAAACTGTTAGATTCATCGCAATATATACCTTCAGATATCGTAGGGCCGGTGTAACATTAAATATTGACCCCATGGGTCCTTTTTCAGCGTTGTGAATTAACCTTGCCTGAATTTCAACATCGTTGAAAAAAAACTGATTAGTTGTTAAGTTTTGAACAGTCATGTGGTCAATTTTTAACGGTTAGTAAAACACAACTATATTAATGATTTATTGTTTTTTGTTACGTTAAAATGTTCGAAAAGGAATCTAGCCACCGTAGATCAGCCTGGTCAATTGTGCCAATTTAGTCCGACCAGTGTCCAATCGCTTATTAGGGTTTCATCGAATTGATCTGACAGGCTAGTAACGTGCATTTATGCGTCATTAACTAATTATATGTCTTTTAGTTTACATTGTAAGGAAGGAAGACAATAATATTTTAACCTGCTACTATTCCAAACAGTGACCTAATAAAGCGGTGACCGTATAAACTAGTAGATATCCGTCAGTAAGATATTCCTACGCGCCGGGTAACAACATAATGGAATTTGACCTTTAAATTGACATATCGAATCTGATACATGCATGCAACAATAATATCTTTTTCCCGAGGACCTATCAAAAAATCATAATAAACACTCTCTAATATATGTTAACAAAAGCAATTATCATTGAACTGTTAAGCGTATCCATTATAATTTAGTTAACAATAACCTTAACTTTACGGCAATTGGTTTTTAGGAGATCAATGGTTACACTCCACTAATAGAATATCAGTGTTCCGTGTCGTCTGCAATTTATTTTATTTGAAAGCAAACATAATTTAACAGTAAAATGTATCAACAAATTTGAAGAACAATGTCTGACTATATTAATCCAGTAACTTTTGATTTAATTTGGGAAGATATTATGACTGAAACTGAGGAAAATAATTATTTAAATGGGGAAAATAAGGAAAAATATGAGGAAAATAAGAAGCTTGGTGAAGAAAATACGGAAAACACTGCAGTTATGGGGAACATTGAACAAGTATGTCTCAAACCTTTTGAAGACTTGCAGGCTAGTGTCACTGAAATTAGTCCTTCTGATTTTCAAGCTCTCTATGGCATTGACCTCAATGACTATGACTTTCAAGAACCAAAAGAAGAAACTTGTATTGATAAACCATGTACTACGTCCGCTAACAACAACACAAGCCCCAAAATAAAGGACTGTTTCAAACTACTTACTAACGAGGAAGTAAAGGAACAAATCTGCCAAGCTCAAAACAAAAATACATTTTAAAAAAAACAATGGCTGATTGTGAACAAGTTCAAAAGATTCTTACTTACAAAACAAGAGAAAATGGAAATCCATGACATTGCACCAGATATGTTAGATGAGTACTTGGCAAATTATGTGCTTTCAGTTAGGAAAAGTGATGGCTCTAAATATGAACCAAGAACAATCGGGAACATGATTTCAAGCATTGACAGGAAACCAATACGCAACAAACACCCAGTACAACTTATGTAGGAAAACGATACAAATCATTTCCAGCTGACAATGGATGCACTAAAGGCAAAACAAAGGACACTGAAAAAAATGGAAAGGCCAACAAACCAAACGCGGCAGATCCAATAAATGAGCAGGAGATTCAAATGTTGTATGAGCGTGAAGTGCTTGGGGGCACATCACCAAAATTCTTGTTGAACACATTGTGGTTCAACAATTGTGTGTCACTTGGATTGAGAGGAACCCCCGAAAATTATAACTTAAGGTTAAAATGTAATTTTAACATTATAAAATATATGTGATCTATTATTGCAAGTACAGTACAATAAATGTATAATAGTAACATTTTTTAGGAATGCAAAGTCAGGTGTAAAGTTTCTGCTGAGACTCGAACTCAGATACCCATGTCTTATTGAAGACAGGTGTTCTTCCTTGAACTACAGAACTCTGCTTACAAGGTAATGACTTTGCAATTACTAATAAAACCATGATAACAATTTTAAAAAGCTACAAATAAGTAAAAATTAAATCCAACTGGTAAGGAAAAGCTTGTCACTAATGTGAGACATTAAAAGTTACTTATAATTATCAGTGAATTTTCCTTAAATTACCAGGTCATATAAAACAACCCAATCCTCAAAATTCTCCAAATATGGTTTATTTTTCCCAATTCAAGATTTCACGACACAAAATGCCCAATTTGATATAAACCAGAAACATACTCAAAGAAGTGAAGAGAACGCTGATTATTTGTAAAACAAATACAGTAGTGTTTAAATTTGATATTTTTTTCAAATGACAGTACAGTTATGAGTGATCGTCATCTAATTATTTTAAAAGCTTTAACAATGCCATTCTTTTACAGATGGGGTGACATAACTCTGCAGAAAGACTCTAATGGAACTGAATATCAGCAACTTAATGAAAGACAAACTAACACTCGAACCAGCGATAATGTGTCAGATATCAGGAAAGTTAAGCCTAAAGTTTGGGCAGCGGATAACCCAAAGAGATGCCCAGTGCAAATGTACAAACTGTACGCCTTGAAAAGACCTAAAGAATATTTGAATCCGGACCATCCATTTTATCTGGCCCCTAGAACAATTCAAGTCACAAAAAGTCGCTAAAGTTCGCCCAATTTTCTTTTTCTAAGCCTCACCGGATAAACTTTCTCCATTTCGGCACCAACCATGTATTCTCTATATATCCTGTCGTAACATAGCATAGCATAGTAAAGCATAGCATGGCATAGCAGAACATAGTAAAGCATAGCAGAGCAGAGCAGATTAGCATCATATTATGCATGTGTATTATAAGATATAGCATTTAAGCGATGTTACTCTACTAGAAAGTATTCAGCATGAACTTATTTCGAGTTATCTCCCTTACATCACAGATAAAAGTATTATTGAACACTGGATAATCACGCGAAAATCAGGGGATAAAAGTACAACAATCGATAATATAATTGGGAACATTATTTTCTGTACAACGTCATATCATTAAGTGAGATGTTGCAGTATAAAATTTTGTTGGCATCACAAAATGCATGCTTATGTTATTTAAACACAAATGTTAAAGTCTACATCGATACATATACACAATAAAATCAATGGCTAACTGTTCTCCTTTGTCTTCGGCATGACTGTGAGTGGCCTCAAAGATCTACGCAATAAAATGTCGCCCTGTACTTGACAGCGACGATGCGACAACGCTACATTTTAACTTTTATAATCTGCAGATCTCGCACTGAAAAATTCCTATGAATTGTACAATGCGATAATAATCGCCCATACACAGCGATAATAATAAATTATCGTCCAAATGTCGCGTTGCCGCATCTTCGCCCTTGGACAATATGCATGAGATGTTTAGGACTGACGCACCGATATTTATTTTTAACCACGAACCGCCTGACACGTACAACGTTTATATTGAAAAGGTGTTAGTACAGGAATTCGCCCTGCCAACAATAAGTCCGGGGACGAAAATACGACAATGCGACAACGCGAGATTTGGACAGTGATTACAAATGTTGTGTGTGCACGTTTTACAAATTGCGAGATCTACAGAAAATAAAAAATTAAACGGCGCTTTGTTGCATCTTCTCCGTCTTGTACAGAGCGAATTTGAACTGGCGGAATCAGGATTCCGTACAGATCCTACAGTGACTTGGAAAGGATTTTTCCGTATGGGATAATTTCTTATCTGCATAAAAATATATGTGTTTTTTTAATCTATGGGATTTCCTCGGATTTATGGGATTTACAGAAAGTACATTTTGTGAACGTCTGTTTCGATCGAGAAATATACAGCACACAGCTACTCGGGATTCCCGTTCAAGGTGTAATGAGCGTCTGTTTATATTAATTTTTTAGATTGCCGATTTGATTTTACGGATAAATTCTTACCGCATGTGCCAAAACTGCAAATCAGGCCGACAACTGTGTTTTATACGGCAGCGTTTTTCGATTCGTACTCAAAATGTTTGGTGCGGAGTAAAATTGCATTGGTGAACTTTTTTTGTGATTTTTTTAATTTTATGCGCAAATATCGCATTCCGCATGGGTTTCCCAATCTGTGATACTATTCAGTGTTCTCGAATATTAGAAACTTTTATTTGCCGTGTTATCATTATCGTTTTCTGTCACTCATAGTAGTCTAACACACTGTATCAAAAATATTTTCCCGAATTATTTTAATAATAATGTTAAATTATTTAAAAACATTGTATTTAAGTTTATATGACATTCAGTTAACAAAACGTCGAGTGTTATTATTGAAATACATAAAAATACATTAATATGATCTACATGATCAGCTCTACCCATGAAAGTGATTGTCAAACTATACATAGAGGAGCCCGGTATTATTGATAAACCAATGACAGTGACACAATTTGTTGTTTATCAATATGAACATGTTTCATTCACATTTAATTTTCACAAACGTTCAAACTTGATTCTCGATACAAGAAAACATACTTTTTATATTAGTAGAATGTATCGCCTTCACTTTGAAAATGTTCGCCTCGCGCTTCTTTAATGACAGCCATCGAGTACTGGAGCTGTGTCCATTTGTTTGGGTCGCATTATTTGTCAGGATGATATTGCAAAGCAAGGTGGCGAAAGAAAGAATAGACCTCACTGTCAGACGCACTTGCTTTGGTTCCAAGACAATAATAAGCTTTCACGAGCGCTTTGGTTTTCGGCAATCCAAGCACCCGCTGTGTCCGCTTGTCTGTCAGACTTTGCGCAGTACAGGCAGCAAGAAAATCCATAAGTAAAGCGCCAGTAATTGCTCCAGCAGCGATTCCTATTGGGCCAAAAGGTGCGCCTGCAGCGGCACCTGCGATTTCTCTCCCTATTCCGCCGGCTTCACCTGCAGCCACGCTGACTCCGGTGTCAATGATGTTTTTCACACACCGTTTACCCGTAATTTCGCCGTTTCACTATCGTCGTATATTGAAAATCACATCATACGCTAGGTACACGGTTACCAGAGCAACACGTACTAAAGGTTTTGCTGACTTTGCCGTAACCATTGCCATGCCAAAGTTTCTCGCCACTATACTTCTGTCGCTTATCGACCGTACTGTCTATAAAGGGACATATATTGCTCGCAGGGCATTTCAGAAACAACCTGCATAAAATTATGCTGCGCAACCGCGGTTAAACTGTCACCTGGGACCGTGTAATCCCATCGCTGTCCAGCGTCCGGATGATTGTTTGTATTGTCTTTCATGAAATTGTTCCTGACATCAAACATCACCTGCTTGTACTGAGCGTCCTTTTCAACCGTCTTAGTGCCTTGTTCCATTCTTTCGGCAACCTTTGCGAAAACGCCAGGCAAGTTTATGACAGCACTTAATGACTG
Source organism: Congeria kusceri (assembly GCA_027627225.1). Lineage (NCBI taxonomy): Eukaryota > Metazoa > Mollusca > Bivalvia > Myida > Dreissenidae > Congeria > Congeria kusceri. The sequence goes on along the minus strand of CM051032.1, from coordinate 30,445,635 downwards.
AATATAAGGGCTGGCAACGCCATTGGCTGCTTTCAGAAGGGGAAGTAGATGACACGGGCTAGAGAGTCTGGCCTCGACCGAAAACGGCACGTGGTGGTATTGGGGACGCCATCTACAGTGTAAAGAAGGAGACAACAAGTAAAAATTAGTACTATTTCTTCATGAAAACTGAATTATATAAATAGTACTACATAATGGTTTTTAATTTGCTAGGAAAACATATTTTAAAAGTTAAATTACGTATTTAAATTTAAATTGATTGAAATTTAATTTGATATATTTCCCTATATTAAAAGCAATGATGTACTGGTATTTTATATATTTGGGGTATATATAAAGGATGTAAGAAGGAAACTATGTAATGGAGCGATATTGAAAACGAAATATTTTCGAAACTTATTTTATTATTTAGTCTGCATGTCCATGTCTTTTACTTAAAAGCTTAATCATGAATAGTACAATTACTGGTCATTTAAGGTTATATACAAGTAAACAGTAGGGCATCCCTCTGTGCTGGAAAGTAGGCCGTATATCAAATATGACATTTCGCATAACTGACCCTAGTCTTATTGTTTGTTTCCTGCAAATAGTGGATCTTCTAACACATAATTACTCAAATATGAATTTCATAAGTTTATTTACAGGCAGTATGTTCTTTAGTCAAAATCACAAATGTATACGTATTATGTTTTTATTAAGGGTGACCCTATAGAGATTCGAGTTACTGGTTTTTGACTTTAACCAACTGCTGAAACAGCCGTCTCGAACAAAAGACATGCAAAAGATGCAAATAACTGAACGATGCATACCTCGTGCATTAACTACATTTTTATTAAAATGCAATAATTATCAAAATGTATTTCGGATGGTATAAGTATGTGCAATTTAGCCTCTGTTTAATACTTCATGTGATGTTCAGTAAATCATGACCGTAGCGCCCGCCTTCGCTTTCTTCGTTCAGAATTGAACTAGATTACGTACTGCACGGATGCATTGACTATGAAATTTACCTCCCTCCTTATTATTCAATTTCATGTAACGGTGAGTAAAATGTTTTATTGTAGAATCTTATAATTATCATTATAAATATTAATGTTTGTTCATTGTATGTGGGGTTTCGGCTGCGACTGTGTTTAATACATGTACCTATTAATTGTTATTCGTAAATAAATTCTTCTATGTAACTTATCTAGAAGACATATAATATATACATTAATATATTTTACTAGATTGTAAAAATATGACGTTTTTGCAGAACAAAAAAATAATATTGAATCATTAAAATGTGTATATCTATCAGCGATGTACATGTTGTAATATTTCAAGTTAACTGTTATGCATCTATCAATATTTTCACCCGGGGGGGGGGGGGCGGCGGCCGGCTGACCCAGGTAGTTAGATACATTTTATTTTTTTGGTCCAATTCCCCACCCTAGAGCCAAGCATATCTGTCTAAGACCCGTCAGTGGGAGATGCAATATGTCCATCAAATGGCCCGGGGGGGGGCCTAAACTACCAGAATATAAAATCCGACCAAAGTCTTTTACCCCGGGGCACGGAATCATTCGGAATGTCAAATTCCCGCCTGTCGGGAATCGCTTTCAGTCTTAAGTCCCGTATATGCTTATATGCCCGCCGCCCCCCTCCCCCCCCGGGGGGAAAACATTGATCGGTGCATTAAATCAATATCACCATCGCTTTATGGCCAAAAAGAGTCACTCAACGATACAATTTTATATATTGTACTAGGTTGTGAAATTTTGACGTTTTTGCAGTACAATACAAATAAGTTCGAATTATCAGAATGTATAATGTCTGTCAACGTTGAACATGTTATAAATTTACAACAAAAACATCTTGAACTAATTAAGAATTTATGCCTAAACAACATATCGCTATTTAAATTGCATGTATAAGCTTCATTACGACAAACCCTTAACGGATACTTTTTGACAAAATTCAGTTTTTTTGCATTATATTCAAAGATTAAATCAGTAGTTTTTTTCCAGTAATTTAAACGTGTAGCATAACTGCACGGAAAGGCTTTGAATCAACGAGCGTAATGGGCAGGGCAGCAAGGCCGTTTGCGTTAGATAACTCAGTATTTACTTAGTTTAAACCTATTTATTTTTAGCTCGATTGCATCGAAAGCCGAAGGCTTATAGAGACACTCTCGAGTCCGTTTCCTGGGTAGAACCAGTACTTGGTGTCTTTGGGGGAGATCTTGAGAACGCTCCCAGTAAGGTTCGAACCCGGGACCTCCCGATCGCTAGGCGGACACCATATCCACTACGCCACCGCGATCCACAGTATTTACTTGAGTTAATGAATGCAAGTGTTAAGGATTGCTTGTTGCAAAACAATATTAAAATCCCAAATTAAGTCAATTATACATGTACAATCACTGACGATGGTATGTTGTTGTTTTGATTTTATAGGGTAAAGCTTTAGATCATTGAAAGCGCGATTGTTAAACCATATGAGTAGTATATTCATCGGATCTTATGCATCTTAAGACTTTTTAAGTAGCCAGTATTTCCGTTATAACTTGATTTTAATGAATGCAACTGTTTAGAGGCTTTATTTTTCAGACAACTTCGTTACAACAATTTGCATCATGCGCTTCACTATTGCAGCAATTGGAGGAACAAAATGTTCGCTCTATGTACATATTAAAGCTTGTTTTTCATTTCTTTCTTTGGCTTAAATATTGACTGTTTACCAAGACGAATAACAATATTTAATTATAATGATAATAATAGTTTATACAAGTATTGAAATTTTAAAACATACTTTTCGAGCGCAATTATAAACACCACAGGTATTCACACGGCAAACGTTGTAATGTCACGCTCCAAATGACCTCTATTGCAAATAGAAGGTCTGTGAACAGTAGTTGAGTAACCGGTATACGGTGAACTATACAATAATTTGTTATCTATTTAAAGTATATACAGCTTAAATGTCAAAACATTAAAGATTGTTTTTACTTTTAAATTGATAAACGGAAATATAGTTCAAAATTGTCAGTACTATATTTCATTGGTACTGCATTATATGAAAGACAACATGTTACGTACGGACAATGGAACAATTTCTTTTTTAATTTCCAGATGATTATTTTAATTGGCATCTTATATACGTTTCCACAGATGTAATCATATTCTAAATACCTGAACACCTAAATAATAACCAATTAATACCCAAGCATTAAACGTCATAAACAAATTTTACAATTCAAACCGATCTACAAAAAATAGAACGTTTTAATGCTTGGTATGCAACTTCTATTGCAATAAAAGAAAATTAATCATTTAAACAACCGTTGGTGAGGAGCGAATTGCATGTTTACTTTTCAATAGCCATAATGTATCCCTGCAAGTTAGTACCTCACAGAAAGAAACTGAGTGAAGGTCGCCGCTTGTATCAGCTGCATTGAGAGACAGAGAAGAATGTCACCGATACCGCGTGATCACATACGCATGTTGGGAAAAGTTGTCATCAAATGTAAGACGTATCACAAAGATCAATGTCATTTCTTTCTTTTTTTCTTAAATGATTTGTAATCTAGGATTCTGACTGTTGTAACCCATGCTAAATCAACGTCGTTTTGTGATTTGTATTTTATTATTGTACGTTATCAAAATCTAAATAACAATTAGGATATAGCCATAAATCTATGTAGATACATTTAGCTTGTTCAAAAGTTCCAGTAACCGAATCTTCTAACGGTTTCAAATTTAAACGCTCTTCTATCTATTTGGACACAGATATAGGGGTTGGTAGGAAAATTGTAAACTAGCATTCATTGTAAACTATAATCACAATAGAAGGTTATATTAGGCTTTACTGCAAATTGATTATTTGCGTCTGTCTAAAATCGTTTAGGCCGCATAATCAGAACCTTTCCCGTCTGCCATATCATTATATAATCCACAATATATCCCAAGTCAGTCCCCCCCCCCGCCTGCTAACCGTTCAACTGTAAAGGTCACAATATACTAAAAGATTTCCTTAACAAATTCAATGTAAAAGCAATAAATTCAACAAAAAATAAACTCAACATTTTGCGCGTAGAGACCCTCATAACCATACCTTTTCTTAAAGAGCATTCCGAGCCGAATTGATTTAGACAATAAAAAAGATAGGTCATGTGATATGTAAGAAAGAACTCGACGCGAATCAAAGTTCACTGTTTTACGGCCATCTTTTTACCGGCTACTCTCCAGTTGAAGGTATACTGCCAACTGTCAAAGTCTCGTCATGTAGTCTCCAACCTTCAAGCGAAACAGTGAATTTTTAGTACACAACAATGTTTTTCCTACCACACGTACAAAGAAATATTCAAAAATAAAGTCATGGCAAGTGACTATACAGAAAATTGTGTCTTCAAATAAATGGTGTTGATTTATTTAGAGAGTATAGCATTGCACACCTGAAATATTTAGTATACTGTAACCTATAAGAGAAATTTGTTCTCATTAAAATTAGTTTTTCTTGCATATAATTATCTTCCCATGCATATTGCACCAATATATTAAGTTTGGCTAGTATATCTGTCCATTTGGCCATTTTATTTCATATTTTCAAACACAGGTGATTTTGGTCGGAAGCCGGTGATTTCAAGCGCCTTGAAGCTTAAATGTCCCTCTAATAATTAAAGCTGATATTTGCAATATTTGTGACAAAATACCCAAACAAACCAAACAAACATGTATGGGGGGCTTATGTGGGGTGAGGAGAGAATGACTTTGTTAGATATTTTTACTCTAAGCCATTTTGATAATGTATTTTTTGTGTATTTTTAAAAAAAAATCACCCCAAAAATGTAAATTTAATAGAAAAAAAATTCCAATTTCATCCAAGACAATTAACAAATTAGTCAAAATGGGAGATCAAAGATACTTTGAAGTGTAGAAATCAATCAGCTTCCAGTAATTGCTTGTTTCAAACCAATAAAGTGTAAAATCTTTAAAGCACCTTGTTTGTCGCAGCCTCTTTAATTACAGGCCACCAATTATATATTCTAGTATATAATGTCATGAGTGCCTTTAAACTGCAGCAGGTGGTCAATTCGCATTGCCTGCTCACATTTAGATGTTTAAGGGAATACAAAATTGCATATTTTGGGCACAAAATAAGTACTTTGACTTTTTTTAAGGTGGCAATCTGGTCAAAATGGGGTTCATAACCAAGCAAAAGAAAAAGTTGCTCAATGTTGGTTTTAAACGAGGTGGGACTAGTCCGGTGAAGGGGAAAAAACATAATTATGAAAGAAGGTCAAATTCCAACACAACCTATGTAAGGTTAGAAAGGTCATCCTTTGAAGCACGGGTAGCTTACAATGACAAGGTTCTTACTTTTCGGGATGTAGACGGCTCTCAAACCCCAGCTAAGCCCTTGCGTCCGAGAGCGAACAAGATTCGCTATGTAGACCTGTTACGGGTTCCTGCTCCATCAAAAGTCCATCCCGACTTACTTACGAACAAGGTCTATGTCCCCGCCCTACTCCAGTCTATGATGTCATCTGAAAATAGAAAGCATAGGTTAAGAAGTGATAAATGTAGGGGCGACTTGGTAATTGACGGCAGTGCTTCCATAAAGTGGGGCTTAGGCTGGGAGGAAAGGTTAAAATGTACAAGATGCAGATATGTAGGCAAGCATTATAAGCTTTACAATGAGGTTCCATCAAGTACCAGGGGCAGAAAGGCAGCTCAGATCAATGTAGGCTTCCAAATAGGTGTTGCAAGTACTTCTATTGGGAACACAGGTTCCCGCAGAATTCTCAACACAACCAATATCATTGCTCCCTCTCCACTTGCTATGCAAAAACAAGCAAATAAGGTCAATACTGCCCTTAAATCCCTAAATGAGAGAAGCATGTACCAGATTAGAGAAAACATAGTTGCTGAAAATGCCAAAATTGGTCAAAAAGATCCCTCTAAGGTAAATGTTGAAGGGGACACTTGCTACAACAATCCAATTTTTAACTCTGACGCGACACCCTTTCAAGCCGGAACTATTGCCATAAGCACTATGTGTGAAAACAATACCAGAAACAAGCAAATTGTAGGGGTACAAGTAGCAAATAAACTATGCAGGACTGCATCAATGCTTAGGAATAAGGGTAAACCTGTTCAGTGCCCCAATCATAGGGGGCATTGTTCTGCAAATGTTTCAGAGAGGGAACCAATAGGTGATGAAGGCAAATGGAATAGGTTGTTAGGTGACCAGATCTCTAAGGACATCAAAATAGCAAATTTCACTTGTGATGGGGACAGTAGGGCATTCCAAGGTGTTCGTAACTCTCACGGTCACAATGTGGGTCATCTTAAGGATCTGAGGCACCTAGGCAACTCGCTGAAGCGCGAGCTCAACAAAGCGCCTTTCTCAAAGGGCATGCTCAAGGGTCATTCCAAGTCTAATATCAGGAGTCGGTTCGCTCTCTCGGTCAAAGCTAGGTGTATGGCTGAGCTTAAAGCTGCCCACAATAAACACCAGGGTGACATCAAGGTTCTAAAGAAGGTCATGGTTGATGTAATCGCAACCATTGTTCTATGCTTCAGTGGTTACTGCGGTACTCATTGTGCAAAGTACAGTTATGTCTGTGCTGGTACAAATAGGCAAGCTAAGAATTTCATGCCAGACAATGTCAAGGTTAAAATGGTTGACAGTGACCAACAAGTCCTTAAAAAATGCATTGAAATGGTTTTAGGTCCAGCTGCTCTTGACGCTACCAAACTTTTAACCACAACCCAAAAAAGTGAAGCAGTAAACAGGTCGTACCAAGCTGTCAATCCTAAAACTGTGACTTTCTCACGGGCAGGTTCACAAATTAAACAATGGCTATGCTGACTCTGTAACTGCAAAAACCACTGAACTAAATGCTAACCTTACCCAGGGGTCAAAGATTATTAAGCAGATAGCATATGAGGACCGCAACGACCTTAACCGAAAGCAAACATCCGCTACCAACAAAGCACGAGCTTTACGTGCCAGGACGCGGAATTATCGATACAAACTGCATGAGGAATTACACTACGGCAAGGGCATGAGTGACCCCAAACCTGATTATGACAGTATTCCACACCTTAAGCATCACAAATATGCTTAGTTGATTGTGTACCTGATAATAAATTGTTATTATTACCTGTTTTGGCATAAGAGACCTCTAACAAGTGGCCCTCGCGTCAGCATCAGGCGTTCCTCTACCTGAAAAAGGCAAAAATACCCAATAGAAATAGATATAAAATGAAAAAAAAACATGCATTTATGTATTTTAAGTGTATTTCTATGAATAAAAGGAAGTGATAAAGCTTGTTGTATTCATGTTTTTACCAAATATGCAGGCTGGCTCAGTTCCATGCCCGCTGCACTGTCCGAACTGTAAACATGTCCGCCGTTCCATGTTGGTGGAATGGGGCTCTATGTTTAAATGTTCAGGCTTAACACACAAGCTATTGTTGCATAAGTGGCTCACAGAGTCCCTGGCGTTCAATTCTGACTTCATGTAGCACATTAACGCTACACGGTGAACCAAGTATGTCTCTGATTTTATGTCCGAAGGCAATTTAGCCCTCATTCGGCCATAATAGGGTAAGGAACTATTTGAAATACAACCATTCCAGATCAAACAATCTGAATTGATGCATTTAATGCACTTATTTTCTACTCTTTTGCTCAGAAATGACCAAAAATCTGCTTTCTCATCCATATTTTGCACTTGCAGACGATATTTTATTTTAACCCAAAGTCAGTTTAGGTCACAATATACTAAAAGATTTCCTTAACAAATTCAATGTAAAAGCAATAAATTCAACAAAAAATAAACTCAACATTTTGCGCGTAGAGACCCTCATAACCATACCTTTTCTTAAAGAGCATTCCGAGCCGAATTGATTTAGACAATAAAAAAGATAGGTCATGTGATATGTAAGAAAGAACTCGACGCGAATCAAAGTTCACTGTTTTACGGCCATCTTTTTACCGGCTACTCTCCAGTTGAAGGTATACTGCCAACTGTCAAAGTCTCGTCATGTAGTCTCCAACCTTCAAGCGAAACAGTGAATTTTTAGTACACAACAATGTTTTTCCTACCACACGTACAAAGAAATATTCAAAAATAAAGTCATGGCAAGTGACTATACAGAAAATTGTGTCTTCAAATAAATGGTGTTGATTTATTTAGAGAGTATAGCATTGCACACCTGAAATATTTAGTATACTGTAACCTAAAACCGATTATTTTCCGAGATGCACATCTATGACATCGTATTATCATTCCACAGACAACGAATGCAAGGCAAGATGGATTATGCGGAAAGAGCACATGTATTTACTATTCTAACATGATACTCGCTTTTTTTCTGTAGACAAATAGCAGAATTATCGTTGTTAAACTACCCAATAAACAACCCAAAAAGTAGTCCCGCTTCTGAGCGGAGCATAGTGAAATAAAGCTCTCATTACAATTGCAAAACTGTTAGTCAAATCATGCTAGAATCGTAATAATATTCGCATTATCTTTGTTTATCGGCCAATAAATAAGTCTTGGTTTTTCTAATGCTTGGCTAGTGAACCACTCGGGCTAACGCTCTCTTGGTTCTACGCATCAGAACTCCAAATCGTGTGTATTGGCCGATAAACAACGATAAATCGAAATTTATTTCTTATTTTTCTTTGACAAACCATGGAGAAGTTTTCCCTTTATTCTATAAGACTTGAAAAATGTATGTTCATTGAAGACGCGACAAATCTCATACTGCAAAACTTATAGCTTAATATTAATTTGGCATGTTTAAAATAAACAACACAGCGGTAACAGCGAATTATTACAAGGATTTTATAACAGAGTTTAGAAACGCTCGCGCTATAATAACATAACATACATGTACATGCCTACTGTTTTAAGATATTCCATGAACCTAATTATTAACCGACAGTTCGCATTTTGTCAAACTTTGAATGCGTACGAATCGATTACCACATTTGCACTAGGCACAACTTAAGTCAGTAACGATTCTTTTAAATGGTAATCAATACTAGATTCTTTAGTGATTTTCTCTTGTAGGGAGAGACGAAAAGAAACTTGTTTTCCAGCACTTTCATTTTCTGTTTCTCTGTTGTAAGTTATAAATAGTCAACTTCGCTTGGGTTAAATACTCGCTAACGCACGGTTAGGAGACTCACCGGACCTCCTCATTTCGAGGTGTTAAGAAAATGTCAGGTGGTGACTTCCGACGTGGTCCGGTGGTGCAAAATGTTGTAAACAGTACGTATACATTTCCAATTTTGTATTATTTTTTATGATAAAAGTGCTTTTTAAGAAATCGGCCAATGTCATTACCAGTAGGAATGATAACAGAACACTCGGTCGTAGTTTCGATAAATAATGTACACCAATAAAGGCTACATGATGTTTATAAGTTGAAGTCATTAACAGAATGTGTCCATGATACTCGATGTGCTAAAATGTTTACCCGTCTGAGTGCTTACTACAACCCATTATGAAGTGTGTGACAACTGACGGTGATCACAAATATAAATGTCTTCCCGTACGCATTACATGATTTTCAATAATTTGTAATTTTAGTTAGTTTTGTGGGAATTTCTCGGAATAAGGTGGTCCGGTGGTGTTGAGGTGGTCCAATGGTGCTGAATTAGCTGATGTTCCTGAAACCGAAAGTAGAATTTGTAGACACAACCAAAGCTGTCAAGATTCACTACCGGACAATATTACGTGTTACGGATATGGCGAAAAGGAAATAAAATAATCCCAATTCGCCTGTTTCAAACACAATAACACCGTGGCATGCATTGATAAACATCTAAGACGTGCATGTGTGTATTTTACAATACCTGGTATTCCACTTTTAAAGGTGCGTATCGACGGTATTCCCCATCAATATAGACTCGTATTAAAATAAGACATAGTTCAATTGTTCACGAATAATTTTTTTCTAGTAGCAATAATATAATTATGTTATTGTTAAGAAAAAATATATAAAGTGCCTAAACAACATTCTTTTCGTTGCACGGTTCCAGCAGGATTCGAACACGCGCCTACTGCAATGAAAACTTTCCAACGCTACAATACAGTTATCAATAGTGCGCATGCGCATAGCGGTACTTGATGTACATTTCATGCAAATCGTTGTTTACTACTACTAATAATAATTTTCACGCGCCCGCGAAAGGTGTCACAGTGACAGCTTTTTATAATTATATATATCACATATTTTTGTTTGCTTATAAAAACGAGACCTACGTGTTAAGCAATGATTTAATTAATACTTCATAAATATAATTGTATTTTAAAAAATGTTAAAACGCAGTAGCGTCCGTTTAAATAAACTGTCGTTTTATAAACTGCGGTGAGCTTCAGAAAGGGACTTGCCGTCAGTATTTATTAGCAGGATATAACCGATTTCACATTTGAAACGTTAATAACACAAAGTAAGTATATTTGTATTTGTCAGTGATTGTCTAGTTTGATGATAACATTTTAATATGTTGACAATCATAATGCATAAATTTGTTTCAGGATACATCTTTCTCTTACCAAATGGAAATTAATTAAGAAATAATGTTCGGTTTATCGTTGTTTATCGGCCAATGAACAACGATTTGGAGTTCTGATGCGTAAGAATTTAACCACGACGGCGTTAGTTGTTTAGTAGCTATTCATATGTCAATACTTCTGCTATCACGACGCCATCATCATTTTCTGAAAAACAACAATCGGCGTCGTTTCGATTCGCAGACAAAGAAACTGAAACTAATTTTCTGTTTCTGTTGTGACGAAGCAATCGTAATGTTCGTAAGGCCATCACCATTTTCTGAAAACAACAATCGGCGTCGTTTCGATTCGCAGAAAAAGAAACTAAAACTAATTGATAGCCAAAAGATTGCAGCGATACAGAAAACAGCTCCAACAACGGTAAGTAGAACACCGATTTCAAGTATTATGTTTACAATTTTATACTTGTATGTGCTGACCTAGACGGCCAACTAAATTGCAAAGACCGTCATGTACTTACTTTGACCAAAATAATAGATGAACAGTTCATAATCAGTAAATAAACGTAAACTGTTCGCTGAAAAAATGCAGCTCCTCGTCTGTTTCTTTCAATTATTGATGAGTTTAAACCTGTTTAGAAAAATGTGAATCGAGCGATTGTTTACTAATACTAAAAGGAACATTTCCTGAAGTGTTCAGCAACTTTTGTTGCGTATTAAGTAAGTTTTACTTCTTTAAATTCTTAAACAATGCTAACTCGTGTACTGAGTATTGCATGCTCGTGTACGGAGTATTGCATTTTATCATACCACTATGCTGATATCGGCCTGATACAAACGTGCCTGATATATTTTTTTTTATCAGGGCACTAGCGTTTATATCAGTCAATGTTTGGAGGTACGTCATATTATTCGGAATCAACTATATAATCAACAGTTTTATTACAAAATGAATCAAATTCAACAAAACAAACAATTTGATACCAAGAACGTATATGGTTTATTATTTATAGTCGTCATAAATCACAAAAAAACGTTATATTTTTAATATTCACATAAACCCGCACTTTGGTAGTGAGATGACGTCATCTATGGAACACAATAAAACATCCATACAAAATTATTTCAATACATTCATTATAAATGCACTAAAAGTCACTACAAAGCATCAGTTTATGTTGAACCAAAAACATTATTACCAAAAATTGAACACACTATAGTCAAATACTGTCAATATTGACACGATCTTTGAAATGTCAATTTCAATACACAACTCCAAAATGGCGTCTCCAAACAATTCGGCGTTATGTGTTCTCCGATGAAATTTATCGTTGCAATACATTTCAGTTCGCATTTATAGTATTTTATGAATGAGCATGCGTGTAATCTATGTATTCGCAGTGAAAACAGTTCACTGAGCATTACGAAATGTTAATAATAAGGTATTATCCAGCTCGTTTGGTGATATTTTACGAAAAATGTAAAATGATAAATAGAAAAACAGGTTACTGCCTGGTCTTGTGCAATATATCAGGTTCGGCACGAACAAAATAACGGCTCGTCAAGCCTCGCCGTTATATTATTATAAGCCTCACCTGATTTACTACACAAGACCAGGCAGTAACCTGTTATTCTATATGTATCAATATTTAGTGTACAGTATATTGCGCAAAGAGCCATTACCGTTTTTGATGATTTATACCATAAATACCTAACTTTCATTAAATAAAAAAAGTAATTTTCCAAAGCGTTATCGATACATACAATATATTATACAACAATAATAGTAGCATCGATTAATATTATACAAACATGCACTTCAATATCGTGTGATGGTGCAAAATCCATATTGAACGAGGCGACACACATGATATTGCACAGCTAAAACGTCCATAGATCTACTTGTTTTATTATATGACTTATAAAATAAACGACAGCTGATGAAATTGTAACTAATACACAATTTTTTGTTTTAATAATTCTATTTAAACAAAAAGACAAGTAAGTCAAGTAAAGTAAATGCTTACCTAAACTCACTTTTACGTTTTTTTCTCAGATTTTATTATTCAAATTCACCATCGCTAAAGAAAAGGTAACTGAGAATAACATTCAGCGATGTCGATTAACTATGCATTTAATCAAACACAAATAAAAAAGACATAATAATATCCACTGAACAGTGAACATAGCATCAAAAATATAATTGGAGCTAACGTTTTGACATAGTCGTTTACAAATGACAGCGTATTATGACGTCATCTTTGTACAAAACAACGTCCTCTGCAATATCATTTTAATTTGCACGGTTAATGTAAAAAATGTGCAATATCATGTATGATTTTCTTTGGAGGGTGTGTCGCTGAGCAAAATACCACGATCAGCAACGAACCATGGCGGATCGCACGACAGTGGGAACCTAGCATAAACGGAGTACTTATCGTGCAAGCTTGATTGTATTCCGAGTTTTAGCGAGCAATGAAATGTTTTGTCGATAAACCCCTTACTGAGTACATGAACATATGTGCGTCATAGCATTTCTCGGCTTATGCAAACTATTAAAACAATATACCAATGAACTAAAGACACGCAACAGTTACACAATTAGCCATATACACTATTATATTTAAAGCAAGTCGAACGACAAATGACGTACTCGTACACCAAACGCTATTTAAGTATATCAAACTAAGGTGTAATAACAACCAAAAAAGACGCACACCATACACCGGCTGACTTAAACCGATTAGACATCACAGTATATTATTAAACAATACTCAGTACAGGAGCATGCAATACCCCGTACGCGAGCAACTGAATAAATCAATCCCCAGTACACCTGTCACAATAATATTGCAGTCCATATCTCAGCCATTTATGAATCAAAACTACTGGAACTTAGAACATGTGTTCATTATAGCATATGTAAACAATCGCTCGATTCACATTTTTATATACATGTTTAAAATATTAAATAATTGACTGAAATGAGCGAGGACCGGTAATTTTTCAGCGAGCATTTGTTTTTTAAACGATGATTATGTACTGTTCATCTACCACATGGTCACAGCAATTACACGAATGTCTTCCAAATTTATTTGGCAGTCTACATAAGCGCCAATTTATAGCATATTATCAACACATTATTTGAAATTGGCATAAAACTTAACGTTTATGAAGTTAACCTCTTCTGTTTTGGCTCGATAATGGGCCAATATCAGGTGTCACGTCTTACCAAGTGGTTATAGTGTTTACAAGAACGTAACCAGTATTCAGTTTATTTATTTACCATCACGGGATATGACATGAATGCATGGCTTGTTATACACGTAGATAAGCTTTTAGTCAAATGATAATGTCATTTTAGTTCCAAAAAAAAAATCATTAAATAGAACTCACCAGCTACAACCCACAGTTCAAAGTTTCTTTCGTGTTGCGTGGTAAGAAGGCGGATAACACAAAGGCATGCGCTATTCCATTGTCAATCGTACGAAACGATAAAATTTGGTCAACTACAAAGCCATGCTTTTTCGAATGCAACTACATACCAAATAAAACCTAATATACCTACTAGCATTTAGTAACTATGCTGTAGATTGTAATGGACGTTAGTAATCTAATGGTGGATCATTCTAGAATTGGCTGTAGATTGTAATGGACGTTAGTAATCTAATGGTGGATCATTCTAGAATTGGCTGTAGATTGTAATGGACGTTAGTAATCTAATGGTGGATCATTCTAGAATTGGCTGTAGATTGTAATGGACGTTAGTAATCTAATGGTGGATCATTCTAGAATTGTTGATGATAAGAGTACCATAGTCAAACGAATTGACGTTTGTTTTGAGAATCACGGTAGGGACACGAACGGGATTTGGAGTTAATACTTCTTTGTAACACTGAGTGCAATTAGCAACATGCCATTTCCTATCCAAGTAAGACTGTGTCACTCTTAATATTATGTTTTCATTGACCGTTTTACACTACATTAAATTAGGATCTTTATGTTCCATATATGTGGACTATACATCAAACCCGTTTTATTTTATAAGCAAATAATTGTAGCATACTTAATATGATTTCAGAATCATTTAAATAAGATCATTTAATGCTAAAACACGTTCACAAATGAAGTAGATCAGTCAACTCGAATATAGTTCATTCAGTTGAAAATAAGAAACATTTAAACGTTATAGTTTAAGTTATTCCTAAACAAGTTCAACTTGCTAAGTATGATATAACAAACGACAAAACGTAGATCTATTTAATGTTCGTGTTGCCTGTTTCTTCTTTTTTCAGATGGCATTATCTTTGCCTACGAACGTAATAACGGCACTTCAGAAGTGTTTTGAATCCAAGCCTGAAAGCCTTGCTCGGATCATTTTTTTTCTTGCTGACAGCACAGCCAATCGTGTGGCAGAGCCATATATCCAGTCATTAACAGCTGTCATCGACATACCTAGCGTTTTCGAAAAGGTGGCGGAAAGAATGGAAAAGGATACGATGACGGCGGAAAAGGACCCTCAGTTTAAGCAGGTTATGTTTGATGTTTGGAATAATTTCATGAAAGAGAATCCCAATCCAAATCCATACCAGGGTCAAAGATGGGACTTAGCAGTGCCAGGGGAAAATATGTCCGCTGTGGTGCAGTATAACTTCATGAAAGCTGTCGCTACGATGCCTCCTGAAAGATTTGATGCCCTATCCAATGTAGTGCGAACGATAGGACAGACAAATGTGGTTGCTAGGTATGTCGGCATGGCTTTGGATAAGGCCAGAATAGCAAAGCCATTGGTACGAGTTGCTTTGGTGACGGCGTACCTTGCTTACGATGTCATTGTCAACATACGGCGTTGGTGGAAAGGTGATATATCCGGTATGAGGTGCGTGAAAAACATCATTGACAACGGCGTCAGCGTCGCAGCAGGCATTGCAGGTGGGATAGGCGGTGAAATGATTGGTGTTGCTATTGGAAGTGCTCTTGGTCCAGTGGGAATGGCGCTTGGAGGTCTTATTGGTGCTATTGCAGGAGGGGCGGGTGCTTCGTACACCGCTAAATCTATATCTGACAGGCTTACTCAATGGGTGTTTGGACTACCCAAAAGTGAAGCCCTGGAGAAAGCATATAACTTTTTCGGCCTTCCAGCAAGCGCATCAAATAGCGATATGAACTCTCGCTACCGGCATCTTGCCCTTCAATATCACCCAGATAAAGGCGGCGATCCTGAGAAATGGACTCAGCTCCAGTACTCATTGGCAGTCATAAGAGAGGCCAGGGGTGAACATTAGTTGAATCAAACTTCTTTTAAATACAAATATAAGCTAACAATCATTGCGGTGTTTATGTACGACTCGAATGTATTTGACTTCTGGAGTCCACAACTATGGTAAAAAATATACGCAAATTACAAAATATGTCTTCTTATTAAATTTACAATTTTAAACACAAATAATATGTTTTTTGTTCTACATGTGTCAAAGTATATCAAATTGTGGATTACAGCTTTTGTGGGCAATGATTTAAACATAGATATATATGTATTGAAGCAAAACAAAAAGCAGGACTTCAAAAGCTTTTATGCGGTGACCCCAATTTTATTCATAATTATTTCTTGTTATTATGAAATATTTTTGGTCTTGTGTTGTGTTGTATTGGCAGTTGGTCACTTGCCTTTTTATAAAGGTTCACTGCTGCTGATGCAGCTGGAGATTCACATTGTATATATTTAAAAGATGTACCAGAACATTTTGAGGCATTTGCGTAAAGTGTCGTCGCGGGTTAAATTAGTTCTGATGTTTTTCAACGTTGAATATATGGTCACGTTAGCGACTTACAGTACTTCAATGAAAGAGCCGTTAAGTTTATTGTGTGCAACATCTCGAATACATCGAGCGAAACACCACGTTTATTCCCACGGCCGGCGAGCATGGAAAATAATGTAGTCAGCAGTATTTTGGCCACGCTTCAATTGTCTTAAATACAAATAGTAGGTCTGTATACTGTATCGAGCGATTGTTTACTAATACTAAAAGGAACATTTCCTGAAATGTTCAGCAACTTTTGTTGCGTATTAAGTAAGTTCTACTTCTTTAAATTCTTAAACAATGCCAACTCGTGTACTGAGTATTGCATGCTCGTGTACGGAGTATTGCATTTTATCATACCACTATGCTGATATCGGCCTGATACAAAAGAGCCTGATATAGTTTTTTTATATCAGGGCACTAGCGTTTATATCAGTCAGTGTTTGGAGGTACGTCATATTATTCGGAATCAACTATATAGTCAACAGTTTTAGTAAAAATGAATCAGATTCAACAAAACAAACAATTTGATACCAAGAACGTATATGGTTTATTATTTTTAGTCGTCATAAATCACAAAAAACTTTATTTTTTTCATATTCACATAAACCCGCACTTTGGTAGTGAGATGACGTCATCTATGGAACACAATAAAACATCCATACAAAATTATTTCAATACATTCATTATAAATGCACTAAAAGTCACTACAAAGCATCAGTTTATGTTGAACCAAAAACATTATTACCAAAAATTGAACACACTATAGTCAAATACTGTCATATTGACACGATCTTTGAAATGTCAATTTCAATACACAACTCCAAAATGGCGTCTCCAAACAATTCGGCGTTATGTGTTCTCCGATGAAATTTATCGTTGCAATACATTTCAGTTCGCATTTATAGTATTTTATGAATGAGCATGCGTGTAATCTATGTATTTGCAGTGAAAACAGTTCACTGAGCATTACGAAATGTTAATAATGAGGTATTATCCAGCTCGTTTGGTGATATTTTACGAAAAATGTAAAATGATAAATAGAAAAACAGGTTACTGCCTGGTCTTGTGTAATATATCAGGTTCGGCACGAACAAAATAACGGCTCGTCAAGCCTCGCCGTTATATTATTATAAGCCTCACCTGATTTATTACACAAGACCAGGCAGTAACCTGTTATTCTATATGTATCAATATTTAGTGTACAGGATATTGCGCAAAGAGCCATTACCGTTTTTGATGATTTATACCATAAATACCTAACTTTCATTAAATAAAAAAAGTAATTTTCCAAAGCGTTATCGATACATACAATATATTATACAACAATAATAGTAGAATCGATTAATATTATACAGACATGCACTTCAATATCGTGTGATGGTGCAAAATCCATATTGAACGAGGCGACACACATGATATTGCACAGCTAAAAAGTCCATAGATCTACTTGTTTTATTATATGACTTATAAAATAAACGACACCTGATGAAATTGTAACTAATACACAATTTTTTGTTTTAATAATTCTATTTAAACAAAAAGACAAGTAAGTCAAGTAAAGTAAATGCTTACCTAAACTCACTTTGACGTTTTTTTCTCAGATTTTATTATTCAAATTCACCATCGCTAAAGAAAAGGTAAATGAGAATAACATTCAGCGATGTCGATTAACTATGCATTTAAGCAAACACAAATAAAAAAAGACATAATAATATCCACTGAACAGTGAACATAGCATCAAAAATATAATTGGAGCTAACGTTTTGACATAGTCGTTTACAAATGACAGCGTATTATGACGTCATCTTTGTACAAAACAACGTCCTCTGCAATATCATTTTAATTTGCACGGTTAATGTAAAAAATGTGCAATATCATGTATGATTTTCTTTGGAGGGTGTGTCGCTGAGCAAAATATCACGATCAGCAACGAACCATGGCGGATCGCACGACAGTGGAAACCTAGCATAAACGGAGTACTTATCGTGCAAGCTTGATTGTATTCCGAGTTTTAGCGAGCAATGAAATGTTTTGTCGATAAACCCCTTACTGAGTACATGAACATATGTGCGTCATAGCATTTATCGGCTTATGCAAACTATTAAAACAATATACCAATGAACTAAAGACACGCAACAGTTACACAATTAGCCATATACACTATTATATTTAAAGCAAGTCGAACGACAAATGACGTACTCGTACACCAAACGCTATTTAAGTATATCAAACTAAGGTGTAATAACAACCAAAAAAGACGCACACCATACACCGGCTGACTTAAACCGATTAGACATCACAGTATATTATTAAACAATACTCAGTACAGGAGCATGCAATACCCCTTACGCGAGCAACTGAATAAATCAATCCCCAGTACACCTGTCACAATAATATTGCAGTCCATATCTCAGCCATTTATTAATACGATGATTATGTACTGTTCATCTACCACATGGTCACAGCAATTACACGAATGTCTTCCAAATTTATTTGGCAGTCTACATAAGCGCCAATTTATAGCATATTATCAACACATTATTTGAAATTGGCATAAAACTTAACGTTTATGAAGTTAACCTCTTCTGGTTTGGCTCGATAATGGGCCAATATCAGGTGTCACGTCTTACCAAGTGGTTATAGTGTTTACAAGAACGTAACCAGTATTCAGTTTATTTATTTACCATCACGGGATATGACATGAATGCATGGCTTGTTATACACGTAGATAAGCTTTTAGTCAAATGATAATGTCATTTTAGTTTTAAAAAAAAATCATTAAATAGAACTCACAGGCTACAACCCACAGTTCAAAATTTGCGTCACAAGTTTCTTTCGTGTTGCGTGGTAAGAAGGCGGATAACACAAAGGCATGCGCTATTCCATTGTCAATCGTAAGAAACGATAAAATTTGGTCAACTACAAAGCCATGCTTTTTCGAATGCAACTACATACCAAATAAAACCCAATATACCTACTAGCATTTAGTAACTATACTGTAGATTGTAATGGACGTTAGTAATCTAATGGTGGATCATTCTAGAATTGGCTGTAGATTGTAATGGACGTTAGTAATCTAATGGTGGATCATTCTAGAATTGGCTGTAGATTGTAATGGACGTTAGTAATCTAATGGTGGATCATTCTAGAATTGTTGATGATATTAGTACCATAGTCAAACGAATTGACGCTTGTTTTGAGAATCACGGTAGGGACACGAACGGGATTTGGAGTTAATACTTCTTTGTAACACTGAGTGCAATTAGCAACATGCCATTTCATATCCAAGTAAGACTGTGTCACTCTTAATATTATGTTTTCATTGACCGTTTTACACTACATTAAATTAGGATCTTTATGTTCCATATATGTGGACTATACATCAAACCCGTTTTATTTTATAAGCAAATAATTGTAGCATACTTAATATGATTTCAGAATCATTTAAATAAGATCATTTAATGCTAAAACACGTTCACAAATGAAGTAGATCAGTCAACTCGAATATAGTTCATTCAGTTGAAAATAAGAATAAATTAAATGTTATAGTTTAAGTTATTCCTAAAACAAGTTCAACTTACTAAGTATGATATAACAAACGACAAAACGTAGATCTATTTAATGTTCGTGTTGCCTGTTTCTTCTTTTTCAGATGGCATCACCTTTGCCTTCGAACGTAATAACGGCACTTCAGAAGTGTTTTGAATCCAAGCCTGACAGCTTAGCTCGGATCATTTTTTTTCTTGCTGACAGCGCAGCCAATGGTGTGGCAGAGCCATATATCCAGTCATTAACATCTGTCATCGACATACCTATCGTTTTCGAAAAGGTGGCAGAAAGAATGGAAAAGGATACGATGACGGCGGAAAAGGACCCTCAGTTTAAGCAGGTTATGTTTGATGTTTGGAATAATTTCATGAAAGAGAATCTCAACCGAAATCCAGACCAGGGTCAAAGATGGGACTTAGCAGTGCCAGGGCAAAGTATGTCCGCTGTGGTGCAGTATAACTTCATTAAAGCTGTCGCTACGATGCCTCCTGAAAGATTTGTTGCCCTATCCAATGTAGTGCGGACGATAGGACAGACAAATGTGGTTGCTAGGCATGTCGGCATGGCTTTGGATAAGGCCAGAATAGCAAAGCCATTGGTACGAGTTGCTTTGGTGACGGCGTACCTTGCTTACGATGTCATTGTCAACATACGGCGTTGGTGGAAAGGTGATATATCCGGTATGAGGTGCGTGAAAAACATCATTGACAACGGCGTCAGCGTCGCAGCAGGCATTGCAGGTGGGATAGGCGGTGAAATGATTGGTGTTGCTATTGGAAGTGCTCTTGGTCCAGTGGGAATGGCGCTTGGGGGTCTTATTGGTGCTATTGCAGGAGGGGCGGGTGCTTCGTACACCGCTAAATCTATATCTGACAGGCTTACTCAATGGGTGTTTGGACTACCCAAAAGTGAAGCCCTGGAGAAAGCATATAACTTTTTCGGCCTTCCAGCAAGCGCATCAAATAGCGATATGAACTCTCGCTACCGGAATCTTGCCCTTCAATATCACCCAGATAAAGGCGGCGATCCTGAGAAATGGACTCAGCTCCAGTACTCATTGGCAGTCATATGAGAGGCCAGGGGTGAACATTAGTTGAATCAAACTTCTTTTAAATACAAATATAAGCTAACAATCATTGCGGTGTTTATGTACGACTCGAATGTATTTGACTTCTGGAGTCCACAACTATGGTAAAAAATATACGCAAATTACAAAATATGTCTTCTTATTAAATTTACAATTTTAAACACAAATAATATGTTTTTTGTTCTACATGTGTCAAAGTGTATCAAATTGTGCATTACAGCTTTTGTGGGCAATGATTAAACATAGATATATATGTATTGAAACAAACAAAAAGCAGGACTTCAAAAGCTTTTATGCGGTGACCCCAATTTTATTCATAATTATTTCTTGTTATTATGAAATATTTTTGGTCTTGTGTTGTGTTGTATTGGCAGTTGGTCACTTGCCTTTTTATAAAGGTTCACTGCTGCTGATGCAGCTGGAGATTCACATTGTATATATTTAAAAGATGTACCAGAACATTTTGAGGCATTTGCGTAAAGTGTCGTCGCGGGTTAAATTAGTTCTGATGTTTTTCAACGTTGAATATATGGTCACGTTAGCGACTTACAGTACTTCAATGAAAGAGCCGTTAAGTTTATTGTGTGCAACATCTCGAATACATCGAGCGAAACACCACGTTTATTCCCACGGCCGGCGAGCATGGAAAATAATGTAGTCAGCAGTATTTTGGCCACGCATCAATTGTCTTAAATACAAATAGTAGGTCTGTATACTGTATCGAGCGATTGTTTACTAATACTAAAAGGAACATTTCCTGAAATGTTCAGCAACTTTTGTTGCGTATTAAGTAAGTTCTACTTCTTTAAATTCTTAAACAATGCCAACTCGTGTACTGAGTATTGCATGCTCGTGTACGGAGTATTGCATTTTATCATACCACTATGCTGATATCGGCCTGATACAAAAGAGCCTGATATAGTTTTTTTATATCAGGGCACTAGCGTTTATATCAGTCAATGTTTGGAGGTACGTCATATTATTCGGAATCAACTATATAGTCAACAGTTTTAGTAAAAATGAATCAGATTCAACAAAACAAACAATTTGATACCAAGAACGTATATGTTTTATTATTTTTAGTCGTCATAAATCACAAAAAAACGTTATTTTTTTCATATTCACATAAACCCGCACTTTGGTAGTGAGATGACGTCATCTATGGAACACAATAAAACATCCATACAAAATTATTTCAATACATTCATTATAAATGCACTAAAAGTCACTACAAAGCATCAGTTTATGTTGAACCAAAAACATTATTACCAAACATTGAACACACTATAGTCAAATACTGTCATATTGACACGATCTTTGAAATGTCAATTTCAATACACAACTCCAAAATGGCGTCTCCAAACAATTCGGCGTTATGTGTTCTCCGATGAAATTTATCGTTGCAATACATTTCAGTTCGCATTTATAGTATTTTATGAATGAGCATGCGTGTAATCTATGTATTCGCAGTGAAAACAGTTCACTGAGCATTACGAAATGTTAATAATGAGGTATTATCCAGCTCGTTTGGTGATATTTTACGAAAAATGTAAAATGATAAATAGAAAAACAGGTTACTGCCTGGTCTTGTGTAATATATCAGGTTCGGCACGAACAAAATAACGGCTCGTCAAGCCTCGCCGTTATATTATTATAAGCCTCACCTGATTTATTACACAAGACCAGGCAGTAACCTGTTATTCTATATGTATAAATATTTAGTGTACAGGATATTGCGCAAAGAGCCATTACCGTTTTTGATGATTTATACCATAAATACCTAACTTTCATTAAATAAAAAAAGTAATTTTCCAAAGCGTTATCGATACATACAATATATTATACAACAATAATAGTAGAATCGATTAATATTATACAGACATGCACTTCAATATCGTGTGATGGTGCAAAATCCATATTGAACGAGGCGACACGCATGATATTGCACAGCTAAAAAGTCCATAGATCTACTTGTTTTATTATATGACTTATAAAATAAACGACAGCTGATGAAATTGTAACTAATACACAATTTTTTGTTTTAATAATTCTATTTAAACAAAAAGACAAGTAAGTCAAGTAAAGTAAATGCTTACCTAAACTCACTTTGACGTTTTTTTCTCAGATTTTATTATTCAAATTCACCATCGCTAAAGAAAAGGTAAATGAGAATAACATTCAGCGATGTCGATTAACTATGCATTTAATCAAACACAAATAAAAAAAGACATAATAATATCCACTGAACAGTGAACATAGCATCAAAAATTTAATTGGAGCTAACGTTTTGACATAGTCGTTTACAAATGACAGCGTATTATGACGTCATCTTTGTACAAAACAACGTCCTCTGCAATATCATTTTAATTTGCACGGTTAATGTAAAAAATGTGCAATATCATGTATGATTTTCTTTGGAGGGTGTGTCGCTGAGCAAAATACCACGATCAGCAACGAACCATGGCGGATCGCACGACAGTGGGAACCTAGCATAAACGGAGTACTTATCGTGCAAGCTTGATTGTATTCCGAGTTTTAGAGAGCAATGAAATGTTTTGTCGATAAACCCCTTACTGAGTACATGAACATATGTGCGTCATAGCATTTATCGGCTTATGCAAACTATTAAAACAATATACCAATGAACTAAGACACGCAACAGTTACACAATTAGCCATATACACTATTATATTTAAAGCAAGTCGAACGACAAATGACGTACTCGTACACCAAACGCTATTTAAGTATATCAAACTAAGGTGTAATAACAACCAAAAAAGACGCACACCATACACCGGCTGACTTAAACCGATTAGACATCACAGTATATTATTAAACAATACTCAGTACAGGAGCATGCAATACCCCTTACGCGAGCAACTGAATAAATCAATCCCCAGTACACCTGTCACAATAATATTGCAGTCCATATCTCAGCCATTTATTAATACGATGATTATGTACTGTTCATCTACAACATGGTCACAGCAATTACACGAATGTCTTCCAAATTTATTTGGCAGTCTACATAAGCGCCAATTTATAGCATATTATCAACACATTATTGAAATTGGCATAAAACTTAACGTTTATGAAGTTAACCTCTTCTGGTTTGGCTCGATAATGGGCCAATATCAGGTGTCACGTCTTACCAAGTGGTTATAGTGTTTACAAGAACGTAACCAGTATTCAGTTTATTTATTTACCATCACGGGATATGACATGAATGCATGGCTTGTTATACACGTAGATAAGCTTTTAGTCAAATGATAATGTCATTTTAGTTTTAAAAAAAAATCATTAAATAGAACTCACCAGCTACAACCAACAGTTCAAAATTTGCGTCACAAGTTTCTTTCGTGTTGCGTGGTAAGAAGGCGGATAACACAAGGCATGCGCTATTCCATTGTCAATCGTAAGAAACGATAAAATTTGGTCAACTACAAAGCCATGCTTTTTCGAATGCAACTACATACCAAATAAAACCTAATATACCTACTAGCATTTAGTAACTATGCTGTAGATTGTAATGGACGTTAGTAATCTAATGGTGGATCATTCTAGAATTGGCTGTAGATTGTAATGGACGTTAGTAATCTAATGGTGGATCATTCTAGAATTGGCTGTAGATTGTAATGGACGTTAGTAATCTAATGGTGGATCATTCTAGAATTGTTGATGATAAGAGTACCATAGTCAAACGAATTGACGCTTGTTTTGAGAATCACGGTAGGGACACGAACGGGATTTGGAGTTAATACTTCTTTGTAACACTGAGTGCAATTAGCAACATGCCATTTCCTATCCAAGTAAGACTGTGTCACTCTTAATATTATGTTTTCATTGACCGTTTTACACTACATTAAATTAGGATCTTTATGTTCCATATATGTGGACTATACATCAAACCCGTTTTATTTTATAAGCAAATAATTGTAGCATACTTAATATGATTTCAGAATCATTTAAATAAGATCATTTAATGCTAAAACACGTTCACAAATGAAGTAGATCAGTCAACTCGAATATAGTTCATCCAGTTGAAAATAAGAAACATTTAAACGTTATAGTTTAAGTTATTCCTAAACAAGTTCAACTTGCTAAGTATGATATAACAAACGACAAAACGTAGATCTATTTAATGTTCGTGTTGCCTGTTTCTTCTTTTTTCAGATGGCATTATCTTTGCCTACGAACGTAATAACGACACTTCAGAAGTGTTTTGAATCCAAGCCTGAAAGCCTTGCTCGGATCATTTTTTTTCATGCTGACAGCACAGCCAATCGTGTGGCAGAGCCATATATCCAGTCATTAACAGCTGTCATCGACATACCTAGCGTTTTCGAAAAGGTGGCGGAAAGAATGGAAAAGGATACGATGACGGCGGAAAAGGACCCTCAGTTTAAGCAGGTTATGTTTGATGTTTGGAATAATTTCATGAAAGAGAATCCCAATCCAAATCCATACCAGGGTCAAAGATGGGACTTAGCAGTGCCAGGGGAAAGTATGTCCGCTGTGGTGCAGTATAACTTCATGAAAGCTGTCGCTACGATGCCTCCTGAAAGATTTGATGCCATATCCAATGTAGTGCGAACGATAGGACAGACAAATGTGGTTGCTAGGTATGTCGGCATGGCTTTGGATAAGGCCAGAATAGCAAAGCCATTGGTACGAGTTGCTTTGGTGACGGCGTACCTTGCTTACGATGTCATTGTCAAAAGGTGCGTGAAAAACATCATTGACAACGGCGTCAGCGTCGCAGCAGGCATTGCAGGTGGGATAGGCGGTGAAATGATTGGTGTTGCTATTGGAAGTGCTCTTGGTCCAGTGGGAATGGCGCTTGGGGGTCTTATTGGTGCTATTGCAGGAGGGGCGGGTGCTTCGTACACTGCTAAATCTATATCTGACAGGCTTACTCAATGGGTGTTTGGACTACCCAAAAGTGAAGCCCTGGAGAAAGCATATAACTTTTTCGGCCTTCCAGCAAGCGCATCAAATAGCGATATGAACTCTCGCTACCGGCATCTTGCCCTTCAATATCACCCAGATAAAGGCGGCGATCCTGAGAAATGGACTCAGCTCCAGTACTCATTGGCAGTCATAAGAGAGGCCAGGGGTGAACATTAGTTGAATCAAACTTCTTTTAAATACAAATATAAGCTAACAATCATTGCGGTGTTTATGTACGACTCGAATGTATTTGACTTCTGGAGTCCACAACTATGGTAAAAAATATACGCAAATTACAAAATATGTCTTCTTATTAAATTTACAATTTTAAACACAAATAATATGTTTTTTGTTCTACATGTGTCAAAGTGTATCAAATTGTGCATTACAGCTTTTGTGGGCAATGATTAAACATAGATATATATGTATTGAAACAAAACAAAAAGCAGGACTTCAAAAGCTTTTATGCGGTGACCCCAATTTTATTCATAATTATTTCTTGTTATTATGAAATATTTTTGGTCTTGTGTTGTGTTGTATTGGCAGTTGGTCACTTGCCTTTTTATAAAGGTTCACTGCTGCTGATGCAGCTGGAGATTCACATTGTATATATTTAAAAGATGTACCAGAACATTTTGAGGCATTTGCGTAAAGTGTCGTCGCGGGTTAAATTAGTTCTGATGTTTTTCAACGTTGAATATATGGTCACGTTAGCGACTTACAGTACTTCAATGAAAGAGCCGTTAAGTTTATTGTGTGCAACATCTCGAATACATCGAGCGAAACACCACGTTTATTCCCACGGCCGGCGAGCATGGAAAATAATGTAGTCAGCAGTATTTTGGCCACGCATCAATTGTCTTAAATACAAATAGTAGGTCTGTATACTGTATCGAGCGATTGTTTACTAATACTAAAAGGAACATTTCCTGAAATGTTCAGCAACTTTTGTTGCGTATTAAGTAAGTTCTACTTCTTTAAATTCTTAAACAATGCCAACTCGTGTACTGAGTATTGCATGCTCGTGTACGGAGTATTGCATTTTATCATACCACTATGCTGATATCGGCCTGATACAAAAGAGCCTGATATAGTTTTTTTTATATCAGGGTACTAGCGTTTATATCAGTCAATGTTTGGAGGTACGTCATATTATTCGGAATCAACTATATAGTCAACAGTTTTAGTAAAAATGAATCAGATTCAACAAAACAAACAATTTGATACCAAGAACGTATATGGTTTATTATTTTTAGTTGTCATAAATCACAAAAAAACGTTATTTTTTTCATATTCACATAAACCCGCACTTTGGTAGGGAGATGACGTCATCTATGGAACACAATAAAACATCCATACAACATTATTTCAATACATTCATTATAAATGCACTAAAAGTCACTACAAAGCATCAGTTTATGTTGAACCAAAAACATTATTACCAAAAATTGAACACACTATAGTCAAATACTGTCATATTTACACGATCTTTGAAATGTCAATTTCAATACACAACTCCAAAATGGCGTCTCCAAACAATTCGGCGTTATGTGTTCTCCGATGAAATTTATCGTTGCAATACATTTCAGTTCGCATTTATAGTATTTTATGAATGAGCATGCGTGTAATCTATGTATTCGCAGTGAAAACAGTTCACTGAGCATTACGAAATGTTAATAATGAGGTATTATCCAGCTCGTTTGGTGATATTTTACGAAAAATGTAAAATGATAAATAGAAAAACAGGTTACTGCCTGGTCTTGTGTAATATATCAGGTTCGGCACGAACAAAATAACGGCTCGTCAAGCCTCGCCTTTATATTATTATAAGCCTCACCTGATTTATTACACAAGACCAGGCAGTAACCTGTTATTCTATATGTATAAATATTTAGTGTACAGGATATTGCGCAAAGAGCCATTACCG
This sequence comes from Congeria kusceri, assembly GCA_027627225.1. Taxonomy (NCBI): domain Eukaryota; kingdom Metazoa; phylum Mollusca; class Bivalvia; order Myida; family Dreissenidae; genus Congeria; species Congeria kusceri. The sequence continues at coordinate 30,417,800 of CM051032.1, read as the reverse complement.
TTTTTGATGATTTATACCATAAATACCTAACTTTCATTAAATAAAAAAAGTAATTTTCCAAAGCGTTATCGATACATACAATATATTATACAACAATAATAGTAGAATCGATTAATATTATACAGACATGCACTTCAATATCGTGTGATGGTGCAAAATCCATATTGAACGAGGCGACACACATGATATTGCACAGCTAAAAAGTCCATAGATCTACTTGTTTTATTATCAGTCATTCCATAACAAACGTACATACGCCTGTCCCTGCAAAAAATCTCGGAAATTGATGAAGTGATATATATATTTTTTGCTGTGTATAACTGATATATGTTGTAAATTCGAAATCAGATACTTATTTTTGTCATTATTTTAACTTATTAAAAAAATTAATACTACAAAAGAACTCCAAATTAATAATTTAGCTGTGTCCCGATCACAGGGTACACTTACATTTGCATGTATTTCTAATCAATATTATGTCGACCGCTATTTATTTTTGCTGTAATTGTATTGTTAATATAATGTTTGAAATAAAACAGACAAAAAAACTAATGTCCGTTTGGAGTTGATGATTTTACAACGACGGACCAGGTTGTTCCGGTGTTTGGCAGTCAACTCCGTTACGACGGCTAAATTAATGAATAAATCGATTATTTCCCTTGATACACAAAAACTGATGACGAAGTCCGCAAAGATTATGTGGCGCGTAAATATAAAACAAGATGGCAGAGAGGACGACGTGAAATACGTTGAAGAAAATTGTAAAGGTATGTAAGCAATTGCTAGCGTATGAAATAAATTAGTCAACTCCGTTCAATATTTTTTATCATTTTGTTTCAAAAGGAAAATAAAACAAAGAAAGACATCTATTTATAACCAGTGCATGTTATGTTTAAGTCTGTTTTTTTTACAAAAAATGCTCTCGTATCAGACGGATTCGCGAAAATAAGTGTCAAAATGTCAACTCCGTTACGGTCAACTCCGTTTCGAGACATTTCGTAACGGAGTTGACGGATTCGTAACGGAGTTGACTTTTTGCTCAAAGGTTTAATTTTGCCGATATTTTGTCAGTAAGAAACATGTGTCAATATTGTATTTAATATCTTGTCTTTGAAAAGATAATGATGCCTTTGATGGAAGTTATTTTCAGCATTTTCTCTTGTAGTTGCCAAACAATCTCTTGAGGATAAGGACCACAAATAAGGGGAAAACAGCGCACACAGAACACAAAGGATCAAATTGAGCTATTGAAAAGCCAAAAAAGTCATGGCAAAGTCTGCGAAAGAAAGGATGGCTGAGTATAGAAGACGGAAAAGAGAAGACCCAGAGGCTTCTGAACAGTATAAGGCCAAGGAGAGAGAACGGTACAGGCAGCGGAAAGCCAAAGGTGAAATAAAAACCATACAGGAGATGTCTGACCGTGGAAAAAGAAAGCGCCGTCGTCAGTGGGTCATTGCAAAGCGTCTCTCTCGGGAAAGACAGAAGATGGGTCAGCCAGTCATCCTCAACACACCACCGTCGACACCAGAAAGAAGTAATGAAGAATACAATGTTAGTCCTCCACCAGCAAATTATCGGTCGCTTTCTATGAAGAAGGCACACAAAAGGCGAAACAATAAACAAAAATCAGCTTGTTACCGCCTCAAAAAAAAACTTAAAGTGAAATTACAAAACCAAGAGAAACTGACCGAAGAATACAAAAAGAGATACAATAGGTTACGAATGAAGTTTACAAAGAATCAGCCTATCCAAGAGTCGGAAAAGTTCCATGGAAAGTCATATAGGCTGTACCAGACTATGATCATGAACATTAGGAAATGGTATGCAAGAACAAACAGCAGACGTGATAGACGCCTGGTTGCTGACATAATATGTTCCAAGAGGATCTTAAAGAGATATGGCTTGGGAGCGTACTGTCGCACAGTGTTGGGTATATCGAGGAGGTATATGAAGACTGCTAAGTTAAGCCGTTCTACTTCACTGAAGACGTTGAACATGAAACAAAAGGTCCAGGCGTTCCTAGAACGGGACGACAACTCCCGCCTTAAAGCAGATAAACAGGCCACCATATCAAGAAAAGGCACAAAGAAACAAATACGGCTCCTCAATGATGATTTGAAGACATTACATGCAAAATATCAGCTGGAAGATAACAAAATCTCGTACAGCCTCTTCTGTAAAATTCGACCGTTTTGGATTATAAAACCAACTGAAAAAGACCGCAGTACCTGTCTATGCAAGATCCATGAAAATATGGCCTTCAAGATCAACGTATGCTATGCCACAAATATGATTACAACCAGAGATCCCACTTTATTGATGCAGAAAGTAGTCTGTGACTTGAAGAACAAAGTATGCATGTACCGTGAATGCGAGGACTGTAAACATAGAAAGCTGGATGTGGACAATGCCGACGGAGAACAAGTGACATGGAATGAGTGGCAAAACAAGCGGATAGAGAGGGAGAAGGATGGAAAGAGTAAAGTTGTGACCATGACAGTGAGGGAGAAGACCCAGGGGACAAAGACGACACTAGCAGAAGAATTAAACAATGAGCTGCAGAGGGCATGTCGCCATTTATTCAACATAGACCATCAGTTTCGGGCCATACGAATGCTGAAAGAAAAGATGAGCCCCGAAGAAGTGTTGTTGCATGTGGATTTTAGTGAAAATTATAACTGTAAGTACGAATCTGAGATCCAGTCCATGCATTTTGGCGCCTCCAGGAGACAGATAAGTCTTCACACTGGGGTCGCATACATCGATGGCAAGACATACCCATTTTGCACAGCCTCTGACAACCTTAAACATGGACCAGCAGCCATATGGGCCCACATGGAGCCAGTCCTTCTTTACATTAAAACTATTAAGCCGCTTTCAGCAGTACATTTCCTAACAGACGGACCGACAACACAATACAGAAACAAAATGAACTTTTATCTTTGGAACAAGAAAGTTTTTGATCATAGTTTCAAGTACTCGACATGGAATTTCCTTGAGGCATCCCATGGGAAAGGGGCTGCAGATGGTATAGGAGCGGCAGTCAAAAGGGCTGCAGATCATCAGGTCTGTGTCAAAGGGCTGGACATCAACTGCGCAGCGGACTTAGTGGCCTGTGTGCAACCAACAAGTTCCGTCAAATTCTTTGTGATTGACGAAGCATCCATATATAGAGAAGAGACACTACTGCCTAGCACACTGAAACCCATTCCCAGTACAATGAAACTTCACCAGGTAAGTTTTGCATTACAGTTTTTTATATATTGCGTTTGGCCTAATGCATTGTTAATTTGCTGTTATTTGCACTATGTAAAAATTAACTCCAAGAAGCAATACTCGTCAATCAATAATCGGCTGTATTAGCAAGAATTAACTCCCTTAAAAAAATTCGTTCGGTAGCCTGAATTTTGTGTTGACATTTGTGTCGGTACATGTATTCTTATGAAAATCATTGTAGCCTAAAATACTTTTGTATTTCGACAATAATTTTGGTCTTTCACGTCGTAAGCAGATCATTATGTCTGTATTTTAGATTGATTCGCGGAGATGTGGTGAGGTATCCAGTCGTGTCTTGTCCTGCTTTTGTAGCCATCCCAACGTTTGTGACTGTTTTCAACCGTCCACTGTTCAGTTTCCTGATACTACAAAGGTAAGAAGTACGAAGTGATGAATCGTTATATTTTATGTATGCCTTCTAAATGTGAATATTTTGAATTTGGCAGTTTTGTTTGAATGCTTAAATATAAACATATGAGTCACATCGTTGGTTTTCGCACTAAAAGCGACCGCCAAACAGCGTAGGTCCTGATCAGACCATGCCGTTGCGAGTTGGCCAATATGGGCACACGCTATTCGCAAATGTAGCGTTATTGGTTTTGGACAATATATATGCAAAAATACTCAAATTGCGTTTCCAATCAGTGTTGCATTTAATTAGTAGTTAATATTGATCATGTTTTAATGCCATTTTCACCATGTAATTTATAATTTTTAATGCTCTTATTCTAAGCCAAGTGTACAAGAGCCAGATGCAACTGTTTCAACTGTACTATCTTCCATAAATCAGATGACTGCAGTTGTACCTTCATCTGAAGTTCCACAGAGTCTGCCACTGGCTAACTCTTCGCAGAAAGTCTCCCATGATGTCCCAGTCACAGAGGTAACCAGTTATAATAATTATTAATAACAAGACAAGAATAAGCTCTGGTAATCATTCGCTTGAAGTTAATGACCGTGATTCGAATTTTGCTTATGATACATGTAAATTGCCATTGTAATATCTATAAATTAAAGCATTCTGAATATTCTACAGCTACTCAAGGTGACATGTGTTGACGAGAGTTTGATCGGGAAGTGGGCTGTGGTTAATTATGAAGGACGTCCATATCCTGGGGTCGTAGTTAGCGTTGATGAGGACGATCTGCAGGTACAGGTAAGCATTCTTAAATTGTTGTTCGGAATACTTGCGACCGGGTCAACCATTATGAGACAATATTGATAAGCAGCCGTACCTTTCCGTGGCCCTACATATTGCCGTACCTTTCCGTGGCCCTACATATTTTAATAAAAACGTGAACTATATTCCGCAGCATTTTAATGAATTTTTCAACATTTGCAAATGAAGTTATAAATCTTATCTTTTTTCTTGTATGCTTTCAGGTTATGCACAGTGTAGGGCGAAACAGATTCTTTTGGCCAAGAACAGATGATCTGCTTTGGTACAACCCAGACAATGTTGTTACTCTCCTGGACGGTGAACCCAACCACGTCACTTCCCGACATTGTGAAGTTCTTCCAAACATTTGGAAACTAATTGAACAAGAACTTGACCTTTGAACTTAACAGTCGGGTTAAAGTGCACATTTATGGACATGATTGATTATTATGACAACTACAGTTCGTTGAACGTGACAGTCTGACTCTTCAGATTGAATGTTCTGTTTGTTATACAACGTTAACTGACTATTAATTGCACATGCAAATGTTGATGTTTTTCAAGTATATATCTTGGGCACAGCAATTTTTCTGACTATTCAATGTTTTCTTTAATTTACAAGAATATTCCGAACAAGATTAACATGTAACAGACAATCATATTTTTATGCAAGTGTTAGATAGAAATGATAAAACCTACACATGTCAACTCCGTGACAAAAGGTCAACTCCGTAACACAATTTCAACTCCGTTACGACATGTAAAATGATAAAAATTTAAGTAACTTTTACTGGTAAAGGTGTTCAACTTGCATAGTAATAAGGGGTTTGCAATTTATCATTTTCACACAAACAAAGGTTTTGTAGACGGGTAAAATATTATTTCAGTACTTTGTCAAACATATGAATATTTTTCATAAATTTGGATTATGCTTGAAACTTACAGCATTTTTTGGCAAAACATGTTATCAAGACGATTTTATTGCTATTGATCAAAGGAAAGGCATAAATAAGAATAAACAATGCAAAAAAAATACATGAAATCAAGTTATATCTTTCAAAATTTCGTCATTACAGATAAGTAACGGAGTTGACAATTTAGTACCTTAACATGTCCGTGATCATATGTGTGTCTTAAATACATATAGAACAATAGAAACTTTTACCGAAATGTGAATAAGTAATCATGATACTAATTAATTAAAGCGTTTGAAGAATGGTAGCTGCATTTGTGGTTTTTGTTTTTATCATATATCAAAATGTACGTTTTTTATGGAATGACTGTTATATGACTTATAAAATAAACGACAGCTGATGAAATTGTAACTAATACACAATTTTTTGTTTTAATAATTCTATTTAAACAAAAAGACAAGTAAGTCAAGTAAAGTAAATGCTTACCTAAACTCACTTTGACGTTTTTTTCTCAGATTTTATTATTCAAATTCACCATCGCTAAAGAAAAGGTAAATGAGAATAACATTCAGCGATGTCGATTAACTATGCATTTAATCAAACACAAATAAAAAAAGACATAATAATATCCACTGAACAGTGAACATAGCATCAAAAATATAATTGGAGCTAACGTTTTGACATAGTCGTTTACAAATGACAGCGTATTATGACGTCATCTTTGTACAAAACAACGTCCTCTGCAATATCATTTTAATTTGCACGGTTAATGTAAAAAATGTGCAATATCATGTATGATTTTCTTTGGAGGGTGTGTCGCTGAGCAAAATACCACGATCAGCTACGAACCGTGGCGGATCGCACGACAGTGGGAACCTAGCATAAACGGAGTACTTATCGTGCAAGCTTGATTGTATTCCGAGTTTTAGCGAGCAATGAAATGTTTTGTCGATAAACCCCTTACTGAGTACATGCACATATGTGCGTCATAGCATTTATCGGCTTATGCAAACTATTAAAACAATATACCAATGAACTAAAGACACGCAACAGTTACACAATTAGCCATATACACTATTATATTTAAAGCAAGTCGAACGACAAATGACGTACTCGTACACCAAACGCTAGTTAAGTATATCAAACTAAGGTGTAATAACAACCAAAAAAGACGCACACCATACACCGGCTGACTTAAACCGATTAGACATCACAGTATATTATTAAACAATACTCAGTACAGTAGCATGCAATACCCCGTACGCGAGCAACTGAATAAATCAATCCCCAGTACACCTGTCACAATAATATTGCAGTCCATATCTCAGCCATTTATTAATCAAAACTACTGGAACTTAGAACATGTGTTCATTATAGCATATGTAAACAATCGCTCGATTCACATTTTTATATACATGTTTAAAATATTAAATAATTGACTGAAATGAGCGAGGACCGGTAATTTTTCAGCGAGCATTTGTTTTTTAAACGATGATTATGTACTGTTCATCTACAAGATGGTCATAGCAATTACACGAATGCCTTCCAAATTTATTTGTCAGTCTACATAAGCGCCAATTTATAGCATATTATCAACAAATTATTTGAAATTGGCATAAAACTTAACGTTTGTGAAGTGAACCTGCTCTATTTTGGCCCGATAATGGGCCAATATCAGGTGTCAAGTCTTACCCAATGGTTATAGTGTTTACAAGAACGTAACCAGTATTTAGTTTATTTATTTACCATCACGGGATATGACATGAATGCATGGCTTGTTATACACGTAGATAAGCTTTTAGTCAAATGATAATGTCATTTTAGTTAAAACAAATATCATTAAATAGAACTCACCAGCTACAACCCACAGTACAAAATTTGCGTCACAGGTATCTTTCGTTTTGCGTGGTAAGAAGGCGGATATAACACAAAGGCATGCGTCATTCCATTGTCAATCGTAAGAAAGGATAAAATTTGGTGAACTAGCCTTGCTTTTTCGAATGCAACTACATACCAAATAAAACCCAATAGACCTACTAGCATTTAGTAACTATGCTGTAGATTGTAATGGACGTTAGTAATCAAATGGTGGATCATTCTAGAATTGTTGATGATATAAGAGTACCATAGTCAAACGAATTGACGCTTGTTGAGAATCACGGTAGGGACACAAACGGGATTTGGAAGTTAATGTTTCTTTGTAACACTGGGTGCCATTAACAACATGCCATTTCCTATCCAAGTGAGACTGTGTCACTCTTAATATTATGTTTTCTTTGACCGTTCATCAAATGAAGTGTTTTACACTACATTAAATTAGGATCTTTATATTCCATATATGTGCACTATACATCGAACCAGTTTTATTTTATAAACAAATAATTGTAGCATACTTTATATGATTTCGGAATCATTTAAATAAGATCATTTAATGCTAAACCACCTTCACAAATGAAGTAGATCAGTCAACTCGAATATAGTTCATTCAGTTGAAAATAAGAATAAATTAAATGTTATAGTTTAAGTTATTCCTAAAACAAGTTCAACTTACTAAGTATGATATAACAAACGACAAAACGTAGATCTATATAATGTTCGTGTTGCCTGTTTCTTCTTTTTCAGATGGCATCACCTTTGCCTTCGAACGTAATAACGGCACTTCAGAAGTGTTTTGAATCCAAGCCTGACAGCTTAGCTCGGATCATTTATTTTCTTGCTGACAGCGCAGCCAATGGTGTGGCAGAGCCATATATCCAGTCATTAACATCTGTCATCGACATACCTAGCGTTTTCGAAAAGGTGGCAGAAAGAATGGAAAAGGATACGAGGACGGCGGAAAAGGACCCTCAGTTTAAGCAGGTTATGTTTGATGTTTGGAATAATTTCATGAAAGAGAATCTCAACCGAAATCCAGACCAGGGTCAAAGATGGGACTTAGCAGTGCCAGGGCAAAGTATGTCCGCTGTGGTGCAGTATAACTTCATTAAAGCTGTCGCTACGATGCCTCCTGAAAGATTTGTTGCCCTATCCAATGTAGTGCGGACGATAGGACAGACAAATGTGGTTGCTAGGCATGTCGGCATGGCTTTGGATAAGGCCAGAATAGCAAAGCCATTGGTACGAGTTGCTTTGGTGACGGCGTACCTTGCTTACGATGTCATTGTCAACATACGGCGTTGGTGGAAAGGTGAGATATCCGGTATGAGGTGCGTGAAAAACATCATTGACAACGGCGTCAGCGTCGCAGCAGGCATTGCAGGTGGGATAGGCGGTGAAATGATTGGTGTTGCTATTGGAAGTGCTTTTGGTCCAGTGGGAATGGCGCTTGGGGGTCTTATTGGTGCTATTGCAGGAGGGGCGGGTGCTTCGTACACTGCTAAATCTATATCTGACAGGCTTACTCAATGGGTGTTTGGACTACCCAAAAGTGAAGCCCTGGAGAAAGCATATAACTTTTTCGGCCTTCCAGCAAGCGCATCAAATAGCGATATGAACTCTCGCTACCGGCATCTTGCCCTTCAATATCACCCAGATAAAGGCGGCGATCCTGAGCAATGGACTCAGCTCCAGTACTCATTGGCAGTCATAAGAGAGGCCAGGGGTGAACATTAGTTGAATCAAACTTCTTTTAAATACAAATATAAGCTAACAATCATTGCGGTGTTTATGTACGACTCGAATGTATTTGACTTCTGGAGTCCACAAATATGGTAAAAAATATACGCAAATCACAAAATATGTCTTCTTATTAAACTAAACACAAATAATATGTTTTTTGTTCTGCATGTGTCAAAGTGTGTCAAATTGTGCATTACAGCTTTTGTGGGCAATGATTTGGACATAGATATATATGTATTGAAACAAAACAAAAAGCAGGACTTCAAAAGCTTTTATGCGGTGACCCCAATTTTATTCATAATTATTTCTTGTTATTATGAAATATTTTTGGTCTTGTGTTGTGTTGTGTTGTATTGGCAGTTGGTCACTTGCCTTTTTATAAAGGTTCACTGCTGCTGATGCAGCTGGAGATTCACATTGTATATATTTAAAAGATGTACCAGAACATTTTGAGGCATTTGCGTAAAGTGTCGTCGCGGGTTAAATTAGTTCTGATGTTTTTCAACGTTGAATATATGGTCACGTTAGCGACTTACAGTACTTCAATGAAAGAGCCGTTAAGTTTATTGTGTGCAACATCTCGAATACATCGAGCGAAACACCACGTTTATTCCCACGGCCGGCGAGCATGGAAAATAATGTAGTCAGCAGTATTTTGGCCACGCTTCAATTGTCTTAAATACAAATAGTAGGTCTGTATACTGCAGGCAAATTATAATGTGAACTAATTGTATGTATACAACTTTGATTTGGATTTGAAGTCATTGCAGTTTACGAAGGTTGTTTTACTTTGAAATGGAAAGAAGGAAATGAAGTGTATTATGTTCATTTTTATTTACCTTTTTTTTCTTATTTTAAATCGCTATATATATGCCACGACCAATTGTACATAATAAAGAATTCTGATAAAATAATAATAATAATCAGCATTTTGTAAAAATAAGCTTTCCATATCGAAGGCTTTTCTTGTTGTTGATTTTGCGAGTTTTACCCCCTATAAAAGTTACTGCCGCGAGAGTATAATTATTGACGTCAATGTAAAGAACAAACTTGATTTGGGCTATCTTTTATGGGGATATAACACAGGTTACTTAAAACAAGAGATCTGTGATATTGGCGCAATGAAATTGTCCACGTATTCTCCACTATTGAGTTATATCAATTAAAGCTGAATGACTTTTCACAGGAGTTACATGTGAATCGTTTGTTTAAAACTGCTGACAACTCCAGAACTTGACCTGAAACAAAACAACAACAACAACAATAGCATAATTTTTGGCATAAAAAGTAACATTTGCCGTATGGTTTTAGACCCCAAAACTATTGTTATAAATAAATCCTACAGAGTAACTTTAGCATCAGCACCACAACCATGCATTGACACCACAACATGTGCATCGCGACCATAACATCTTCAAAAATGAACATTTAACCCAATTCTATACATTGTGCGTGTAGCATATGATGGTAATTCTATCAACAATGATGTTTACATGTCGAACACGTATTCAAATGTACCAAAAATCTTCGAAATTTGCAAAAATGTTCAAGTTTTTCTTGACGACATTGAAACAGTCAATGTTTCAAAACTTCTACAGGATACAATATCGCAATGTTCCCTAAATTTTCGTAACTAGAGTAAAGCATATACATATTTGTGTGGAATAGCATTCTCCGATTTTTTTAAATTCTCACACACAGCTTTTCAATAAGCAAAAAAACTGAGTCGTTCTCACCGCTAACGTCAATTTCTTAATATTGACACAACAACGGAAGCTGCATTGCGACATTTTCAACACATAACGCTCGCCTTATGGTCGCAAAGATTCCACGGGGTGATAATACTCGTGTCTTCTTCTCATATCGTTATGTATATTTGGATGTACATTTCCCCCTACTTATCCTACATAGAGTGTACATTTACCCCAACACATTCTGAAGTGAGTGTACATTGACTCCCAAATTTTCAGACATAAGCGTACATATACGCACTGTACAAAAATTAATCTGGAGCACTGATTATTTTGTTGTGCTTTAGCGATTTCTGTATTGGTTTATTCCATTTTAAATTATAGGTAATTCCTTTCAACAAATTGTGAAAATATGACTGCGTTCCTGCATGTATATACATGTATACGAAAGCAACCGACTTGACCAGACTGTGTGTCGTTAGGCTAAACAAAATTAATGAATTGTTTCTAAGGCAATTTTTCCAAAAAAATCAGGAGGGAGGGCGCAATTTTTTTTTTATTGAACTACTTTTTTTTCTCATACTCTTTTCTATTGGCACTAAGTAATGGCTTATTAAAACAAGTAAATAAGTACAGATTAACGATAATTTTAAGTTAAATACAACATCCCATTTTATAAAATTCTAAATATAAATTTATTAATCACAAACAGTCATAACTGTCAAAAATATGAATTAGTTTTTGCAATAAATCACCAATAATGTTTGGAAAGGAAAATCAACACTTGTCAATGCAGCTGGCATTTTCGTTTGTTTCCATAGAACATTATATTGACACAGATTTTTTTTTTAAATATGGAATGCTATTACACAAGCAAAAGCATCTACGAAACAAAAGTTTAAAGCATGAAATAGACTATATTTATAAAGGTTTCCAATCGAATATGACTCTTTTTTGCAAAATGTACACAGTATTTCACAATTTGTGTATATTCGATTTATATAATTAAATCAGACAGGAAGAAATTTATTGGAAATACCCAAATCTCCACCGGGTTAATCTTCTTCAGCTATGTTAAAATGCGGATTCGTTTAATGTTAAGCCGCTGTCATACATCGTAATTTTAGTAATAGTTCTTATGAACGTTGATGGTGTTTATTTGTCCGAAATCCGTTTCTTATTTACGAAGCACTTGGTACGAACGGAATATACTATAATGTACATGCTTGTTTACTCCAGAGTCATCACCCATACAGAAAATAGACCAGAGCAAGTTACCAAAATGTTAATAATTCACCGATTTCAATGCGTACTTTTTGTATTTTGTTCGGTAACATGCCCATTAGAAACACTTTCTGCAAAGTTTTTTTTTATTAACATATTTCTGAACTGCTCCTTTAAAACCCGGGCGCGATCGTCAAAAAAAAGTTAAAAAACTTTTTTGGCATTAAATCAAATTCGTGGCGGGCCATAAAAAAAAAACGTTGCGGCGCTGCCCGAGAAACAAATCATAAAAAAAATTAGCCTTAGAAAGATGGGTTTATGAAAGAATAACTTTTTTTTACATGTACAAGAACGAGATTACAACCACAATTTTTAAGGCTCACGTATAATACAATAGGTAAATAAAATTGCGTTCAGTTTTAGTAAATTATTTTAACATTTTATTTCAACAAATATTTTATTAATATTAATAAAATTACATTAATTAAATTAATAAACAACTTAGTGATGTATTTTATTTACGGATAAATTAATTATCTTACAACTGACTCAAATTGATTAATCAAATTATTTAAATTGTTTTATCCTATTTTATATAACATAATATTATTTTTAACATCTACAAATATTTAAGCAGTTAAATGTTATCCTTAATTAAGAAAAAAAAATAAAAAATGTGCTTTCTCTTTCGACTTAGTGTATTTTATGTCTGAAAAATATTCTGCTGCGAACGGGAATCTTGAACGTTCGGTGAGGAAAAAACAACACTACGGATCTTTTGACAAATTGGGCAAGACTAATTCAACCCCATCAACCAGATTTCTTTCTTTGTGACCAAGCGTGATGGGGTTTTGGAATATTGTCTATTTTTCTTAAAATTCCCTCATTTTTGGCTTGTCGACTTTGATGAACCTCATTTAAAAATTCAACATTTGGCATAACGGGATCCCCAATGCCGTTCATAAGATAGGCTAGTGATGCCGTCGTTAATACAATAAAATTACAAATAAAAGTTGCTGCATAGAATTCGTTCCAACCCCCACAAATCTACTAGATGCTGAAAAGAAACACATGAAACTTACATAAGTGAACGTATGTAAGCTGTGCGAATACTCAGTGGCTGTTGGTTGATATAAACACGCAGTACCAATTCAATTTTGACTTTGAGTATATGCACAGGAAACGATTGATATCCAATTTTTTTCTCTAAAATAATTCACTTATCCTGGTTAAGTTAAATTTATAGAAGCATACTTCAGTTGCAATAACACTCATTCTATATCATTTAGACTCAGTTTCAATATGTTTGTTGTTAAACAGAGACTGTGCTAAATTTTGCTTTCCACTGTAATTCATGTGGGCATTCACATTGCGTTTATTTAAAGGGACTTGTTCACAAATTTTTACATTTTTTAAATATGTCATTAAACGTCTTAACTTGTCAAATTAAAGCATCGGAAACAAAAAGCTCAAGTACTTGAACAAGAAAAGAAAACTATACACACTCTTTGGTGTGTGTTGATCAACGAAATCATTATACAATTCGGGAAATGAAACACGCTGTTTGTATTAGTTTTCGTTAAGAAACACAAACATTTTGTCACACGGTCAGCCCCCAGTGTAGTGATATTTCGTTTAACCTGCCTAAGTCATGACGCTTGAGCATTTTCTGAAAACAGATAATAGGCACGGGCACATATCGAGTGATTCATAGCGTTTATATTAGCTACCTGTCTACTGTGGGTAGCAGTAGAATAGTTCAGCTTAATTCGTGATGATGTAGTGACTATAAAATAGTATATGAAACATTCACATAACCTGATACAAATTGCACGTTATACGAGTACTTCATTGTTATTAATGATAAATCTAATGATCCAGTGTCAACAAGTACGTTGTAAGGCAAGTCTGCCAAGAGAAATATCAATATCTGGATATGATACAATTATTCTATATAAATTTACTACCACACAAGTGCACTTCAATGAGTATTGCATCCTCATTATTCGAAGCCAAATAAGTGATTTCAAACTGAAGTATACGCATCAAAAGAACATTTTCAGAATTTTGCTTTGGAAAAACATGTCTTTAAAAATGGAATTTTAAAACTGGAATGTGTAGAATCTATTGAAACGTTTTGTTTGTTATGTTGTTTAGGTTGGAAAACATAATTATTTTGATATTTATTATACCTTTATGGTAAAAAAAAAATTACTAGGGTATATCTACCAGGTAGCAACTTTTTCTAAAAAAAATAACTGATATCGATCAAAAGAGTTATTTTTTTATTAACACAAGCAATGTGCTTTTCAAACCTTGAAATAAGAAACATTAAATGTATAATAGAATAAGAAAAAGGCAGTTTTAGAAAATTGTTGACCCAGCCACAAACTGCAAAACTGTTTCGTTTTTTAAATAATTAAATGTCATTAGCTTTGTTTTAATGTCAGATAGAATCACCAGTACCACCATACGTATTGATAGCGCTCGAAACCCGTTTTGAGTCCAAGCCAGACACCTTAGATCGTGTCATTTATTTCCTGGCTTACAGCGCACAAATGACGTGGCCGACCTTTATATCCAGTCTTTGAGGCATCAAAATGCCAAACATTTTTAAGTCAATAGTTGAAATAATGGACGCGGACACTTGAACGACAAAATATGATCCTCGGTATAAGCAGGTCATGTTTGGTGTAGGGAATTATTTCATGAAAGAGAATCAAAACCAATCTTCAACAATGCAATGGAACTGTTCCAGGAGAAAGTATGTCCGCTTTGATGCAGTATAACATCATGAACGTAGTAGCTAAATTGCCAACTGAACAGTTTTCAGCGCTGTCCAACGCTTTGCGGGTGATTGGTGAAACCAGTACTGCTGCTAAGTATGCCCACATGGCCTTGGGTAGGCCAGAGCAGCTAAGCTATTGGCACGAGTTGCTTTGGTGACGGCGAACCTTGTTTGCAATGTCATTGTGAACATATGCCGATGGTGGAAAGGTGAGATAACTGGCAAAAGGTGCGTGAAAAACATCGTTGACTACGGAGTCGGTGTAGCAGCAGGCGTTGCTGGTGGGTTTGCTGGTACAATGATAGGGGCAGCTATTGGAAGTTTTGCGGGTGTTGGCAGTGCTGTTGGTGCTGTTGTTGGGGGGGGGGGGGGAGTAGGAGCTACATTCACTGCCCAAACTTTTACTTAGACTGACGCAGTGGGTGTTTTGATTAACACAAAGCGAGGCCTTAGATAACCTATATAACAGTCTCGGCACTCCAGCAACAGCATCAAGTGGAGATATCAACTCTCGCTTCCGTAGCTTGCACTTCAATACCAACGAGATAAAGGAGGCGATGCTGAGAGGTGGACTCAGCTCCAGTACTCGATAGCTGTCATCAGAGACGCCAGAGATGAACACGTATTGAAATAAAAGAAAACTGATTAAAACTATATTGCGACATATGTATAAAGCTTTGAAGTTATTTGACCATTTCTGATTTAGTTTTTCAATGGTGCTACAGAACAGCGTTTAGTCTGCGAATACCAGTAGATGTTTGTATTCTAAAGATCTTCGTTCAATATTTTGTACCAGCCCAAACTCTGAGTTTTTGAGTTTGTGGAGTTTAGCATTCACAACTTCTCTGAAACCATCCTTGGTAACATTGATGATATAATAATCCAATTCTGAGAGTTTTTTAATAAATTTATATTTGTATTAGATCTAGGTATACAGTCAATCAATGCTAAAAATACTGTTGTTTCGCAATCTGTGAAACAAACACATGTTCAGTTTCGTTTGTAATAACATGTATACGATAATGATAAGTTGACACGGTTATGTACGAAGTATGATTGCATTCATACAATAAACAGTTCAAACGGTACAGCAGGGAATCGCGAAAAGAACTGCGACCATTTTGCTGCCCTGAACCCCGTTTATTTCCGACATAATCGTGATCTGCCATACTTCTATTCTATTTACACGTAGACGAACTCTAAACCGATCTCTCCTAGATGCTGGTGTACTGCATGGTCGAATTGCTCGCTCTCCGCCACTGTAAACCAGTTCTTCCAGTCTCCGATCTCACCTGAGAGGGAAGAAAGATTAAGAGAACAATACCAGCCAAATAATATTATAATGTCAAGAAAATATATATTTATAGTAGCTGGAAATTTAAAAAAAAAAGTACTTCCAGTCTCCGGTGAGATACCTGAGAGGAAACAAACATAGGAAAAATGACGAGACAAACCACTAGACCAATTAAATATTATATTGTCGAAAAATCTAAGTTATAGTAGCTGGAAAAAATGAAAAGAAAAATGTACCATCACCTTGGTTTATATAAACACATTCGATTGTTTACGTCATCGTCATCGTTAGTGCATTTACGCTGCTGTAATACCCTCTATATAATTATAAACTACATGAACGCTATAATGCTTATAAAAATGTTATTGTACACATTTGCGATCGAGAAAAATGGTAACTAGAAGTCACTCGGAGATCATAGACCTCCGCCAACTCATTACAGCCATGTGATGTGCACCCAATGGGTAATACAGCGTAATGAGACAATGTGCTATAGATCCGAATATTAAATAATCTTTAATAAATTCTTGAATCATTTGTTAATTCGCCCAATTCAAATCTTCCCAGAAATTTATTGCAAATCCAGTCATGACTTTTTGCATAAAGTAAGTTGCTAACTAACCTACAAACAAACAAACAAATAAACAAACAAACACCAGCCAAAACATAACTTCCTTTGCAAAAGTTATTACTTTTCCTAACTGATCAGCCTAGATGGCCTGGCAATATTTTTAATGCGCTCTAAGCTAGTGACATAACAGAACGAACGGACGTAAATAAAATAGCAATCAAGAGTTACCTTTCCTGAAAGCATAGTTCGATGGATGCTGCCCCGGTCCAAATACTTTCTTGTTTTTCTCGTAGCTGGTTTTAAGATTGCTGAAGCTACACTGGTTGCAGACGGACTCGATAAAACTGTCGTCTGCTTTTGTTCCAAGAAAATTTGCCAGCTTTTTGACTTGGTTGAACGGGTCCTTTGA
The DNA here is from genome assembly GCA_027627225.1 of Congeria kusceri. Classification (NCBI taxonomy): domain Eukaryota; kingdom Metazoa; phylum Mollusca; class Bivalvia; order Myida; family Dreissenidae; genus Congeria; species Congeria kusceri. The sequence goes on along the minus strand of CM051032.1, from coordinate 30,400,856 downwards.
AATGCATGTGTAACATGTGAACCAGATTAAATGTTCGTGTATCGTTATCATGATCGTTCGTTAACGGTATACATTTGAAGGTGCTTATTCGCAGTTATGGTAACAAAATCATTGTACACGATTTATCTATTTTAACCTTGTTGGACTTTATAAAGGTTGCCCATGCTGTCTGAATTGCCCTGGATTGCTATCAAGACTGAATACTCACTCGTGTCAATAGCAAGTACACTACGGGGTGTATCGGATAGTCTTAATTGTCCTGGATTGCTACAGAGACTTAACACTCACTCGTTTCAATAACTCATACACCACGGTGCGTATCGGCTAGTCTTGATTGTCCTTGAGATCTATAGACTAAAATATTAACTCGTTTCAATAACTCATACACCACGGTGTGTATCGATTAATGTTGACTGTCATGGATTGCTATAGAGACCGGAATACTCACTTGTTTTAATAGCTCATAGACCACGGTGTGTATCGGGTAGTCTTGATTGTCCTGGATTGCCCGGTGCCAGTCGAGGGTATAGTCGAACCACGAACCGAACGCAACTGCAAACAGTGACAACACATGCGTGAACACCGTACCAGGCCTTTCCCCAGGCGCTTTAAGAACAGCGGTACCGCTGTCCCTTAATTTCTAAATCCTTGTCACCGCAACGCTTAAAATCCCAAAATCAGTCGTCTGCAGCATTGTAATTTCAATAAGCGTCTAAATGCAGCTCACTCAAAAATCAATAACAGCAGACGACATTTCAGCTAGGTAAGTTCTCAGCATAGTGAGAGGTTTATACTGTGTGCTATTTTTAGATCTTATCAAACCTGCTAGCGAGTTACACAGTGTTGTGACCTGGGGTTACAGTGTTAAAGATGATAAGCACCATGTGGTAATATTCGGTTTCTGTGTGATTTGATTAATGGCCTTAGCAAACAGCACTTTCAAGTTCAGTTAGCAGTTGAGTCGGAAGTACAAGTGAATGTTCAACCACTCAAGGGGCTTTAGAGAATCATTGGAGATGACCACTGACATGCATAGAAAATGTTCCCCACAACCACGTTGTTGTGTAAGTAAATTAGCTTGATGTAATGTTAAGGCAAAGTGTCAGAAACGTAGAGTCAATCAGTCTTAGTATATAAGACAGTCTTATATAATACATTTTTACTTTAGATCTACTGCATTGAATTTGTATCCATGCAAAGTGTATATTTCTAATTTTATAATGAACTGCCAAGTATGAAATGATAGCAATAGATCTAGTCTAACTAAGGTGGAACTGCATAATTCTTTATAAGAGAAAATGATGCAGCAATCGAGTCTTTTGCTCTGTCACTGCAGCCTGTTTCACCAGCATGTACAGAAACATGTAGCATAAAGCCTACTCTAGCAATCTATTTTAAACCTGTCATTTGTACAGTTTAATTAAATTTGTTCAGCACACAAAACATGTTTAATTTTTTTTTGGCACATTGTGATTCTCAACCATGAACAAGGTGAAAACTACACACCGATCATGTCTCTCCAACATGTTCTAAATGCTTTGTTGGCACCCCCCACCGAAGTCCTTTTCCCAGAAGAACAACTTTTTATTACCAGACATTGGAAATGAACACTATGCATCATCAACATGTTGGTAGACACGTGGTACCAGCTATAACCATGAAGAATAGCTTTCTAAATTTGTGTATAGGGCCTGCACCAACGTGAAATGATTGTGTTGGATAGTGGAAGACCTGAACATTTCAGACATAAAATGAAGTATAAAATAAAGCTTTGTTTAAAGTCATTTGTGATAATATGCCAATTACTTTATTGAAAGAGGTAAACAGTTAGGTAAACATTGTCATTATCTATTTCCAGGTTACATTACTTTTGCCACTTGTGTTTTTGTGTTTCTTTGATAAATTTTATAGTGTGTGTATTTATACCCCCACAAACGAAGTTTAGGGTGGGGGGTATATAGGAGTGAGCTTTTCGGTCCGTCGGTCTGTTGGTGTTTGGTTTCCGGATGATAACTCAAGAAAGGCTTGACATATTCAAATAATCTTTGGTACACATGTGTAACATCATAGAATACAGGTCAAGTTCGATGATGGTTACAAACCACTAAATTTTGACAGAGTTATGGCCCCTTTTCGACTTTAATTCCCTAAACATGATTTCCGGACGATAACTCAAGAATGGCTTGAAGTATTCAAATAATTCTTGGTATACATGTGTAGCATCATAAAATACGGGTCAAGTTCGACTTTGGTTACACACCACTAAATTTTAACAGAGTTATGGCCCTTTATTTGACATAAATTCCCTAAAAACATGGTTTCCTGGCGATAACTCAACAATGGTTTGACATTTTTATATAATTATTGGTACACATGTGTAGAATCATAAAATACAGGTCAAGTTTGACTTTGGTTACAAACCACTAAATTTTGACACAGTTATGGCCCCTTTTTTGACTTAAATTTCCGAAAAACATGGACAATAACTCATGAAAGGCTTCATATATTTAATTTATTTTTGGTACATAAGTCTAACATCATAAAATACAGATCAAGTTCAACTTTGGTTACAAACCACTAAATGTTAACAGAGTTATGGCTGCTATTGAAAATAAATTGTTCCAAATACACTGTTGACCATTCACAAATTAAAGCATTCTCTCTCTGTCCATTTCTTTTGAATGGATGCCATAGTTTTGTGGCAAGGCCATATTGTGTGGGTATATCCGTCACTCATGTGACAATTCTAGTTATGATTATGTCATTGGGAAACAAAAGAGAGAAAAAACTATTCAAAGGCTGTTTCTTTTTATGCTTGTGTTAGCTCTGAAGTACTGTAGATTTTGATTTAGTACACATAAAAAGTATTTTTTACAAATCGAACATGCAATGGGGTAACCCCCCTCCCACACCCACCCCTAACCGCAGGTATTTGCCCCTGTGCCTTAGCAAAATCCTGGGGATATGCCTGCGTACTTGTACCTAAGTAGCTTTACATTTCATACAAATACAACTATCAAAATGCATGTTGAAATTGTGCTCAAACATTGCATTATTTAGCCTCTACACCTGCATGTTCGTGGATGTTAAGCGCATGCGCATAAAACCCCACTTGTTTCAATAAAAACATATCGCATTAAATCGATCTGAATGTAAACTTACTATTTTATATATCAAAATTGCCAATCTTTATTCGGATATCTGTAATCTTCCTTCAAAATAAGCATGACCCAACAACAACCTTGATCTTTTTCAACATCCTGTAAGTTCGTGGGCAACTTTTTATGACGTCATACGCAGAGGCCCTTCCACTGATATTTTTTGTGTTTTGATATACAAACGGCAAGTTTTTAATGTCCTTATTTATTTCCTTTGATTTGTGTTGGATTTAAATGAAATTAATACTTATAAAATGTTTCCTAACAACACGAGGGGTTGAATTTTTTTACCGATTAATAAGTTTAAAACACAAATAACTTCAATAAACTTTACTAACATGGTATATTTATCTGTCCATGTTTTCTACGCAATTGTGTGCTCTAGTAAGTCAAGCTGTTCTTTGGCTCACACTTGCAAAGAATTCGAACACGCGACGTTACGTCATTGAAGAGAAAATTACGTCATAATTTCATCCACGAACTTACCGGAGGCCACGAACTTACCAGAATAGATGCTATCTCTATATTTTCATAGGACACTGTGTAGGACACTTTCAGTTATTGTTTTGACTAAACATATACTATCATTTATCAGCCGAAAAACTCTTCAGAAACAAACAAACACATCTTGAAGCACGGCCGCCGTTTGTCACCAAATCACACTGTCTATTACATTTCGCATAAATACACTTCAGACACCCAGCACCTTGTAAGGCGCAGCAGTCCTATATGCCATGAACAACAACGCTAGTTTTACATAGTGCATTATACCACTAACCTTTCCCCTGCAGGTACAGAGGTAGATAGTTCGAGAATGTCCCCGTGTACGCGACCTTGCCCTTGGTGTTATGGCAGTAGCGGGACACCGCCATGTCCTTGGGGTTCCGGGTCACGTAAATCATCTTGCAATTCCTGTAAACGAACACGAAACTGTATTTAGTTTAGTTCACACCTACCTGAGTGTGTCAGCCAGAGACTTATTGAGACGTTGCGCGTCCGTTTCTTGGGTAGAACCAGTATACTTGGTTTCTTGTGAGAAAGAATTATCGAACGCTCACGATCTCCGACCGAAGGGCGGTCAATCTATCTATTACAACACTGCGAATACAACTTAACTGTATTACAAACCCCTTAATGTCTATAAAGAGTTTTCATAATTTTAAAGAAATAGTACTTACCTTAAAGATCTGCTTTTTCATGAAAAGAAACCAATGTTTATCAGCGAAATTAACATTATTTACGTAATTGAAAAAAGCAATAAATAAATTTCGAACATTGTATTACTTAAATAACGAATATGGTCCCCTATACATATATAATATGTTCTCAGGCATGTAGCCAGTGTGTTGAGTTGACCGTTGAAATAAAGTGCTGTTTCGCGAGTACACATATGAAGACATAGCTTTCAATGCTAAGTTGAAATAAAGTGCTGTTTCGCGAGTACACATATGAAGACATAGCTTTCTATGCTAAGTTGAAATAAAGTGCTGTTTCGCGAGTACACATATGAAGACATAGCTTTCTATGCTAAGTTGAAATAAAGTGCTGTTTCGCGAGTACACATATGAAGACATAGCTTTCTATGCTAAGTTGAAATAAAGTGCTGTTTCGCGAGTACACATATGAAGACATAGCTTTCTATGCTAAGTTGAAATAAAGTGCTGTTTCGCGAGTACACATATGAAGACATAGCTTTCTATGCTAAGTTGAAATAAAGTGCTGTTTCGCGAGTACACATATGAAGACATAGCTTTCTATGCTAAGTTGAATGCATATACATGAACTCCATACTTTTCAATCATTTCTTTCGGAAGCTGCCTAAATCTGAGATGCGTATTGAAGACCCGTGGAGAGGTGAGCTCCCCGGCGCCGCCACTTCCGGTGAGCTCCAGCATCTGCTCCTCCTTCATGGACGGGTGGTACTCGGCGGACCCCCGCAGCAGCATGTTCGTGATCTCCCACAGCCAGTGGGTACCTGGGGTGAATGTGGTGAATTTTTATCGAGTGCTTCGGGAATCTCTCCTATATGACCATCGCCCACAGAAGACTTGTTGGTTCGTTTACGGGGGATAGTGCAAGAAACGGAGATAACCCAGTTCCAGAAGCGATCCCGAGGATTATTAGTGCCAGGTGTGAAGCAACTATAGTACACTGCACCTCGGTTTAACGTCTCATGCGGAAGACGAGTACCAGGGGGGGGGGAGGGTCACCCGTTCCCTGAATATTGCATCCTGGCACCATGACTACTTACACATTCTTATGCTTAATTTAAGTCATAAATATGAGTACAAATATCAAAGCCCATATGGCCAGTTGGTACCTGTGGGGTTGGGGGGTCACACAAAAATGAATCAAAGCAATCAACGTTTATGCGGTAAGTGGATACCTGAGGGAGTCACACGTGGTATAAATATTGCATCTTTGTGCCATGCCTACGTACATTACAATGCTTATATAACATCCTGGCACCATCCCTACGTATACTTTTATGTATAATTTAAGTCGTAAATATGAGTCAATAGCACAAATGCTACGAGTGGCCACTGTGGGTATCGAACTCACAACATCTGAGTCGTATCTTAGTCTTATTCTTAATCATCATCATCATCATCTCATCATCATCATCATCAACAACAACATCATCATCATCATATCATCGTCATCATCATCATAATCATCCTCATCCCCATCATCGTCATCATCATATTAGAGGTAATTAAGTCGAGAACTTTCGTAGTTCTATGCTTATTAGTATAATTATTATAATCCGTACGAATTTTAGCTCGATTATGTTGATCAATAATGTAAAGAACTTTATTTAGACACATTGTATATTTGAAAGAACAAGACAAGAGGTTTCTTACTTGGTCGCTAGGCGGACATCATAACCTTTTCACCAATATTGTCAACACATGCAATAATGGACACCAGAACGCACGATTTAAACATCGTGTTTGTCATACGAGTATTGGCGCAATTATTATATCGGTTTGGACCCGTATTTAAAAAAAACTTTTCATAGACATAAGAATAAAGAATATACTTTGACTAAAAATCATGTGTGCTCACAAATGTGCTGGGAACCGATGTCGCTTTTGTCATTAACACATCATTCTGAATTAAATTTGCTATACTTAGAGCAGGTGAATACCAAGTAAAATTCAAATCAACAGCGTTCTTAAAACAGAACATTCTTTAGTCTGATGTCTTAAGTCCCAGAATAGGGTGGTGAATACGGCCTCGGAGTGTTGACAGGGCGGCAACACACCAGGGGCCAAATCCACAAAGTTTCTCAAGAAAAACTTAAGCCCTATTTAAATAAAACGTTACTTGTAAAAATCAATATTTAATATGACATTATGTGAAAGATGGTAAATCTGTTTGCTAGATAAAAACATTACCAGCCACATACTTAAGGTATAACATAATTACATGTATAAGAAATTTGCTAAGTTATTCTATAACGAATACTTATGCACAAAATCATTATATGTCTGTGTAAGATATTTTTGTTTAAGTAATAGTAAACTTTCTGCTAGCATCTAATTGTTTAACTGTCTATGTCCTTTGATATGTTAGAAAATCAGGTTACAGGCCTTTTTCTACTGCTGTCACGGGTCCGATAGTCGGACCCGTTCCCAATGCCAAATATGCAAAAAATTTCCCAATTCTGACCCAAAAATTCCCAGTTGTAAAAAATCTGTATTTTTTCGAAATGAAAGTAAAAATACGATTTTTCAATACTTTACCGCCGATTATTTTCACACTGGCTTTAAATTTGGATATCCTCTAATTTTATCGTTGAAATTGTTTACAAGGGGAGAACACTCTAATAGCTGTGTAATAGAATGGGTAACACAAAGAAAAACGATTTGTTTGTCATCTATCATGATGAAATGTATCATGAATTTGGGCAAATATTTTGTTATTTACACAAGTGGATGTGTCAGTTAATGGAAGGATTTAAATATAAGGAGGTAAAGATTGCTTTTCAAGTTATCAAATATTTTTGCGACCTACGTATTTAGGCACAATGTTTATTAAATACTTTTTTTAGAAATATACACATACTTATAGGAAATGAGACATGCATACGATTACAAACTCTTGGTTGCATAGCTTGCTTTATCACTGCTGTTAAATTATTATTTATTGATTTAAAACTGTAAATTTCTTCATTATACTTACGATTTAGCGATACGAATTTTTCCCAATTTTAAAAATTTTACGTCGTAAATTTCCCAATTTAACCAAGGTACTTTTCCCCAAAAAGGTCAGAAAAAGGCCTGGGTTAGTCAGTCTTACAGCAGGCCCCGTGTTCACAAAGGATCAATTTCAGGATCACGATCAGTCTTAGCTGATCTTGATTTTGTCGCTCAACTGAGCGGAATTTCAATCATATTTTATTTTCGGAATAACTTTTCTTCTTGATAAAATCACATAATTATTTGTATTTCTTTTATTAAATTCTTCATGTCAGACAGCAAATGTACCTCGCTAAGAGTTTAAAGTCGTTTCTATAATATATATTTGACCAAAAATTAAAATTTATAATGATTTTAGTTAACATCATTTTTGAGCCTCATCCTCAAATATCTGGCTCAAGTTCATCTTAAACCTGAAAATCAGACTCAACTTGTTTTGTGAACACGGGGCCAGTAGTTAACTTTACACCATTGAAGGACTGAATTTGTGGATATGGACCCGCAATGACAAATACCGGCTTTCATAATATCAGCGCGCATATATATCGTTCTACAAAATGTAAGTAATTTTACCTGAAGAGATTTATTAAAATAACAAACCTGCTTTGGGATACGCTACGATCATGACGTCGTCCTCCCGGGCCGCCATGTCGCGGACCTCCTGCAGCCGCTGTACGGGATCGTCGGCAAAGTACGCCGGAAAAGTAACCCCGTCAACCTCCACAAGGTCGTACGTGTTGCCGACTCCGTCATCCACGTGGATCGTTTTCGCTTCCATTCTGGAAAATCAACATTAAAGGGGCATATCGAAGGTGTGTCGCATAAATTCATATATAATATTCAAAAAAGATTATTTCCTATTTTTCTCAATTTAATTTTTAGAGTTGAACAATTTATTGATATAATCGTTAAGACAAAATATTTAAACTGTGTCACAGACAAAAATATCTGTTTTTAGATGCACGGTCCCAGAACCATTCAAACTCACGCCTAAAATATCGCGCACTTCAACAAAAACTTTGCTATGCTATACATCGATTATCGATGGCGCGCCATCGCGTAACGGTATTTCATGTACATTTCATTCATATCGATTTTTCTACTACTAAAAATTTTCCGGCGCCCGCGAAAATGTCACCGGTGTCGATGGTTTATACAATTAAATAGTATTATGCTTGTCAAATGTTTATAGAAACAAGACCATGGATATAAAACAATTCTTAAATGTAAATTTCATTTAAGATTGTGGACGTTCCGTCAATACGCCACTTTAACTCTTATGTCGCCGGAGACGGTGGCACGTGCAACAATTTCGCTTATAAACGCAACGCATTCATTGATACTTCTTACGTAAAATTTACAATGATTTGACAGGATCTCTAAGTATTATTTTCTGTAAATTCATGTTAGTTTTGGGCTCTCAAAATGTACCAGTTAATGTGAGCAAAGAGAATTCTGTGCTCTTGAATATGGTACCATTATTTTATTTCAAATTTAGGCGGCGGATTTTTGTAACACCACCCCATTTCTGTATTTTATCGGAATATAAGCAGACGACAGGCGCGAAGTACATGTACCAGTTAACTACTGCATTTATATACTTGTATTGTACGATTTTATTGACCTGGCACTCATTAAACTCCGGTAACACTTGGCTGTTTCATTTATTTATATCGGTTTAACGTTTATCGAGCGTGTAAAGCACGGATTTCATAATAATATAACAAAAAAAAAGCATCAAAAAGTGTCAGGAAGAATAGCGCGGTGGATAGTATTTTAGACTTTGAATCACAATGACTGTGGTTCGAATCCAGCCAAAATCTTTCTTTTTTTATTTTCTTTTACTTCAACGTTGCATATTCTCGTGACATTTTTTCTTTATTTTGTTTTCTTGCCGTTTTTATTTTTCTTAGTTGGATTGTTTTATCTACATAAAAATGCATACACAAAGTCTCTGTTTCGCTCGCAGTATCGATGCAGCTCTCTTCTGTGTCTAAATCGAGGTTGATGATGAGATTCCGTGTCATGATATCAGCAAAATGATCAATTAAATAACAAACACACAAAAATGAATAAATCAAAAGTACCTGTTCTGAGATTCGAACCCAAAACATCCTGCTTACAAACTTTGCGTACATACCACTGCACTACAGCATCAACTGTTAGGTAGTAAGGATTTAATAAATACATATTCATGTCTGAATCCCCTATCTTGGTTAGTAGCTTAAAATAGATTTACGAAAATACACGGAATATTCATGAGTGCCAGAGCCCAGTTGCTCAAAACTTTAACGGCCAGTTCAGCTAACAGCCTGTTAACTTTAGATGTAAATAAAACTAATATAACAAGCATCTCCCTTATGAAGCATTTGACAATTATTTGAGTATATCAGTTTATTAAAAATAAATGCAAATTTTAGAATTTTAACATTTAATTTATATCAAAAACCTCATCCAAAAGTTAACGGCTGTTAGCTTAATTGTCCGTTAAAGTTTTGAGCAACTGGGCCCAGGTCAATAAAATTCGCACTATACCGACGCCGATTGTACATGCGTGTAAAGTTTGTACCTTCGTAACTTTACTCCTACAGGCTACACTTGCATATGCTACTTTACGTGTTTACATTCCTTATTCAACATGTGAGTTTATACGAGCATTATTTTATTTTGTGATTTTATGCTATAACATGCATTTCTTCAATAAATGATCAACAGAAATTAATTAACTGCTGACAATGTACATATAAACATACCTCAGAGTAAGGCCCGTGGTCCTAATTGTAACGTCCTGTATAAGTAGTCATGTGCTGTTCATAACATTGGTAAATAAAGGGGAGAAACGCGTGCAGTGTCAGAACAGGGGAAGTAATTTGGTATGTAGGTTAAACAACATAAAACCATACCAATTTAATTCCAGGTTAGCGTCCTCGGGCTGGTAGGTTTTTGGATGCCTGAACGAAAACAAAACAATTTTGACAACGTGAAAAATCGAGTTGGAAAGCAAGGAAAAATTTTAAAAATTGATTTTAAGTGGTTTTTTTACCTATATTTATAACGATAGTGTGCAACTAGTCAATTTACACAGTTGAAATACAGTGTTAAAATAGATGCCCAGTGCACCTATCAATATTTTCCCCCGGGGGGGGGGGGGCGGCGGGCTAACCCAGGGGGAATTTGACAATTTTTTCTTTGGGGGGTATACTTGCCCACCCTAGAGCGAAGTATATTTGTCTAAATCCCCTCAGTTGGAGATGCAATATGTCTATCAAATGTCCCGCGGGCCTTGTTTTACCGGGATCTAAAATCCGACCAAAGTTCGGGACCCGAAATCATTCGGAATGTCAAATTCCCGTCTGTCGGGAATCGCTTTCAGTCTAAAGTCCTGTATTTGCCCGCCGCTCCACCCCCTGGGAGAAAACATTGATATGTGCACAATATGAAGATGATATATAACAGTTTTGCAGGTAAACATTTGCTTGAGCTTGTACCACTGCCATGAATAAGTTGTGAAAGATACATGTTTATTATCAACTCATTGCTTGTTTTTACTGCCCGGTTGGTAGGTTTCGAAAAATCATGGGGACGCTAATCATACAATCAAATTTGTATGGCCTAAATACGTGTCGTCTTTACATACATTAAATTATTTATAAATATGTGTGTAGATTTGTATTTGGTTAATTAACATCCTTGCTTAAACCTTTAAGGAAAATATGATACACAAATGTATATCTTTCTTCTCTAATTCCATTTTTAAAGCTAACACTCTTGTAAAATTCACTGATAACAAAATTTGCCAGAGGCGTAGCTAAGTCAAAATCGAATGTATTCCCGTCGGTATATTACCCTCGACGGAGTGACCTATTTTAACTCATTTAAGGGGAGAAATAAAATTATTTTAATAATGAAAACGTTATATTAAAAAATACTACGTTATTCCACTCACTTTTAATTCTTGTTAAAATATTAACCCAAAATGAACATTCATCGACAAACAAATTCTACCAATCTGACTTATGGAGGACATATCATGCCAAAAATACATCATGCTTGATGGAATCCCTACTTCTAAATTACGCATTGCATCTTCCCTTGTGATAACTGTCAACTCTCTACATTGTAAAAACGACAACATAATTCTTGGTTCCAGTTGCTTCCTTCTAGAAAGTATCTACTCGTTCTTTTTTCAAAGTGCCTTATGGTAAATTGAAACTACTTTAGTGTTTACTACATAATGTCATCTTGTACATTACTTGCTTTCTACCGACTGCATTTACATAGCTTGTATCGCTTCTGTAAAGACATAAGTTCCATCTTATCAAAGCCTAGTTTCATATGAAGAATTGGGCATTTATTGTTAAACTGTTCAAGATTTTAGAAGAAACATATTAATATTTTAAGATTTATACGAATCAGTTAAAAAGAAGAACGGGAAGAGAGATAGAATTTGAAATGTACGTTGGAAAATTTCAGCAAGGGCCGCCCTGCCCAAAATATTTTATAGATGGCGCCGTTCTTCATGCAGAAATCAATACACAGTGCTTTCCCTTAGATGTAAACTTGCGGGTGTTTAGAAATACCGAAGACCCCGTTAATTTTACCGCAATACGCCGAAATCCCGTATATTTCGTCTATTTAACAGAATTGTTATGGATAATTTGTTGAAATAATGATATTTATAGTGTCTAAATGAAATGATTATTTGCTTGTTTTTTTTTTAAAGCCAAGCATGTATAACTGTTGCATCATCCTTATTTACGGGAAATTCGGTAATTAATGTGCTGAGCTTTGCATAGTTATTACTACTAATTATATTATGTACATATTTACTATGCATTACGTATTTTCATTGCTTATGCCCTGATAGAAGTATTACTAAATCATTTTTAATCATATTGTTTGAAAATAAGTTATGTTTACCATCGTCGTGGGCAGAATGGTGTGATGTGTAAGGGATTTCGGTAAAATTGAAAAACAAAAGTAAAGGGAGTTCGGTTACTGGACGCTGAAAACGGGAGAAAGCAATCCAGATAATTCCCCTCGTAATTACCGAAATCCCTGTTTATTAACGTACAAAACATTTTTAACCGTTAAGTAATCAAAGCTATGCATATATATTAATTTATATATGAAGTATATATACTTTTATTTAATCGCAACTGCAGTCTTTACTGGTTACGACTGATCGAAAACCCGCGAATGTTTCAAGACTAATATAATTGTCGGAATTTTAAGGTCTGATCCGCTTGTAATTACCGAAATCCCTTTAATAAATTAATGCACCACATCATATTGACCTGATAAAAGTTATGCACATATATATGAATTATCACATAAACAAGAGAGAGAACTAACATATAATCGCGATCGTTATTACCCAAATCCCTTTATACATGAACAATATTACAAATACAAAATATGCATGATTTTCACTTTTAAGTGACTTTTATTGCTTTAAAAATACATTCAATAGTTAATGATACTTAAATTTAAAACAAATAAAAAGGCATTTCAGTAACTACGGGGATTTCGGTAATTCTACATACCGATTTAATAAATTTTCGTTACGAAAATGGCCGAGTACCGGTATTACGGAAATCGCACCATCTATGTAAAATTTTGACATGACGGCCAGCCCAGCATATAATTTTATTATTTAAATTTTAAACTCTATCTGTGTTTCCGTATTAGTTCGTGAATGAACTGTATAAATACATATTTTGCTTCTAAAGTCATGAAGACTGGATGATATGTGATCATTATTTTATAGAATATCAGACATTTGAAAGAAAGATTTGACACAGCATTTAAATCGCAAGATTAGCAGGCAAGTTACATGGAAGATACAACTTTGATTGAATACTATTAATATTGCAACGCATGACAATTGAATTTTGGAACACAAATCTGACAGTTGCAGGCCAAAAGGAAGAAACAACGACATGGAACTAAGTTATTTTTACCATGTAGATAGTTGAAAGATACCACAAAGGAAGTTGCAATGTGCAATTTGGAAGTTGGGATGTCATCAAGCATGATAATTTTTTGCAGGATATGTCTTCCATACTGACTAAAGGTCACAATCTTCCAACAGGAAGATCTGATGATGGCCCATTGAATGACCTCTTCTCGAAATCTTTAATTTAAAAAGGCTATTTATATCTCAGCCAATAAGATTGCTCTTTTCGAGAAGCATTATGTCGTTTATTTTGTAGATCTGTTATTTTCTGTGTATAACGAAGGAATCTCGCATATAATAGTTATTTCTATCACAAATGGTTGTTTTTTGGCGTATATACCACACATTGACTCTAAAATTGTGTGTACATGGTAAAAATTGAATGTTTATAGTACACTTTGTGATCCCAGCTAATTTCACCTTTCACTTTCTGATAGGGGCCTGAAATGACGCGTTTAATTGACTGTCTTCGTAATCTCTTTAGCACACCGCTGGACACTGTACCACTGAAAAAACATGGTCCTAATTCAAGAAACATCTTAAGTTTATCTTAAACTATTTTCACTTAAGTTACAATTTTTGAAATGCAATATTTTTAAAACTGCATATAAATGTGTGAATCCCTTTATCGTTAATCCATACACACTTGTCATGGCGATGCTATTTAAATATGAAATAAAATGTTAATGAAAATGATGATTGTAAGGTTAAGGATAAGATTTTACTTAAGATGTTTCTGTAATACGGCCCCTGGCAGACTTACATCGCTGAAATGCAGAAAATGTTTAATTCATGTAGGAATGTGTATTATTATTTATATTTATTGCGCTAAGTAATTGTATAAGTTTTACATTTAGTATTAATTCATTCTCCACATACACAGTTGTGACACAAACTCACTCATTTAGTAACGAGCCAATTTGAAGAGTCAAGTACTTTAAAGTTGAAACTGAACATCAGGTTCATTTTCATGATTGCTTATGTACTCGTATACGTTCATATTTTTTTCGATGTGGAAATCATAGTAAAAATAGATTGCAAATATTTTAATCGTAACTGTAACTTATATAAGTCGTTCATCACAGAAATAATTTACTTAATTTTGTTACAAGACAGTCACATGACCAATGAATGAAGGAAATGACCCTGACAGTCAGAAACATATAATATTTCTGCAATAAAATGACTTATGAAATGTCAGTTATTTAAGCTTTAGCAAAATCGCATAAAATGAGTGAATTTAGTTGTATTTCATGTTTTAATTCTTAACGCTGCATCGCATACCGCGTGCAAGGCGAGAGGTGGGTAAGGAGTGAAAGGGAGAAGGGAAAGAGAGGTGGCGAGAGAAGTGGGTATGGAGTAACTGTAAGAAATGAGGGATAGGTACGGACAGAGATGGGTATGGAGTAACTGTAAGAAATGAGGGAGCGGTACGAAGAGAGGTGGGTATGGAGTAACTGTAAGAAATGAGGGAGAGGTACGGTGAGAGGTTGGTATGGAGTAACTGTAAGAAATGAGGGAGAGGTACGGAGAGAGGTGGGTATGGAGTAAATGTAAGAAATGAGGGACAGGTACGGAGAGAGGTGGGTATGGAGTAATTGTAAGGAATGAGGGAGAGGTACGGAGAGAGGTGGGTAAGGAGTGAAAGTGAGAAGCGAAAGAGAGGTGGCGAAAGAAGTGGGTTTGGAGTAACTGTAAGAAATGAGGGAGAGGTACGGACAGAGGTGGATATGGAGGTGGGGAATGAGGTTGGGATAAAGGCGTGAAAAAAGGTGCGGGAAGAGGTGGGGAGAGAGATGGGTATGGATGTGGGGAGGAAGGTGTGGAAAGAGGTGGGGGGGGAGAAAGCGGTGGGTAGGGAGACGGAGGCGGGAAGGGAGACGGATAGGGTGAGAGGTGAGTTTGGAGAGAGATGCTGGTAAGGCGAGAGGTGGGTTTGGAGAGGGTCGTGGGTAGGGTGAAAGAGGTGGGTAGGGAGAGAGAGGTGGGCAGGGAGACGGAGGCTGGAAGGGAGACGGTTAGGGTTAGAGTTGGGTTTGTAGAGAGATGTGGGTGGGGTAAGAGAGGTGGGTAGGGAGAGAGATGTGGGCAGGGAGACGGAGGCGGGTAGGGAGAAAGAGGTGGGCAAGGAGACGGAGGCGGGAAGGGAGAGAGGTGCGTTACGAAGAAATATATTAGAAATATAGTGTCATGTATGAAATATCATCAATAAAAATGGGTAAAATTAAAAAGCGTTTATAACGTTTTTCATCGGTATCCTGTATCATTTACATAGCGTTAAAAATTGTCAACCATGTCCGTAAGACAGAATGGCCACTTGCTTAGCGCGACAGATTTTTGATCCCGGCGGTCGTAGGTTCGAGTCTCGGCGAAGGCAAATATTTTAATTATTGTTTTTTAATAATAATTATTTGGTTTGGTTTAATTCAACTGCTTTATTTTTGCAGATAAGAACTGAATTACTTTTTTTCAAACTATGAACAAGTCCCTTTCATTGTTAGCCCTTGACAATGCATCACGAAGTAATTTAACAGCTATAGTTACTGTAATAATTATTATTGAACAAAACTAAAAAATGCATTTAACCCCTTACTCACTGTAATAAAATTAGTGACATTATCGTAACTGACGGTAACGTTAGTTCTTGTATTTATTGTGGGTACTGTGTACAATATATATCACAGAGTGAATTTTGCGTCGAATATTATTGTTTAAGTGTATAATTATAAGTATCAAGTCAGTGTGTTTGTTGCCATATTAACCTTAAATATGTATTGCTATATTCAGTAAATGCAATATTTTATTGCAGAAATTATTGATATTTTATTGTGAATTTATACGGTAACAGGTAAATAATCGCCTGTGTTTATGAATGTTGTTCCGACAAATTAACAATATGCATCTGTAAACAAAAAATGGATTCACCAGCATAACACATTTCTCCTCGACGAACTGTGAAAACGTTAGTCTGTGTTTTACTTCGTAAATTGACAGAACACGTTCTCGGCGTTAGCGTGCTTCAAGTACACAAGTCCTTGTGGGATGAAGTACTTTTCCAGCGAAATATTGTGTCCCTGGTGAGTGAGAACATTTCCCGCCAACGGATTCAGGTTCCGTGTACCGTTCGTCTTGTGGAAATTTAGGAAACTCGAGTTTTGTGAAATCCCGCCTTTTCTTGGTTTTGGCGGTTCCGCCGCCTTTTCCGGTGTCGGACTCTGTATGCCGCTGTCGGGAGCGTCTATTACGTCATCCAGGTCGTCGGGAGCGTCTGAGGCGGCCATCTTAGTAGATCCCGAATCGCAACTGAGCGTGCTTTCAGTACCGGACATGCTCCCCTCGGTGTCACTGATGTCACTTCCTTCTGTCAGCGAATTCTCTTCGTCCGCGGAGCTCCGGCGATTCTTGCAGCGGTGCTTACTTTTCCGATGCTTCTTCCGGTAAACAATCACATCACTTCCACTTCGCTCAATCATTTTCGGCTCGTGTCCATTCACGCCATTACTCTCATCAACGGTCTCTGCCTCGCTGTCGACCTCTTCCGGGTGGTTTAAATGAGAATTTCCCAAATGATTGAGCGACTTCAACGTCTTTAACTTATGACTTCCGGTAGAGGCGTTATAAATGTCTATTCGGCTGTCCTCGGTATCGCTGTACTCGGAATCCGAGATCTCGGACGTGCTCATTGAGCTCGTGCTGAAGGCCTCGTTCCGGTTCCGGTAGATCACCTGGGTCTTGATCTCCTCGATTTTGTCGTTGAGTTTCAGTAGCTGCTTCATTAGCGACAGGTCTTGGTCCATCAGGTCAGCCTGAAATGGTTATAGTACTTAAGTACACCTCTATAAGGCCAGATATATTTATTCTTAGTTTCTCTGACACTTTTGGAATACAGCCAAGTTGGACGGCGGAAATAAATTTAAACATAAAATTCCATTATAAACACATTTTTTTCACAATAACAATACTCATTATATGCAATGTTTGTTGTATATAAACTTTTATATAAAATCAACAAATTTGAGTTAATATATATTGTACACATGTAATTACGCTATAAATGTGACTTGAAAACTTTTAATATCCATTAAAATACGGCATTAGTGAAAATAAATGATTTTTTATATTTAAAAAAAAATTACAATTAAGAAATAATTTTTTAATTCATCGTTGTTTATCGGCCAATAAACAACGATAAATTGAAAGCTATTTCGATTCTAACATGATTTGACATATATTTTTGCAGTTGTAATTGGAACTATGCTCCGCTCAGAATCGGGGCTACCTTTTGCGTTGTTTATTAGGTAGTTTAACGACGATAATTTTGTTTTTTGTCCATAGAAAATTTAGCGAGTATCATGTTAGAACATTGTTTTGTTCTAATAATATATATATATATAGTATTTTTTAATCGGGTCGGCGGATCTAAGAAACTAAAAATCACCAATCTCTGGCCTAAGTAGGTAAATTGTTTATTTTTTCTGCTACATGGTTATTGTATGGTACTGTGCATTATTTACATTATTGATAGCTAAAACCAACGTGTACATGTTTGAACATAACATATTTTTATGTTCCAAGTGCATAGAGTATGCTATACAGAGGAAACACCAAGAGCAAAACAGCAGGGTGCTGAACCGTGCTGCTTTTTGACCCCACCCCTCTTGCTGCTCTTCTGGGCTAGTCAACCGTGACTTGAATGGTTTTATATATTTTTGAAATACATATACGTACATGACGTCGAGCATGTGTGCATGAAATCCAACAGAAAATGCAGTGAGAACAGGTGTTGGCTGTGAAGACCAACAATGACAGTGTATAATGTAGGTTTTGCAAAGACATAAAATAAGGCATCATGATCGAAATGCTATACCACATTTCCTTAAAATAATTGTTGTTTGACTTATTTTCAAAACTACCCTTATAAATCATAATACAGCTACGAAATACGTAAAAGTGTGTAACTAGTTTGATGTTATATCTAAATATCATTTTGATACATGTATAGGCCTATTAATTCGATCATAATAGTTTTACAATATGCTATTTATAATTTACTGTTATTTCCTATTTGTAGGGTGTTTTCGAAGCGGAATGTCACTTTAAGTGGATTATGTAAATATTTATTACCTAGCTGATTCTACCCAACAATGGAGTTTATACGTTGTTAACTTAAAATGGAAAAAAAACGCACTAATTTATGATTTCTGGTTCAGAATATGACAATAAAACCAATCAGGGCCCGAATTCACCAACCAGGTCTTAGGCTTAAAACTTAAGAGGAAACATATTATTAGAACGGTTCTGTTCTAAAAAGGTTGTTTATTTGAATTTTACCTGGTATTAACAATGACATTTAGCATTGTTTATTTATAATGAGACCATACACATTTGATTCTGTGTTTAGCGTCCCCATGAATTTTTTAAACCGACGAACTAGGCAGGACAAAACAAACAATGAATCGATAAAAAACATTTTTCTTTCACAATTTATTCATGGCAAGTGGTACAAGCTAAAGCAAATGTTTACCTGCAAAACTTGTATATATCATCTTCATATTGGGAGCCTACTTTAACACAGTATGTTAACTGTGTAAATTGACTAGTTGCACACTATTTCTACAAATATTGGTAAAACACCTAAAAGTCATTTTCCCCATTTTTATATGCTTTTTTCAACTCGATGTTTAATATTGTCAAAATTGTTTGTTTGTTGTTTTTTTTTCGTTCAGGCATCCAAAACCCTACCAGCCCGAGGACGCTAAATACAGAATCAAATTGGTATGGCCTGTATTTTTAATGACATAAGCATCCTTGCAAACACACAATTATTCTTTATTGAGTTTAAGTCCACTCTTTATTCTTAATTCTAAGAATGTGTCGGTGAAAACGGGCCCGGTTATTACGAAATACATGTTTATATTGATGGCTTTTGGATAAAGAAAAACTGCCATAAATAGTAAAAAACAACAGACGTTAATTGTGTCAAACGAATAAAATTCATACCAAGGATCTTACACTAATATCGCGCGATCCCTAACAAAAGCTTTTAGTAAGACTATACTTTGATAGGAAAAACAATACTTTAAAAAACAATGTGTTTAGTGATTAAAACAGTTACTGTTGAAATTCTATTGTTACGCACAAACAGTTGCAATTAGTGAAAACGAAAACATTTGTTTTTGTTGAGCAGTTTAACCACTTATGACGAGAAACAAATAGAAACATATGGTCACATTGTTTTAAAAAAGTAATTGTAAATTATTACGTCGATATTCGTTCACATTATGTGAATCGAGAGGGCGTTTGGTCTAAACATCCTCAAGAATAATATAATTTCACATAAATCAGAAATTTATTTAAATGCATTGTATTGATTTAAAGAAATAAGGGATAAGTAATAGTCACATGGGGAGAATCTTTGCCACAAAGTATACATTGCTAAAACCTGTATGTACACATACTTTATACAATAAACAAAAAATAATTTAGTGCGATTATTACTGTTTTCCTTTAGAAATGTTCTTCACTCCAATCTGATAATTATTAGAAATGAGATGGCCTATGTTCATACCATTTCGGACCGAAGTCTGTCCATAGCGTTATCAAAACTTGTACAGGACTTTCCCTCCATTTTTTCTTTGGCGCGTGTGTGCTTGGCTGCTCGAACCGCTTTCTTAATGGCCTCCGCAGACTTACAATGGCTGAAATAGAACTTCCGGCAGTTATTTGAAAGGTCAATGGCGGCCGAATGAGCGTCCATGATTGACCCCGAGCGGGAGATTGGCCGGAGATCGTCGGTACTTTCGTTCAGTGACGTAACACTGTCACTCACCGGTCGCTTTGATTGATTTTGACTGTTTCTGAGATGCACTGAATCGATTTGATTAGTAGAGCCAAAACTTTTACTTCGGCTCCTCGAAGCTTCTTCAATCGTCAAAATATTTTCACAGCTCTTCTTCTTCAGCGACTCCCGACTGTTTTTAATGTTTTCCCTAATAGTTTCCAAACTTTCTGAACTTTCTTTGTTGTTTTGATTAGACAGCGCGGTATGCGTCAGATTCTCCGCGAAACCGCCGACCTGTAAGTTACTATCATTCTGACCCACTGTACTGATAGCCATATTTGGAGCAGCCAAAGTCGGCATCCCACCCAGACGCTTCACACCCATGCTGATCCCGACTCCCGGGCTGGTACGGTTGACCCAGTTCTGAGTGTTCCGGTGCTGCTCCGTTTTATCCAGACTAGAGCGCTTCCGGAGCGCCCGGTTGTTCGCGAAGTTCTGCTGACTGTTGAACGCCATTTCCTCCGCCGTCATTGCAAACGGCTGCGCGGCCGCCACCGACATGTTTTGCCCTATTTCCTGCTGAAGACGAGCGGGATTCTTATCTTCCATGTTGTGTTTTGTTTTGCTCTAATTCCTTTAACTATTATTCAGGCTAAACAAAAACAGAAGATCAACTGTTTCAAGAACAGTTTTGTTCTGTTCTGTTATCACCTTTTTTCTTTTGTGACACAAACACGTTTTTTTTATTTATACTCAAATATATTTATAATGACTCGTTAACAAACACAAAGTAATCGTTACTTGCTTATTGAATGTCCATGAAAATAGCTTTTTCCAACATAATCATGAATCAGAATAACTTCCGCTTGAATACTTGTTTCTGTAATGTTTTCCTTGTTGTGTGAATGTACCGGTATTTAAATTATCTTTTCAACATTATGACTATATTTTCAAATAAATGTTTCTTCAATACATCACCTGCTTCGCCAAATAGCACTAGAAGATGTTAATAATAAATCCATAACAATCGCAAAGCGCAGTATTTAATACGTTTAATGTGTTATTGCCACAGTGTTAAAAAAGACGATTTTCGGTGTTATATCGTTACTTATTCCATTGTGAAATTCATACGATTTTCTTATCGAATGCAGTTCATTATTCAGTAAATCTTAGGTGGAATTAATTCTAAATTCTGGTCTTTAATCCCATATACTACTATGTCGAATTGCGATAAGGACATTTAGCAATTGTCTTCTGCTGAAAACCAACAAGCCATGACCGTCGGGGTTCTTACAAAATGCAGTAGAACATTTGGGCAGAACAGGTGCTTCGTGAACAAAAACAAAAGAAAGGATACTAATACGTAACTCGAGATCAATGAAAGTTAAAACATACTGCGATATCTTGTTTCGTCTAAATAGGCACGAAAATAATAACTAAATAAATCGATATCAACGTTATTGCATTATCTATCACTTTATCTGGACATTTAATGTGGGAACTGGGTGGTGCCTTGCTGAGCATACACCAATCATGGTGTTGTAGTGGCTGGAAATACGTTAATTTGTACAATAATATTTGACGCGGGCTCGACGTCGTTAATTAAACAAGGTCGGAAGCACCATAATTGTGAGAGAGTTTCTTATTAAAACTTTATTCAAACTATCTTGTTTAGGTAGAGGTATGGCATATACTTCACAACGATTTTTTTAAAAACATTTTTTTAAGGCTAATGATGGGACTGAATCTCAAAGACTTTAGGAAAAAAATCTACCCAAATATATTTGGTTCGTTAAGAGATGCATCGATCCAATAGGTAGATTATATTAATAATGTTATATAACACGAATACGCCAGTAGATACGGAAACAATCCATGTGAAGGTCAATTTAGGGTGAAAAGCTCGTGATTTAAAATTTGCAAAGATATGGCTACATATGGTCCCTACTAAATGGTACATGGTATATAACCTATTTTGTTATTGGGTATAATTAATCACAAATTTATAGTTTGTTCTATTTGGTCCCAAAAATATGCAATTTGTCGAATTTGATGTACGACTGCTGAAAGAGAAAGAAACATAAAATAAAAACAACGAACACAACTAGTTAAAGCCATCACAAATGACCATTCCCAATATATTATGAACTGGCAGCCAAAACAATCGTGTTCTTTTTCTTCTGCTTTTATAATTTGCAAGGTCTTTCAATGACCATAATTGTGTAATTATATTTAAATATACCCTCACAAACGAAGTTTGGGGGTAGGGTGGGGGGGAGTATATAGGAGTGATCTTGTCGGTCTTTTGGTGTTCATGGTTTCCGGATGGTAACACAAGAAAGGCGTGACATGCTCAAATAATTTTTGGTTCACATGTATAACATCATAGAACACAGGTCAAGCTCGACTTTGGTTACACACCACTAAATTTTGACTGAGTTATGGCTCCTTTTTGACTTAAATTCCTAAAAACATGGTTTCCGGTTGACATATTCAAATAATTTTTGGTACACATGTGTAGCATCATAAAATACAGGTCAAGTTTGACTTTAATTACAAACCACTAAATTTTGACTGAGTTATGGCCCATTTTTGACTTAAATTTCCTAAAAACACGGTTTTTACTCATGAAAGGCTCCACATATTCAAATTAGTTTTGGTACGTAGGTATAACACCATAAAATACAGGCCAGATTCGACTTTGGTTACAAACCACTAAATGTTGATAGAGTTATGGCTCCTATTGAAACTTTTTTTTTTCCAAATACACTGTTAAACATTCACAAATTAAATCATTCTCATTGTGTTCATTTTCTTCGAATGGATGCCATAGTTTTGTGACAAGGCCGTATTGTGGGGTTATATCCGTTACTCATGTGACAATTCTAGTCTTTCTAATAATCTGTGATTGGCATTTAAAACCTACTCCTACTACACCTAAATTACTGCTGCTGCTGATTCTACTACTGCTGCTACTACTACTACTATTATTCCTCCTCCTCCTACGACTACTACTACTATTACTGCTGCTGCTGCTGATATTACTGCTACTACAGGTGCTGCTGCTGCCACCACCACTACAGCTACTGCTGCTGCTTTTGCAACTGCTGCTAAAATTACTGTCACTACCAATTGTACATCATCTTAGTCCAGCCCCCCCCCCCGCGGTCAAGCCTGGTCTGCGGCCGGCCCTGCTGTTTTAATGGTTTTTTTCTGCTGTTATATCAAAGTGATGGTTAAACGAAGGAGCTACTGAACCTAGCCTTTAAATCAATAGAAGATAAACACAAACACCATTCAATGCTTGGCACAACATATTTAATAGATCTATCTACAATGCAGGTAACACGGATACATCCATCATAAACATGGATGCTTCAGTACCAGTAAAATACGAAACGGTACAAATATAAAAACAAGCTCCTGTAACAATATAACAATGTGACATTGTAGTACCGAAAATTGTCATATATGTTGTAATTAATGAACAGAAAAATTGTCTTTGGAACATAATGTTATAATTAATGAACAGACTAATTGTCTATGAAACATAATGTTGTAATTAATGAGCAGACAAAATGTATATGAAACATAATGTTGTATTAATGAACAGACACATCGACTATGCAACATAATGTTATAATTAATGAACAGACAAAATGTCTATAAAACAACTATGTATGCACATTGGTGACTAATTATGCATAAAACATGTATTACATTACATCGAAGTCAGATATGGGCGGCTTTCCTGTTCAGCTCCCTATACAAAAGAAAAACACAATAGCATAACCTTAATGCTACTTGCATTTATGGCGTAACCTTTGGGTCAAAAGGACATATATGCACGGCAGCTCAATATAGATGTAACCGTTGTTATAAAATTGTTACCGCAGTTAAAATTTTATGACTGCAGTTATTAATTTATAACGGCCGTTACATTTACAAATATAACTGCAGTACTAATTTATACCAACGGTCATAAAATATGGCAAATGTCATAAAATTATACCCACGGTTACCATTTTTTTACCAAATGCTAAAAGCTCTAAGTCTGTTTGGCGAATTAAATCACGTCTTATATAATGCCTTTTAGTCAAAATTGCATTTATTTATTTAAATATGACTTTTTAAAGTATAAAAAAGTGTAACTGCCGTTATAATTTTATGACAACTGTCACATTATTTTACTTTCGGAATAAATTGTAACTGCAGTTATCCTCTGTAACTGTAACTGTTGTTACAAATGTATGACCGCCGTTACAATTTTATAACAACAGTTACATCTATATTTAGCTGCCGTGCATATATGTACTTTTGACCCAAAGAAATGTATGTACATGTATTAGTGGGCCTTTAACATTTTAATCACACACACACACACACACACACACACACACACGTGTCTACGGTGTAGACTGAGGACACCTGAAATTTGCAGTCGACTCGGGACACCATTATGCAAACATCGTATGACTTTCTAATTTCACATACATGCTCTATAGTGCATTTCCATCCTTTACAGCTATTTATTTCTTGTCTAAAATATAAGGATAAAACATGTCATTTTACAGACAAATGGGGACAGTTGCTTGATACACTTCACACTGAGGACAGACCTATCACTGAGGACAGACCAACCACTGAGGACAACTTACACACAAACAGTGGGGACTTCACACACCATTGTCTGAGGACATCACACACAAAATCTATTTAAATTATAAAAATATCGTATTTATTAAAATATATTATTTTACTCTGCTTATTATGTTATTGTTATTATTTAGTAATATTATTCTTTGATATTTGATAACAGCGACATCTCGAATATATCGGATATTAAAGTAAATGCACTTTTGTTTTATTCGAACTGGGCACAGCCCAACCACTGAGGACTTACACACAGACAGTGAGGACTTTACACACCGCTGTCTGGGGACATAACACAAAGTTTTGGACTATATTGCTGCTCTTTAATTACAAATTTAGTTTTAAAGCCATTATTATATTAATAATATTAACTATAGCATTGTTAGTTGTTCGTATATGAACCGAACATGATCAGAGGATCATTGTTGACTCTATTTGTATTTGGATTTAGTCCTTGTGAATTACCAATATCGAATACATATAATAAATAAGTATAAATTACTTTCACCTAACTTTCCTCTATCGGTAAAAGCTGTAACAGAACATTTTGCATTACAAACGCATTTGGAGTGGATAACGTTTAAATTGAAATCTGATTCATTAAAATGGAGCAGTTCAGCGCACTGTCGATAAAATCCAACATAATGCTGTGAAACAGTGCAGATATGCTTAGAACATGGGGATATTTGAGTAAACTGAAAGAGATGGCGATGTTTGCTGCTAAATTAACGACGACGGGTATATTTTGCATTGACAGATATTCAATAAGTCGGTCTATAAATGACCGAAAATGCCACTCCGAGCATGCTTAATTATCAAAGTCAAACTGAACATTTGTATTCCCTTTACAACTACGCTCCCGATAGGGAAACAAAACAACAAACCAAAAACACGTTTTCTGGTATAGCGGTTGGTATGACCGACTGACTGATACCGTGTACTACGTCTTCTGTCCGTCCATACAATATACACTCATGCATCACATAAACATGCTAAACTATATCATTCAACAATACATAGTACAATACAGGTCACAACATTATACGGCATACTGTATGCCACCACGAGTTCCGCTCGTAAGAAACTATCAAGGCAGCCACGCCTACAGTCTCTTCCGGAGACAAAAATCCCAAAGTGGGATAACTATAATATATTCTATATTATTCCAGTATACAACATGGTGGATTGCAAGCATTAATGATCTATGATCTTAATATACAAGGATATTGTCACACTGACACAACAAGGTACCACCGATAATATAACGGCTGGTATGACCGACTGACTGATGCCTTGTATTACGACATCTGTCCGAAAATACAATATGCACACATTCATCACATAAACATGCTCAACTAAAATCATAGAACAATATAAAATACAATACAGTTCACAATATTATACGGCATACTGTATGCTACCACGAGTTCCGCTCGTAAGCAACTATCAAGGCAGCCAAGCCTTACGTCTCTACCGGAGAAAAAAAAACAAAGTGGGATATCCATACTATATTATTCCAATATACACCATAATGAATTGCAAGCATTAATGATCTATGATCTCAACATACAAGGATACTGTCACACTGACACAACAAGGTACCACCGATAGTATAGTCGATGGTATGACCGACTGACTGATACAGACTATTACGTCTTATGTTTGTACGAGTCATACATACAACACATGCATCACATAAACATTCTCAACTATATTCAACAATTACACAATACACAATATTTCACAAAATTATAGAGCATACTGCATGACACAACGAATTCCGCTCGTTAGCAACTCGTTAGCAACTATTAAGGCAGCCTCGTCTAACGTCTGGGCCGGAGACAAAAACACCTCAGTGGGATAACTATGCTATATAATACCATTCCAGTATACATCATAATTCATTGCAAACATTAATGCTTGATTATCTCAATTTACAAGGATACTGTACCATTGATATACAACAAGATACTATTAATCGTAACATTCAGTAATAGAAAATATTAAATAATATTTATTGCAATGATATGAGGCGTTATTATATAGCTGTACATGTGCTAAGTAGTAGAAAATTGAACAAACATTCATTAAAACAAATGCCTGTAACGCTCAATGTTTTGTTTCTTATTATAATTAATATATTTTCTTTTTTTTAAATATAATAACATATTATTTGCATTTGTATCAATAACGTTTCAAATCACTTCGCTGTAAATGATTTAGAATTAACGTGTATATCTGTCAGTCAATCCTAACGCTGAATGCCTAATCAGCTCTACTCATGCAAGAGAAAAACGTGAAATTACCTATCGGATCTACATTGACATATTCGTCTGATTCGCTTTGCTAAAACGCCGAAAATTATATTTTTCGACAACAGAGGACGAACGAACAGCATGCATTATTATAATATGTAATATTTATTTGATTCATTCGTATATAGTCCGAATGAGAATAGCACCCTAAACCAGATCGATATGTCGTCTGTTAAACACGCGTTCACTAGTCTGTAGTTTGTAGTTATTTATTTGAGTAATTAACGTAAACGAAGCTCCGGAACGATATCTATCCATTTCTTTTCAAGAAATCTATTTGTTATCTTTTAAAATATAACTTGCGTTCATAAATACCATTCAGCACCCGTACGAGGTCAATTTAAGGGTAATGGGAAAAACCGCAAATTATATTTGTCAGAAAAGCCGGACTCTGCACCTTAGAGTTTAATAAATGTGGTTAGATTACCATTTCTTATACTTATTTTTAACTGCATGACGTTATTTAATATTATTTTGAGTGGCTAACGTGCGAACTCACGCTTAATATCCTACGGTGTCACGTTAGGACCACTCGTTGTTTAGCATTGTCAAAATCTCAAAATCACTCTCTCTCCCTCTCTTCCCCGCCCCCCGACCCACCCACCCACTCCCCTCTCTCTATGGATTACGATGGCGAAAATGCGAAAGCACGATTCGATGGCATGAGACGACGGAGCGATAACGCGAGATTACGATGCGAGAATGGGTAATCTCGCGTTTTCGCCCCTGTAAATACAAAGGTCGAACATTCGAGAACACGATGGGAGATCGCGATATTAACCTATAAGTCTATTATTAATCTTTTAATCTAATAATATCTCCATATTAATTTTGCGATCTTGAATCGTGATCTCGCCTAATCGCTTCGTTATCTCGTGTCCTCGTATCGTGCTTTCGCGTTTTCGCACTTGCAATCCAGAGGTCGACAATGCGAAACAACGAGTGGTCCTAACGGAACACTGTAACATCCCCTTAAAGGTTTACCCACCGCGAGGAGTTCTTTTAAATAAACAGCAGTGACGAATACCACTGACGCCGCATTGCGCAGGCGCCGTACTTTTTCCGCATACATCGTACCATTTGAAGGTTATATAATTTAAAATCATGAACTATTTCACAACTCCAACATGTGCATAATGTTCTGAGTTGTTCTTTTAAGACACAAACAGAACAATATAGCGTACAGACCGTTATTTCATTATCATAAAACATCACTTTCATCATAATGTGTACAACACTAACATGAAGTTGTTTAGTGAAACAATTTTCTAACTGAAGAAGTCTCAAATTTTAGTTATTGGTATTTAAGTCTCGGATTCAGGCTCTAAATGTTTGTTAAAACGGACCCAGGACACAAGGAAAACTGGAGTTGATTATTTTTGCGACCGTCCACTGAGGACAGTGTGACCCACCACTGAGGACAGTGTGACATGTCACTGAGGACAGTGTTTGCGAAGTCGACACATCCATTTCAACATGCTTTAGTCAAATATGGAAATAAACATATGCATTTGAGATGCTGATGAGCTTCTAACAGACACTGAATCTTTCATAATGTGTGTTGGTATGGTGGCTGCTTTATGCCATCTTTCTGGCTTGTTAGCGGGTTTGAAGGACGCCAACACGACAACACGCCATAACGATACATATAGGCTCCAGTCCTACAGCGTTCGTACAGCGTCTTAACGGCGCTTGTAAAGTTTAAAAGAACGCCGCATTGTTGCTACTACGTTCCCACCGCGCTCTTTCCAGCTCGTCGTGCAGACGCCGAGCCACGTCGATGTCTTTGAATATAGAAAAAATAATCTCGGCGACAGGGCGTTCTAGGCGTTGTCGGGGCGCCCAAAGTTGCTGGCGACTGCACAGCGCGCACCTCTGAGTTCAGCAAATATTTTGGACGCCGTGGGTGCGTTGCGCGAAGGCCGATTTGCTGTAACTGGGGTTTAATGGTTCGAGAACATGATAACTATTTCATTAGTGTCATTTATTACATGCGCACGCGATAGTTATTACGTGTGCCTCACGATAGCTATTACGTGCGCAGGCCATAGTATTACGTATGCACGCGATAGTATTATGTGCGCACGCGATAGCTATTTTGTGCGAACGCGATAGCTATTACGTGCGCAAGCGCGAGCTATTACGTGTGCACGCGATAGTTGTTACGTGCACACATGATATTGATTACGTGCGCACGCGATAGCTATAAGGTGCGCACGCGATAGCTGACTAATGAGAATAGGTATCTGATTATTGGTCAATTATTACTATAGCATGAGAAGTATTTAAAAATGATTGCTTAACACATACGTTACGATTTTATAAAGACCAAATATTTATTTTAATGATTTTATAGAATTATCCCCGTGACACTTCGTGGCCGAGGAAAATCAATTGTAGTAGTCAAATCGTTATGCATGAAATATAAATGAAGAAGAAATTGCAATATTGTCAACGGTACTGTAGTTGCGTACAATTTTCATTGACGTGCACGGCTTTTGTAGGTGTTAGTTCAAGTCGACTGCAGCCGTGTATCGAAAATACTTGTGTTTATTTTGTCTTAACGATACACCGTACATAATTCTTATTATTTCATTCAGTTGAGTGTTTCATTGTTGAATATATGAATTTTGAACATTTGGTGAATACATAAACTTTGAACAAGACTAGTCTATTCACAGCGCTTGCAGACATTAAGAAGACGCCAAAGCGTTGCTACGGCGTTCCCACCGCGCTCTCTCCAGCGCGTCGTCCAGACGCCGAGCAACGTCGATGTTATTGAATATGGTCAAAATAATCGCGGCGACATGGGGTTCTAGGCTTTGTCACAGCGCCCAAAGTTGCTGGCGACAGCACAGCACGCACCTCAGCGTTCTGCATATATCTTGGACGCCGTGAGTGCGCCGCGCGAAGGCCGATCTGCTGTCACTGGGGTTTAATGGTTCGGGGACATAGGAACTATTTCATTAGCGATAGTTATTACGTGCGCGGGCGATAGTTATTACGTGCGGACGCGATATTATAACGTGCGCACGCGATAGATATTACGTGCGCAGGCGATAGTATTTCGTATGTTCGCGATAGAGTTAGGAGCGCACGCGATAGCTATTATGTGCGAACGAGATAGCCATTACGTGCGCACGCGATAGCTATTACGTGTGCACGCGAGAGTGATTACTTGCTTACCCGATAGCTATTACACGCGCACGCGATAGCTGACCAATGAGAATAGGTTTCTGATGATTGGTCAATAAAATGATTGCTGATCACATAGGTTACGATTTTATAAACACCAAATATTTTTTTAATAATTATAAAGAATTGTCCGTGGGACACTTCGTGGGCACGGAAAATCATTTGCAGTAGTAAAATCGTTATGAATGAAATATAAATGCAGAAGAAATTCCACTTATGTCAACGGTATTGTTGTTGCGTACATTGTAGGTGTGAGTTCAAGTCCGACTGCAGCCGTGTGTCGAAAAACGTACCTTGTGTTTATTTTTTCTTAACGATTCACAAAACATTATTTTTGAATACGTGTCTATATTTGATGTACCCCTTAAACCTACTTAAGACATGCAATCCATTAAATCTTAACCCTATTAACAGCTTTACAATCATTATCATTAAATGTAATAGATAGAATTGGGAATACCTGGCATTCAGTGATTGACCTTCATTTATAAACTAAACAGGCTGCATCGTTTTATGCGCACGCGTTGATGTCACACAACTGTACTCGATTTTTATACATTTCTATCAATTAATGTACAATCTGAAATAAATCTGTAACAACTCGTACATATTTGTTAGTGTATTTATTCATGATAATTTCCGGATATATTATATAATTGTATATATTAATCAGTAGAATGCAATCATTGTCAAATAAAATCAGTTTGTAATTCAATTCTATACGCAAATTAGTGGTAGTCTAATAATGTATAAGTGTGACAACTGTCAAGTTTGGTCACTAGCAGTGGATTGCTCACAGCAAAGAAAGTGACACAAAATGCAAGATAAACAGACTGAGTCATGTCCTGGCAAATATTTTAGTTGGTATGGAGTTTATACAAACAGTTCTGATAGTCTATTGGTCAGTGGCACATTAGCAGTACACAAACAACATAGTCACGTAATAAAGCTTATTATCATGTAGAGAAACACATTTTCTGACAAAATTAACATAGAGATTAAAGAAACAATGGTCTCCAGAATATCTTCATAACTTGCTATTTTTGCTTTTTTATAAATGTTTCTATCGGAAATAATTGTATTGTATCAAATCCGAAAGCATAACATTTAAATGTATGACATCGTTTAGCATTCTCTACATCTATAATTCCAACCATTTTGCTTTGCTACATTTTGTTGATTATCTTGAAAAAGGCAGAATAGCCGAAACATCAATATATATTCAACTAAAACTGTGTGAGTTTTTTTATGAAATATTTATTTAATTACTGTGGAATCACTTGAATTCGAGGAACACAAATTTCGCGCAATACGTTTGAAAATTTGAAAACTAGTCCAAGAAGTTAGAACCTCAAGACAAGAGATTTTTAATTCAAAAAAGCAATTAGACCAAGTTCATCTAAGATATTTGATTCCATTTGAACAGGTCACTATATTTTATACAAAATGATGATAACAGTACACTGTAGTTGCTAAAAACCAACTGGGCAAAAAACAGCAATTAAATTGAACAGTCGTCAAACACAAAGTACTCCAAGAAGGCACTGATCAGAAACGGAACATATTTTTTTGTACACACACTTGCTAATGAAGCTTCTCATAGTTTCTTTTTAATCGGGCCAGTAGTATTTGTACAATATATTCAATTCACATAATTTCAGCAAAGTCCAGGAAATAATTTTAAATTATATATTCACTACAGCAGTCATCCAAGCCTCATCATTGAAAAGAAGCAGTGATATGTAGCACTTTAGTACAGCATTCAGTACAGCGACGAGTGTTTGATGACACTGACATAAAGCAACAACATATTTTGTTTTTGTTTTGTTTTTTCAGCCATAATACGGTTTTGTATAAACTGTTTAATCATCGTCCATGATCTCTATTGTAACTCTACATGTTGACGTAAAAGCTCTGCACACTGGTGTTTTCCAGAAAGTTCGGTAGAAGTAGGTATCGAAAACAACACAATAGTCTTTTCCCCTTCAGTCCATGGTCTTCTGTCACTGGAGACTTAAAATAAAACATACATGATTAGAAACTTATTCCACTTCGTGAAAATGCTGTACCTTACTGGCACTCACATTTTATAATGGATTTTTATGACCTAAAAGAAAATGAATATTGAAAATATGAGGGCTAGAAAACTTCATTTATGCTTCGAATCATAAGTCTCAGTATTGTGTTAGTAGACAAAAAGAGTTGCCTCTACTGTGCAAAAGCTTGATGTGCAGATGAACGATGAATACAAAATACGCAGATAAGCTCAAAGACCCCTTAAGGCTACCCCAGTGTGGATCCAACTTGTGACTGCTATACTGACAAACTGGCATACTTCTTACTGTATTATCCGGATGAATCCTATGAAAATAGTTTTCAACAGATTACACAACAAAGAATACCTTGCTCAATGTCGCTTTGGACCTCCATTATATTCTAGTTCAGGTTCTTGCTCATCTGGTGCAACATCACAGTCATCGTCAATGTGGTCATCAGTACTCTGTAAATAAAAAAGTAATATCCAATCTTACTGACACCAAACGAGGACAGTGTAAACTAATACTGAGGACAGTGTAACCTTCAAAGGGGGACATGCAAAAACACAATGACATTATTTATATTTATGTGCATAATTATTTTCAGAATTAAAACAGAATTAAAATTCCATTCTTCCAATGACCCTAAAGTTAATTTAGGGCAAAAAAACTAAGCAACCCACCAGTACTTTTGGTTTCAAGTAATCATTCCTATGTGTAACAGTAGCCAGCGCTCAGAAAAATGGTGTTTGAAGTCCAAAGGCAAATAAAATTAATAATATTAATGAATAATTTTACTGCGGCTTTTCTTGGTTACAATCATTGTTGTAGGTAGAAATATGAAGTCCTTCTTTATTTGGATCCAACTTGTGAATGCTAGGTTTATAGACCGGCTCTTAATTAACTGAACTAGCCGGAGATATAGGTAAACCTTTTTTTCAACAGGTTTCACACCAAAGAATACCTTGCTCCAAGTTGCTTTGAACCACCATATGTATCAGTTCAGGTTCTAGGCCATCTGGTTCAACATCACAGTCATCGACACTGCAGTCATCAAGACCTGTGTAAAAAAAAGTAATATCTAATCTAACCGAGACCAAGTGAGGACAGTGTAAACGCACACTGAGGACAGTGTAACCTTCAAATGGGGACGTGCAAAAATACAGTGATATATATACAGCATTTTGCATGTAGATTTAATGTCTAATTGTTTGTGCACCATCCTGCTTAATTTCTGTGAATAACTGGCACATATGACAGACAAAAACTTTGCTGAGACCCACCCTTAAGACAATTTCAATCCCTTAGCCAACACTACACATTGAGTCACTGCCATATTAATTCCTTGGAAGCCAATGACCTTGTAAACATAAGAAAACAATTTTATTAAGCATTCCACATTGTTTACAGAGACTTGTTTACATAGCAAAATGACAATTATCAAATAAATATGTCACAGATTCTAATCGACATATGTCCATAAGACACGGATGCCCCCACATTCCACTTTTGTCTGAAAACTCCCATAATATCGAAAAAAAGTTAATATGTTTGTAAAGTTTCATTGCTATAGCAGCAAAACTATTTGAGTTAAGTGCGATACAAGTTAAAATAGACATTTCTTTTGCAAAAAAAATTCCATAAATCCAGGTATGTCAAAAACATCCAAACCAAAATATGGAGGTGCGCAATTGCACATGCTGGTTAATATGTGTGTAAGGTTTCATATCTCTTGCAGTAATAACTAATACTTTTTGAGTTATGCACGACACAAAAATCTGACGGATGGACAAGGGCAAATATAAATGCCCTCCCCCCTCTGAAAGTGCGGGCATAAAAAGGAATGTATACATTAAATTTATATAAGAACACGCGAAATAACACTCATGACCTGCCTGGAAAAAATATTTTGTTTATTAAAAATCATCAATCAGAATAAACTAGAACTGTCATTGTCTTGTCTGAAATACCCCCCGAATGCCGCTTAGTCAGGGGACTTTGCTGGTTTGGTTTGATATTCGTTTAATTATAACATATACATCTGATAGTTTTTATATATATTATCCAGACAAAATTCAAATATATAAATTAACAAAGGGCAATGACTTTATAAAAATTGAAGCGAGAGTTACTGCACTTGTTTACTTCACTTCCCCTCAATGAGATCTATCTACCAATTAAATTTAAAGTTGATAGCTCTTTTAGATATCGAGTTGTTCTCCGGACTAAATTCATATATACAAATTAACAACGGACAATAACTCTAAAAATATGGAACACGAGTTATGGCTCCATGTTGCTTTGAACCACCATATGTACGATCAATGCCGACATCAGTCGACATCGGGAGTTTATTACGGATACACTACCTTAAGTTCATTCAAACATAATAATTACACAGATTGATTACTGGTAAACCTACCCAAAACTTCCGATAACATCAAGTGTGATATTCAAGGAGACTTCCGATAAACACTAATAATTTTAACACTCCTTTTATTTATACTGTTAACAGCATTGTTATTTCAAACAATCTTTTGAATTGTAATGCATTTTTAATCAATTAAAAACTTAAGTATTTGGAGGGTGCCTTGTTTGTTGACATCCCTTATGTGTAAACCTTTACAAAAAATGTATAATACTAACCAATTGGCTTATAATGTCTGATATGAACTGGGGTTAAATGAAATATGCTTACTTTTTATATAATTTGTCATATAATCACCATTCCATTAGTCAGTTTGTTGAAACAAACACAATATGCAGAATATGCTGAAACAAACACAATATGCAGAATATGCAATAA
The DNA here is from genome assembly GCA_027627225.1 of Congeria kusceri. Classification (NCBI taxonomy): domain Eukaryota; kingdom Metazoa; phylum Mollusca; class Bivalvia; order Myida; family Dreissenidae; genus Congeria; species Congeria kusceri. The sequence goes on along the minus strand of CM051032.1, from coordinate 30,365,748 downwards.
AGCTGATCATATACCAATCCACTGACATATAAATCAAAACCATGTTTGTTACTTGCCAATTTTGACCAAGAATCTGGGAGTTGTTCTTTCTTGTCAAGTTGACTTGAACTTGAAGACTTTTTATTCCGAGATACACTTTCACTTGTGCTATTTACACTCATTGTTTATACATAAAAAAACAACATTTGCCACGGTTGTTGAGTACACACATGTGATAAATCCATAAATATCATACGATGTTCTTCATTATTTTTATTGTTATTTGCAATAATCACTGAAATTTGTAATGCCATTTTCATATTGTCCGCCATGTTGGAATATTGACATCACAACACTGATGTCTTGATGAGTAATGTGTTTACCTGTATCTATTTTTAGATCTGTTGCAAGAACATGGGCTATTATTAGCGGCTGAAGGCTTTATAGACTTAAAACCATTTACAATTTTGTTTCAGCGATCGGCTAATTGTATTAAATCTTTAGAAAAGAATGAAATAAAAATAAATTTCCCGAAAGTAACTTTTATTTTATCCGATCTACATTTTTTATTCCCTAAATCCGGTCATGTACCGTACATGTATTACTATACACATCCATCAAATACGTTTTTGCCCATAAAATAAATAGCTCCTATAATTATTTTATCAATATCATCTCATTTTATAATTGGTTTTGACCATGCAAACACAGTACTTGTCAGGTGTCCAGATTTAAGTACTGTCCGGGTTTATGCCCCGTATTTTGGAGAAAGACTTCAATGCATAAGCGAAAGAACTCACAAAATTATACCGCTATATTTAACACCATAATTATAATTGTCAATTTCAAAAATCTTACCATGTTATTTGTAAATTTGTAGTTTATTCCCACTTTCGACTCTAACAATGGCGACCGGCTCCCAAACTGAACGAAACGATGACGTAACTAGATGACGTAACAGGAGTGCGCATGCGCAATGTCATCGTGTGTATAAAACCGAATCTGCGAAAAATGGTCGAAATGTAAAATGATGATACACACGCCGAAAAATGCTAGGAATCGGACGACAAGTGGGACTCTTCGATTTGACAAGTTTTTTTACATGTTTTGTGAAAAAATAATTATTTTGAAGCATATTTACTCTGTTGAAAAGTGAGGACGTCCTCACTTGGTCAACGAGTCCTCATTCGTTGCTGTGTATCCTGATGGATGTCCTCATTTTACCGTGCATACAAGAGCACACACACACACACACACACACAATATCTTTATTTCTGTCGCGTTACATGAAAATATCAGACATAATATATGCAACACAATAGCTGTTGGTCGTGACACTGTACAAAATAGCAAATACACAAATATGTGTTAGTAGAGCAAATATGCATTTTCAACAGGTTAACAGATTTACTTAATTATGAAGGTAAACAGAAATAAATTGGTAACTAAATCAAGTTTATTTCGCTTATAGTTCTTTCCGGGGACAGTGGTGGAATATACAATTGTGATTATAGTAATTTAAACACATAATGTTACTTAAAAACGTTTTAGACAAAAATAGATTTTCTTGTCTAGTTAGAAGAGAAAAAAGTAAAGCTGCTTTAACATTGTCATAATTAAGTTTAACAATGAAATCAATATTTTAGAAACACGTTGTGTAAATGACTATTTCATATTTGCGGTTATTGGCTGACATAGTTGCATTATGTTAGTTTAGTTGTATTTATCTTAATGTTAATTAGATAAAAACATTAGCAAACATAAACAAGATATATTCTACAATTCTGCATAATGACACCCGTTGTAAAAAGAATAGTACATTGTTTAAGGTAGTTGATGGGTTTCAGATGAAAATATTATTTGAACGAATTCTAAAATGTGCATGATAGAAAACAACCGCGATTTTACAAACTCTCAAAATAAAAGTTTGTTCAGAACGTGTACAGAAAAACAGACAGAAAAATATGAGTAGGGTTAACTTATACATGCGGTCAAGTAGTCGCCGTCACTTAAAAAATACAGTTTAATAATTAAAGATTTAGTGGTGTGTGGCCGGTGCTTACGCTATTTATAAATCGATGACCCCCAGTTCACCTGACCTACATGCCGAAATCGAGAGCGCGTGTAGACCAGCATTTGGGAGTGTTTACTTTATGAATGGAATACCTAAAGCTTCAGTCGAATGTGGATTAATGATTAGGATTTATTGGCTGATAATAGGTAACTATGTTTTTGCTTATTAATGGTTAATGGTATTAATGTTGGTTGGTAAATGCGTCCAGGATTTTGCGAATAAACAAACTAGTGCGTTTAGCGGTGAATGTGTTTTCGAATTTCATCAGTTCGATGTATTTGAGAATATTTGGTCTGGTGAAATAATATGTCGGAATGAATTTACGCCTTGGTTCTGTAAATTGTTTACAAACAAGGATGTAGTGGAATTCGTCACCCCATTCTCTTAATCCTGACGAGACAAAACGGGCAATATCTTAGATTGTGTGGGATGTTGGACCATCTTTGGACTTCTATTGGCAATTTGTGGTTGCAAGTCCGGGCAATATCTTAGATTGTGTGGGATGTTGGACCATCTTTGGACTTCTATTGGCAATTTGTGGTTGCAAGTCCGGGCAATATCTTAGATTGTGTGGGATGTTGGACCATCTTTGGACTTCTATTGGCAATTTATGGTTGCAAGTCCGGAATTTTATTATATTTAAAGCAAGGCTACTTGGTAGTGATGTGATATATTTTTTCGAGTTTAAGTGTTCTTGAATAAGAGATAGTGTTTACCTTTGTTGGATGTGTTCAGTTTTGCCTCCCATTCTTGGAGATATTGGTCCATTAAGGTTTGTTTGATAGCAATGTGTGTATTGTTGATGTTTATTTGGTTCTGGGAATCAAAAATATATGTATATCCTGTTTCGTTAAATATGCGTTTAATGTAGTCTAACCATTTGAAAGGGTGTGGGCTATTTAACATATATTGGTATAGAATGTATGTATATTTTGAATGGTCGCCACTGACAATTTTAGACCAATATTTGATCATGTTAGTTTTAATTAATATTTGTAGGGGATATCTGCCTAGCTCAGCGTAAAGAAATGAGTTGGGTTTTGATTTCCGTGAATGTGTTATTTTCTTTAAAAAGGAGATGTACTTGCTCTAGAATGTTTGTGTTTTCGTAGCCAATTACTTCGGAGGAATAGGTTAGAATTGGTAAGATTGTACTGTCAAATAGGGATAGTTGCAAGTCTAGAGGAAGATCGAGGTTATTAATGCGTTTATAAAGTAGATGCAATGCTTTGTTAGCTTGTTCTTCAATGTGGGTTCTCGATTTTAAGAAGCTTCCATTCTGGCTACAATATGTACCAAGATATTTATAGCACTCTACTATTTCTAATTCTATGCCGTCGAGCTTAAATGAATATTTTCGCCAAGACCTTTTATTGGTGCCGAATATTATTATCTTAGTTTTCTCTACGTGTACCGTTAATTTCCATTGTTTACAATATGTATTGAAATCATTTAGACACTTTTGGAAGTTTTGTGGAGAATCGGCTAGTAAAATTTTGTCGTCTGCAAAAGTAGGGCAATTAGGGCAGTAGGCGTAGTGTTTCACCATCTTGATATTGAATTCCTTGGTTGTGGATGTTTTGTAGGTATTCTAAAAGGTCATTGAGGTAATAGGAAAACAAAAGAGGTGAGAGGTTATCTCCCTGTCGGACACCCTGATTGCAAGCGAAGAATGCGGAGTATTCATTATTGGATTGGACGCACGACTTGATGTTATCGTACATGTTTTTTACAATGCGTATGAACTTTCCATGTACATTATTATTAATTAGTTTATGGAATAATTCCGCTCTAGGGATAAGATCAAAACATTTTGTGAAATCAACATAACCGACGAATAATTGACGCTTTAGGTGTTTAAAATGATTAGTAAGAAAATTCAAACCGAATATATTATCGGTGGTTGAAAAGTTTTTACGGAAACCAGCTTGGTTTTGTTTTATTATTGAATTGTGTTCGCTATATTTGGTTAATCTCTCATTTACAACAGAAGTGAATAATTTACCTAGACAAGATAAAATTGTAATTGGTCTGTAGTTTTCAGGAAGATCACGTGAGCCTTTGCCTTTATATATGGGAAAATTGTATCCTTTGGACCAGGAATCTGGTATGATTCCACTGTCGAATATCGTATTAAATAATTTGGTATAAATAGGTAGCATAACAGGTTTAGAGGCTTTAATATATTCGTTGTAAATATTATCGGATTGGCTACATGTTTTGCCGTTTTTACACTTGTTTAATCATTTTTTCAATTTCTTCAGCTGTGATGGGAGAATTGAGGATAGGTTCAATGTTATTGTCGATAGTGTTCGGTATTATGCCATTTAGTGAACTGTCGTCTAATGAGTTTAGATCTTCTGCTGTATTTATTTCTTTGAAATATGTATAAAATTGTTCTATACTTGGTTTTATTTAATTTGGAATTGTTAGTGACTTAAGGTAGTTCCAATACTGTTTCGGTTCTTTGTTACGCATGGCTCGTAATTGGGTTTGAGTGCGGTGTTTATATTGTTTGTTGTGGAAACGCACGATCCGTTTGTATTCCTTGCTTGCACGGTTCAGTGCGTTTTTATGGGCCGCGGTTTTGTTTTGATAGTAAATTTTACTTATTCTTTCGTAGCTTAATCTTTTATTATGACACTGTGGCCCGTACCACGGTTTACATTTTATTGAACTTTTTGTGTGTTGTTGGGCTTCGACTACTCTCGATGGTTTTTGTGTGTGTGCGCGGCTGTTGTTGGAATAACTGTGCTATTTGTGCAAGGATCGCATTGATATCGTTACTCATGCTGGTATTTTCATTATGATTATTATTTGTGTTGTTAATGATAACGTTTTCGTTGCGCTTATATTATTTCTGTTGGTGGTGGTAGATAAAATGTTGTTTTGTAGTGAATAAATTTCCGTGAAGTCCTGGTTTTCTAGGTTTTGGACAAATTCTGATTGTTTATCGGATTTCCATAGCCGGCGAGGTGTTTGTTGATGAATAATGCTTTAGTGCTATTTATTACTTTTACAGGTTTAATGCTCAAGGACAGCAATGAGTGACCGTCAGAGAACAGCGGATCAGGTTCTACAATTTCAAAGCTGTGTAGGTATTTCAGTGTATTTGGTGAGCAAAGAGTGTAGTCTATAACAGAATTTTCTTTGAAGGTTGAGCGACCTATGTTATTATTATTACTGAACCTTCCGTTTAGGATGAATAAATTGTAGTTTCTACAAATATTAAGTATGGACTTACCTATTGTATTCGTTTTTGGGTCGCATGAGTTCCTCTTTATACTAAAGTTAAAGCTTATTTAATTTATTCGTTTGATTGAATTGTTTGCCCATGTCAGCGTCGTAGCCAAAATATTCAGACATAAATTCATCTAGCTCAATGTAGTCAGGTAATGTGGCAGTATGGCCGTTAGTGTCACCCGTTATGATGACATGGCTATACTTGTTGGTCAGATTGGTGACCTCTGTTTCGAAGTTAGTAAGCTTATCTAAATTAAAGAATCTAGAAAATTCCGGTGGAATGTAAACTACTCCAAGTAATACATCGTGTTCTTTTGTGATGCTACCCTTCTTAAAGTTTGTCCATAACATGTATTCTGAGTCAGTATTTATAGTTTCAACAAATTTGGATATTGTTTCCTTCACAAAAATGCCAAGTCCCCCCGATTTTCTATGGAATTTCATTTTTCGCGGTTGGGATATAAACAAATACCCATCAATATCAATGATATCATGCTCATCTATTATGCATTCTGTACAGCAAAATATGTCAAAGTATTTATAGCTTCACAGAAATCTGGGTAAATGCACCTGTTCTTTAGGCTACATACATGTATTGTTCCCATTTTAATATATTCTGACGTCGGACATTGTATATTCTGACGTCGGACATGTATTTGGTTGAGATATTTGACTATTTGTTGTATTTTCAGGCCCGGGTGGATTGCATGCAGAGGCGTCACGGTGATAGTCTATCGTGTGTAGCGGGTGGTTCAGAGTGTTCGTCCTTAGACAGTGTCCCTGCCAGTGTGGAGGAAGTGCATATATTATTGTGGCAGTCGTTTGGATATAAATTTGAGTAACCAGTGATGGGGTGGCACTCGTGGCGCATATCGATATCGGATGGATCTGAGAGCGGGTGACGATTCTGGCTCGCTGGTGTATTCATTAACGATTGTGTGTGACGTGTTTTTGAAGTAGATGGGAAATTTAAACATGTATTACACAAATATGTGGTGTTTTGGGCGGAAGTATGTGTTGGCAGGGCTGAGCGTTGATAGTTACCAGACTACAACTTTAGGTGACGTTTAAGGGAACATCGGTATGAAGTGGGGACTGAATAACATTATCAACAATGGACATACATGGAGTGTTAAATATAATATTTGTTTCACAAGTTTTTACACAAATATTATTAAAATGTTTGCTCGTTTCATCGTATTGATTTGAATTAGTAAATGTATGATCCAAAGCATTAAGTCAAAAACGATTGTACACAGTCTTCTACCACAAGTGAATGAACTGTCCCCGCGGGCTCCTAGCAACTTGTACTCTTCAGTGGTGGGGAGTGTGGTTGGTCACATGGGGTCGCCTCCTGACAAGATATGGTGTCGTCATGGTCAGTTAATTACACAGCTGGTGGTTGTGTTTCCTTGGGTTTGGTTGGTCCCTTAGCGCATGGCGATGTTGGTGCTGACCTGGGTATCGCCGGAGCTAAGGGACGTGGAGTTTTCACTGATAAGTCCACTGGTTGTTGTTTATGTGTCTCGTGGGGAAGTTTTACGCCTGGTCTGTTGGGATCAGAGGGTTGATTTTGTTCAGCTAGCCGTGGTGTTGAGGAACGGTGCATTTTGCTGATTGTCTGAGTAGTTCGACACTGGACGCAACGTCATTGTGGATGTTTGATGTACGTGATCCTTTAAGAATAGAGTGCCACTCTGGGAAGAGGTCCTCAACAATTCGCCCGTTCACACGAAGTGCTGCTGGGCAAAGCATTTGGACGTTACGGGGTCCATGTTTTGACCTAGCCTCCTTGAATTTCGGCCATAGCTGTTTCCTGGCTCACTTATCTCCTTGGGATAGTCTCTCAGGAGGCTGTAGTTGGTTCCGGCGTCTCGCGCTTTTCATGAGGTCGTCAGCTTCACCTGGGTGACTAAGCATAACACGGATGAGCCGCGATCGTGCATTATTACCGTGGGTGCGCCGCATTATTACCGTGTGTGCGCCGTCCGATTCGATTGGCGCGCAGGACTAGAATCTCACCCCTGTCAGTATGTTCGTTTTAAAAATTCATTCACTGTTTGGAAACACTCTTCGTGGTCACCTTCGTAAAGTCCCGCAATAAGAATGAAGCATTCCCTCTGACAGGCCTCGATTTCTAACGTTTTGTACTCTAGCAGTAGTACACGCTCGTGTGTTATGTTCTGTGCAGCACAGTTATAGTACATGGTGGACTCAATATTGTCAATACGACATTTCAATAGACCCATATTTTTCATACCATCTAATGTTGTGTCAATTTTGTTTTCTCATTGTTGGAAGTTATCGGGGGCATACGCTTGCCGCATAGGGAAACTGTCAGCGGAGGACGAATGTCGGCGAGTCGACACCCCACCCGCCGACTCTTGACGCTTACGTTTGTCTTTTCTCGATTTTGCTCTTTCTTCAGGAAAAATATCACTATTGAGAGGGGCAAACCGTGAACCTGTGTTAATATCAGACGAATAACCTGTCGGTCTTCTGTCCATAGTGGTTTAATGAGCTATCTTGCTAATTTTCTTGTGTTTACAATTTTTCAAAGACACGTCTCACGACCGGAAACCGGAAAAAAAATCAGATCTATTACAATCCAAGATAACGGTTTTATTAGCCGCTCCAATTGCCTGGCAACCTGTAAGCATTTCTTCAACATACGAGGTGAATTGTAACTTGCAGTGCCAAAACTAATATATTCAACAGCTATAGGGCAAAAATTTGAAAAGAAAACCTTCACTATTTTTTAGATCAAAAGTAAACAATCTGCAACTTGTTAATTTATCAGCATGTTTTTCATATTTATTCCATTGAATGGTGTGTTCATGTGTTCACATAGAAAGACAGTAATGACATTTACTATTCTAAACTGAATATACCAATTAGCTACTAATAGATACAAACCAGGCCTTTTTATGTTAAAAACAAGTTTTTATTAATATATGAAATGTTGTTATCAAGTGCATACATATGCAATGACTAAAAGATACAAACGCATATGATATTAACGTACCATTTTATTGACCTGGCACTCATTAATCTCCGGTAGCACTCCGCTGTTTTATTTATATCGGTTTAATAATTATCTAGCGTGTCAAGCACGGATTTCATAGTCATATAACAAAAAAAAAACATCAAGTGTCAGGAAGAATAGCGCGGTGGATAGTGTCTTAGACATTGAATCACAAACTTCAACATCACTTATTCTCATGGCAGTTTTTTCTTTATTTTCTTTTCTTTCCTTTTTTATTTTTCTTAGTTTAATTATTTTGTCTACATAAAAATGAATACACAAAGACTTGGTTTCACTTGCAGTATCGATGCAGCTCTCTTCTGTGTCAGAATCGAGATTGATGATAAGATTCTGTGTCATGACGTCAGCAAAATAATCAAATAAATAAATTAAAATAAATAAAAAAATGAATAAGTTAAAAGTGCCTGCTCTGGGATTCGAACCCAAAACATCACGCTTACAAACTGCGTACCTACCACTGCACAACAGTATCAACTGTTAAGTAGTATAGATTTAATAAATACATATTCATGTCTGAGTCTCCTATCTGGGTTAGTAGCTTAAAATAGATGTACAAAAATACACAGAATATTCATGAGTGTCAGGTCAATAAAATCGCACAATACATACGCTGACTAGAATAACATTTTAACCACAAATTATTACAAAAAGGACATGATTTTGGCAATTTCACTACAAAGGTAACTTTTTATAAATGTACCGACTATGTTTTCTCATACAACACAAGCGTTTAAAAGCAGTGTTAACCAGACTAAAATATAAAACAACGAAAAACAAATAGCAAAATATGGCCAATCAACACAAACTAAACATTACAAATGAAAACAACAAAACCATGAAAAGGCTTGAAAAAAGCAAATAAAAATACATACACATCAAGACCAAAAATACAAAGATAATTAGAGAGAAGCATTTTAACTTTATAAACAGTACCCTTGGTCATAGCCACTCAGTCACCATGTTTATGATTGCAGTACAAAATTACGTTAGACCTACATTTTTAGAAATATCAAATTTAAATGCTCAGCCATTCCTATGCAATCCAAGATTGTAAACATTCACATAGGTGTGTAAGTATACTTGCAATTCGTCTATGCAAAAAAAGTCCTTCAGAGTGCAAGTAATACTTCACAAACACAACTAAAATAAAAACAGGCATTAACTTATTTTTAAAACCATGGTAACATTATGACGATTCTTGAGTTGACTAGTTTGTAACTTCCCACTTGTACATGTACTCTTAGTTTGAGTATTTCAAAGTCCCATCCCACTTTACAGTCTTCGTCGTAACTGGGTTGCCCGATGCCCGGGACAAGTAGATTTGATTTCGGGCTAGCAGAAAATGCCGGATGCTTGCCCGATCGGGCAAGTGTTTTCAGAGGCTTTATATATTATGTGCAAACAGAAATGCATTAAAAATAACATTAAAGACTGTTTCTTCGAAGAAAATATTTATAAAACCCGTTGTTTTATTGGCACATAAAGTATTTACACATAAACATATGACGTCATCATGCTGTGCGGTCTTCATTGTTGTGTAGACGCTTATTGAAATATATAGACAATTGATTGTAGTCGAGTAAACGCTTCTCCGTTCAAAAGCTTAAGATGCAGTCTACCTTAGTTGAGTTGGAGTACATGCTAGTTTGGCTGAAATTGAAGTGTACACATACTTGCATTGTTTGCAGTAATTAACAAACATATAAATATTTTATTTTGAATATGAAATTAATTGCACAAGTGCATGTTGTTTGAAAGTAAATACTTTTCTTTGGTAGGAACTATTTTGGAACTACTTTCGTCAAATGTAGCTTGCAGTTTGATAAGAGTGAAATAGCGGGTTGCTTCACCCTGCTCCTTGTTTAGATTAGCTCTGCTGCCCCTCTGAGTTGGTTCACAGAGAAATGTTGAATATATATCTTTTGAAATACAACATATTTGTGCAAATATGATTATCCAATAAATATACTTTGTATAAAACCTTAATTAGAAGCATTTAAGTGAGTTATCAAGTTATTAGAGAATATCAACAAATTGGTCCAGCTGTCCACCCCTCTCCTTACCTTTGGACATTAGGTATTTCCTTGCTTATCTTTTAAATCACATTTGACACATGACATACAAAATATGATGAACCTTATGCATTTCCCATTTTGAGGGAGAACAACAAAAACAAGATGACAGACATGACTATGGAAATAAAATATGAATAAATAAAATTATAGAACACGTCATTTCCTTATATTGCTGTAAAGTAGCATTTGAAGTTCGGACAAGTTAAACAAGCTTGCCCGAATTGGCAAAGCTTTGAAAAACTTAGGGTGAAGACTGACTTTATGTTCCTATCTTATTTTAGATTCCCATCCCATTTCAAGAGCATATCCCGAATCAGAAGTTCCATCCCATTTCAGGAGTCCATCCTATTTCAAAAGTCTAATCCCATTTCAGAATTTGATCCTATTTCAGGTGCCATTCCCCTTTCAAATGTACAATCCCATTTCTGAATTCCCAACTTTTTTTGATGTGCCCATCCCCTTTTCAATGTCCAATCCCAATTTAGAAGTACATCCCCTTTCAAAAGTCCCATCTCGTTTCAGAAGTATGTCCTATTTTTAGGGTCACATCCTCTTTCAGAAGTCCCCTTTCATGGGTCAGGATCAAGTGGCTGCTGGCCCCTTTCTGGTGTTGGCATCTCGAAGATCCTCATTTTGTTGGAGCTGATTCCCAGGTTACTGAAACATGGAAAACACAGTAATGCCCATGCTATGGCTGTCGGATAATGTATGCTACGCATAGAAATACTGCAACTTTATTTGACTTCTTTACCTACAGTGTTACAGGTCAAGGTCAATGTCAAAGTGAGGTTGGGTGATATGAGTGGATTGGGAACGGTCATAAGTAAAAACTGTGTAAATATCCAAGTGTTGTAATAAGCGGTGTTGGTGATAGACGAAACAGCAAAATCTAGTTAACCAAAAAATGGCACTTTTGAATTATTGTAAGTCCAAATTAGGTCAAGGTCAAAGTGAGGTTGGGTGATATGGGTGGATAGGGAATGGTCATAAGCAACAACTGTGTAAGTATCCAAGGGTAGTAACATGGGGCCTTGCAAAAACACTACGGAATTTCTAATTCTCAAATTCTGTTTTCACTTGTATATTGACCACTGAAAATGATTGTTAAATACAGGTTTATCATATTTGAGCTTTGATTTTAATATTATTTCAGATTTTAATATTTGAGACTTAGACTACGTGTAAGATTGTTCATACCCCTGGAGCCTGATTCACTATCAAACATTCCAACATTATGTAATAACTCTTTTACATATTTATATCTTAATGTTTAATGTTTCTTCAAGCACATTTTTTAAAATTGAAAATTTAAAACATATTATTTAATGTACAAACTAGAACTACGCAAGTCGGATGTGTCGCCTGACGCCCGATAGCTTACATGAATCCAAATGAAGAAGCACTTAAGGTTAATGCTCAATTTTTTTTTAAACGGGTTTATTGAAATCTTCAAAAGCACTGCACTCTGGCTAATTGCAAAGAAAAGACTACTTAAAACCAAAAATGTGACAAAATAAGTATGAAAGTTTACAAAGGGCAATAACTCCGAAAGTATGAGGTGCAGAGTAACGGTTCTTGTGCATTGCACTTCTCCTCAATGAGATCTATCTACATATGAAGTTTCAAGTTGATAGCTGTCATAGTTTTGGAGTTATGCTCCAGACAAAAATTAAGTATGAAAATAAACAAAGGGTAATAACTCCGAAAGTATGTAATGCAGAATAACGGTTCTTGTGCACTGCACTTCTCCTCAATGAGATCTATCTACCTATGAAGTTTCAAGTTGATAGCTTTCATAGTCTTAGAGTTATGCTCTGGACAAAAATTAAGTATGAAAATAAACAAAGGGCAATAACTCCAAAAGTATGAGGTGCAGAGTAACGGTTCTTGTGCAGTGCACTTCCCCTTTATGAGATCTATCTACCTATGAAGTTTCAAGTTGATAGCTTTCATAGTCTTAGAGTTATGCTCCGGACAAAAATAAAGAGTGAAAATAAACAAAGGGCAATAACTCCAAAAGTATGTGATGCAGAGTAACGATTTTTGTGCACTGCACTTCTCCTCAATGAGATCTATCTAAGTATATAGTTTCAAGTTGATAGCTTTCATAGTCTTAGAGTTATGCTCCGGACAAGCGAAAGGGGACGCCGCCGACACCGCCACCGACTAAAGTAACACCTATATGTCGCCTATTCAGGTGACACAAAAACTCTTAATTGAACAAAATCTGTCACAATCATGTGACACATGTGCCCCTAAATACCCTTTTGTCAAAAACTAAAACAGAATGATGCGGATTCCTTTCCCTGGTGGAGACGTTGATAGTAAAGATGTTTCTAAGTTTCAATTAAATAACTTTGATGGTATTCAAGATATTGGACTTAATACAAAACTTTGGCTTGACGGACTAATGGACGGAGGGACGCTTCGATTTTAATTTGCCCACTTTCAGAGGTATAAAAAGGAATAAACTCGTGCCAATATCTCACCTCATGGCTAGTGGAGACAGAAATATGAACTGTCGACCTTTCTCGTCCTTGGCCGTATTCATCAGAATCTCCATGGAGATACGTCGGTTCACCATGTCCTGAAAACATTTTAATGGAAAGTTTCAGTTTCGGGTTGAAAAAACAGTTCTCTAAAAATGGAATTTTAAAACGGGCAGGGCTTACTCGGCCATTCGCCAATTTCTACAAAATAACACATTTGACTAAACAAAATTATGTTTGGCTACAACTTTTTCTTCATAAAACTTCATGAAATAGACAAATTGAGAAGAATTTTGATGTGGTGAGGTAAATTTGGCTGAAGAAAATTTTAAGCCAGGGGGAACCATGACAGGGGTTTGTAGAATCTCTTGAAACTTTTCATCTGCTATGCTGTTTTGGTTGCAAAGCATAATTATTTTTATGTGAATGATGTGTTTTATTATGTTGTATAATATTACTAGAGTATGTCTACCAGGTAGCAAATTATTCTCGCAAAATAACAGATTTTCAGCAAAAGTTTAACAACTCGTGTGAGATCCTATATATGTATACAAATATATAACATATGTAAATATCATGAGTTGTTTTCCAATACAAAAAATATCATTTTTATATATTCATTATTTTGACATTATATCAAAATCATAATAGTTTTAAGTCTACTTAACTTGTTAATAATTGTTTATTTATTCAATTATATTATTAAGATTTTGCAGGTTAATGTCCTTTGTAAGTTTTACTGCCATGCTACAAAGGAACATTGTATTTCGGAACATGGGTTTTGCGTGACTGAACAACACAAATATGGCGCGTCGTGGGAAAACCGGACTTAATGCATGTGCGTAAAGTGCCGTCCCAGATTAGCCTGTGCAGTCCGCACAGGCTAATCCAGGACGGCACTTTCCGCCTACAATGAATTTATGTTTCGAAGAGACTTCCTTGAAACAGAAAATACCACAAAAGTGTAAAGTGCTATCCCGGATTAGCCTGTGCGGACTGCAAGGCTAATCCGGGACGACACTTTACGCACATGCATTAAGACCGGTTTTCTCATGATGCGCCTCAAATGTGCTATTTATTTCATTTCAATAGAGTTGAAAGCATGAGGCTTAATGAGAGACTTCTGCATCCTCATGGATAGCACCGCTGCACCAGTTCTAGGTTCTTTATGAAAGATCATGTTTCTTGTCTGCATTTAAATATGTGAGAAGCATATTTATTAAACATTTTCAAAAGAAAAGCAACTTTGAATTGCACTATAGCAACCCTGAGTAAAAAAATATATTTTTCGTATGTGCCCGGGTTTTGTTCAGGGAACGAATTATCCTACTTTCATACTTTACTCCCTCTTTCTCCCTACCCCCTACTTTCATACTTTACCCCCTCTTTCTCCCTACCCCCTACTTTCATATTTTACTCCCTCTTTCTCCCCTAAAAGGCCACAAGGATAGATCTACTACACCTATTGCTGTTTCGGTGCAAAAGGACCAGCAAATAAACTTCAAACAACAACTGAAACAAGATTCTGTGCTTGATAAACACACATGCCCCCAGTTGGTGCTGTAGTGTTGTAGCAAGCGGTGTTGGTGCTAGACGAAACGGTAAAATCTATTTAACCAAGAAACAGCCCATTTGAATTAAACACACATGCCCCCAGTTGGGCTGGATAGCCTATTTCTTAGTCCAAATTAGATCAAGGTCAAGGTCAAAGTGAGGTTGGGTGATATGGGTGGATAGGGAATGGTCATAAGCAACAACTGTGTAAGTATCCAAGTGTTGCAGTAAGCGGTGTTGGTGCAAGACGAAACGGTAAAATCTACTTAACCTTGTCATGACGGAAGGACAAACGGACAGGAAAATCACTATATGCCTCCCGCATCAAGATGCCGGGGGCATAAAAAGTTAAACATATCAAAAGAGAAGCTACTCATTAAAAAGTTACTTACCATGAACACATCAAACTCGTCTAGGCACCTGAACGGACACTCCATGCTCTTCCAGAGCGCGAGGATCAGACAGATAGTGGAGAATGACCTCTCACCGCCCGACAGTGAACGCAGATCCTTGCTGCCCTCATCTTTGCTCTTACCAGACTTGTTGGGATGTACCTGCAATAGAATAGTGGAAGATTTAGTTAAAACGGTATTTCTCCTTGTGGTCTTTTCCTTTTTTCTTTTTTTTCTCTTTGCCAAAAAGAAAACGTTGGGAATCAATTTTGCAACGTTTAACCTTCAGTCTGAGCTTGATATTGGAAAATATTTTAGTCCGTAATATTATCTATAATTGTTCTATCAACCCTACACTGAAATTCTCTTTCTAATACACTCATAATGGACAATACTGAAATCCTCAGCAAAATATATGTACACATTTGTTTTAATAACAATCATAATATTCAATATACTGCTTTATTTCTATCTTTACTGATCTTCAGGGGTCGTATTCCAGAAACATCTTAAGTGAAATCTTATCCTTAGCCTTAAAATTGTCATTTTTCTAAAGCATTTTATTCCATGTATATATGAAATTCAGTTGAATGTTCACTAATTATCAACTTATTATTGGCCACTATTTACTTAACTGTAATTGGAGTCATTAATTTATATGTAGTTTTAAAAATATTACCTTACCAAAATTGGAACTTAAGTGAAAATAATTTAAGATAAACTTAAGATGTTTCCGAAACATGGCCCCAGGTAAGAATAAATACATAAATGCGACAGATTCCTTGCACAGTCCCCTCTATTTCATATTCAGACAGAAACACTCACGATCATATCCAAAGTACCGTCCTTATGGTTGAAGGTGATCTTGCCACTGTATCCCCTGTTGTTCAGGAAATTGGCGAAGTACATCTTAACTCGCAGCGATATGTACCGCCTGAATTCTGCGTAACGATCAAACCTCCGGGACATGGCCGTATCGAGACTCTGATGAACGGAAACAAATTTAAGAAATTACTTTTGTTTTAGATTTGTTTATCGGCTTATTATAGTAATAAACAACAATTTGGAGTTCTGATGTGTAGGAATCAAACCATGAGGACGTTAGCCCTCGTGGTTTAATATACGCACATCAGAAAGACAAATCATTGTTTATTTACCGATAAACAACAATAATGTGAAAAAGTTTATGTGTAGAAAGTTATTGACATATTTTTTTTTCATTTAAAAGTAAACCTTTAAAGAAAAGTTGGATTCATTAAAATAATAGAAATAATAGAATAAATATTGTCCACAATGGCTGTAAATAAAGTGTACATATATGCTTTATTTTACTATGCTTTCAAAAATGTTAGAAGCCACTGGATATTTTGGTTATTGGTTATGCCAACACAATTTAAGCAGTATAGCGGACCTCACAAAATGTTTTCAGTTGCTGCACTTCTTTCCTGATCTTCATGAATGCGTCCCTCTTTTCCTTGTACTGTCTAGCAATTTCCACAGGATCACCTTGTCTGAAATAATTGAAAAATGAAATGAGACCTTCAAGTACCTTGGTTTAGTCAATGTTTGATTGTAATTCTAGGAGCAATGAGGGTTTAGGAGGGGAATTTGTCGTTTGCGATGACATTTTGTCCTTGCGACTTCGTCTAGAACTGAATATAATCCATTTAAACTGCTTAAAAATCACAGAAAACTTTCCTGTTCAGCGAACGACGTCTGCCATTAAATGCATGCGGTAATCACACTGATCTGCACATGCGCGGCAATACCTCATTTAAGACCAACTAAACCATTGCAATATAGAATTGTGTATTATGCTATATAACGCACACAACAAACATCCATTTTTTACAATTAAATTTTCTTTAGATCTAAATGAATAGGGCAAAGGTGATTTCTTTCTCAATTTAATTGTCTTTTGAACAACAATGATCCAGACATTTACTTCATGGACTATATATTCTGCCCAAAATAAAGTGGATTAAATATCCATGTTTAGAGTGTGCTTTACTTAGACCACCAAAAACTAAGCATAGCTTAGGTAAACATGGTACACACTGTTTCTCTTCCATCTATAGTCACTAAAAATAATCAAAGCATGGGTATATATGGTACGTACTGTTCCTCTTGGGTCTTGGGTCACTTAAAATTAAGCAATGCATGGGTATATATGGTACACACTGTTCCACTTGGGTCTTTGGGTCACTAAAAATTAGGCAAAGCATGGGTATATATGGTACATACTGTCTCTCTTGGGTCTTTATCTGCCGTTCTATCTGTGCAATCTCGTTGCCTAGGTTACGAGAGGACCGGCGCGTGGTGATCCTTTCTTCCTGGATTTCCTTAGCCTTAGCAATGTCCGCCTATCAAAATATTTACAAACTCTAGTAGTTACACTTCGAACTGTCAGAAAACAGTACAGCTCAAGCAAAGGAAATGAGATGTGCAGTGGGAAAACCGAATTAATAAATGTGAGTTAAGTGTCGTCCCGGATCAGCCTGTGCAGTCCACACAGGCTAATCCGGGATTACACTTTCCACCTACAGTAGATGTATGTTTTGAAGAGACTTCCTTGAAACAGAAAATACCATCAAAGCGGAGAGTGCCATCCCGGATCAGCCTTTGCGGACTGCACAGGCTGATCAGGGACGACACTTTAAGCACATGCATTAAGCCCAGTTTTCCCACAACATGCCTTATATTTATTAAAACAGTTTTTCAACCTACATCAATTTCCTGTTGGTACTTTGCAATGCGGTCCTTCACATCTTTGATCTTATGCTCCAGTTCTTTCAGCTTGGAGTCGTAGTGTTTCTTGTTTCTCTTGCACTCTTCAATGCTACTTATAATCACTCCAACTTCATCCTGAAACAATCATGTAAATAGTATTGCATTGCAGGTTTTTTTGTTCTGTAGTATCAGACTGCAACGACAGACACTGGCGAAGGTATTGTGGAAATGGTGGGATCTGCTTAAAGAAAATTGTGTATACAAAATTTCCAAAAAGTTATATGTACTAACTACTAGACATTTGATTTTTACCCTAATGGACACAGTAGTGATACCCCTAATCATTATGCTGGTAAATAAGACACAAAAATCCTTTAACTAGGTTAAACAAAGTGTATCTGTAACTGTTTCCTTGTTTAAGAAGCTGTCACCCATAACTTTCAACCATATGACTTCATGTATGACATTGACCCAACAGACTCATGTTTGACCTTGACCCTTAAGACTCGCATGTATGATCCAATGTGGGAAAACTTGAAGGTTTTTTATTAAAAACTGTGACAATGCCCTTTATCACAGAATCCAACATCCACTATAATTTGTAGCAAAGTTATAAGCCTGTATGAAACTTCTGATCGAGAAGAACAGTTACCAAATGCCAGACCCTTTCCTGGCCCATTAAAAAACTGGGGATTCAGACATTAACAGGTGTTAAATATTGTATAATCATTTCATTTTGCACTCTCTAAATTTCGCATTCGTGAAAACATCCTTCTCATGTGGTCTTAAATTCGTGCAGTTTTCGTTTTCATGTATATATTTTCTTACAATCTTGTAAAAAGAAAATTTACGTGGAGTCTCAAAAAAATTCGGAATCTGTTAAATAAGCGAAAACTAGACAGTGAAAAAAAATAATTTTACTGTAGGTGCTTGTATAAAGTTAAAACTTCGCCACCTTGATTTGATCTGCTGCTCCAATCTTGGACTTCATCTCCACTTCAATCTCCTTGAATTTATGTTCTGCCTCCACAAGAAGCCCCTCCTGTTCATGCAGTACCGTCTGCTTCACGACGAGTTGGGACTCGTTCTCATCAATCTGCTGACGTAGCAGCTTTACCTCTTCTTCCTAGAACCATGCACATTGGCAGGTCAACGTAACAGTAGGACAAAATAGGACAACAAGCTAGCGATGTGAATGCATGTGATATCAGTCTTTGAAATAGCCCACTTGCCGGAAGCCTGGGACAAGTAAACATGTATCAGGGCAAGTTAAAATTATGAGCTGTCTGCATGAAATGGCCAGTACAAGAATGGAAATAAATGATGTCCAGAAATTTGACTTCAAATATATTTATTGATCACCATATTTTTTCATATAAAATACATAACCACGATAACTACAATTATTAACATTGATATGAGATTTATAAATATTTATGTTTTTCAGACAAGTTCAAAGTGGGTTTGGGCAAGCTGAAGTTTCATGAAGTCCTTTCAAAAAAGACTACACTGAGTTTAAGAAGTCATATGCGCTTATACAAATTTAATAGCTTGTTCAGAGATGTTTGAAATAAAACAAACAACAACGGACCACTAACTTGAAGGAATTTGGTAGTCACCCAAATAAAATTTCTATGAAAAATGATTCTGGAATACAACCAGTGGTAACTGGCAATAAGAATTTGAGTATTTAAGAAAGCCATATAAGGTCAACTGCCCTGACCCATGGCGGCCAAGTTTTTCAACAAATCCAAAATGATTTGAAGGAATTTGGTAGAGGATCAGGGAACCCATGGAACATTTATGTGAAATTAATTCGAAATCCAACCAATTGTTTCTGACAAGAACAGTTTTGTAGTTTTCAATACAGCCACAAAAGGTATACTGCCATGCACTCAGGCGGTCATGTTTCTTAACAAATCAATATAATTTGAAGGAATTTCATAAAGGACCACCCGACAAATATTCTTTGCACATTTGGTTAAATTAAATTAAAAGTAAGTAAAAGTAAATTAGAAGTAAACTGTTGATGACCGACATCACACCATGATGGACGACTGAATCAACAGTTTATGATTGAGGATATTTGTTGATTTTGGTGAATGATCGAATTTATTTCACGAGTGGTTATAGAAAATATTAAAACAAGAGATATCATTGGAAAAAAATGTTCTGAGCAAGTTTCATGGTGATTTGGCAAGAAATGTGACTTATAGAATGTTTACAAGCTTTTTCTATAGCCATATAAGGAAAACTGCCCCGCCCCCTGGCGGCCATGTTTTTCAACAAGGCGGAACCATTTTAGAACTCGGCCGAGATATCATTAGAACAAATGTTCTGCGCAAGTTTCATGTTGATTAGGCATAAAATGCGACTTCTAGTGTGTTCACTTCAAAGTTTTTCTTCAATTTGACCTAGTGACCTAGTTTTTGACCCAGTTTCAACAATGTCCGAGATATCATTGGGATAAATGTTCTGACCAAGTACAATAAATTTGGCCTCTAGAGTGTTCACAAGGTAAATGTTGATGACAGACGACGGGCAAAAGGTGATCACAAAAGCTCACCGTGAGCACAACATTGTTGTGCTCGGGCGAGCTAAAAATAAAAAAATAAAAAATATAATTGTATATAACCACGTATGAAATAAATATTTGATTATTCACCATAATCAACAAATTTTCGTTTTATTTTATGCTTTTGGACAATAAATAACTACAAGAGCTGTCTCAGGACAGTGCGCTCGACTTGTACAAAAAGGGGCATAATTTCTGCTAAATTGCAGGTCAGAGTTATGGGCCTTGGTCAGTGACCTTATATAATGACCCCGAAGGCATGTGTGAAGTTTCAATTGAATATCTGTAGTAGATATAGATTTATGGACTTTTTGCATGCAAACTTTAACCTGATTTTCTAAGTACAAAAAGGGGCATAATTCTGCTACATTGCATGTCAGAGTTATGGCCCTTGGTTTGTGACCTCACAGGCCCTTGGTTTGTGACGTCACATAATGACCCCAAAGAAATGTGTGAAGTTTCAACTGAATATCTAGTTACAGAGATATAGACTTGTTGCACGCAAACCTTAACCAAAGCATTACGGCGACGGCGAGCCGACGAACGGACCAAATACGGTATTTCCTACGCACAACAAAGAAATGCCACATACAGATAGTCCACTTATAGAACATTCT
This sequence comes from Congeria kusceri, assembly GCA_027627225.1. Classification (NCBI taxonomy): domain Eukaryota; kingdom Metazoa; phylum Mollusca; class Bivalvia; order Myida; family Dreissenidae; genus Congeria; species Congeria kusceri. The sequence goes on along the minus strand of CM051032.1, from coordinate 30,344,974 downwards.
AATATTTATAAAACATTAAAGGAATACATTAATAAATATGTGCTTCCTTGCCATGTGTATAATGATACATTGATAACCTATTGAATTGATCACCATGGAAGCAATAATCCGACATCAGGAATTTTCTTTCCAATGCATTTTGTATGTAGATCTGAATCTAAATAATGTTTTAATTCTTGGAAGCCATCCACCATTTTGTTGTTAACATCTTGAAACTTGGTGAACTGGTGAGTTTTCCTAGTGTGATTCAATCTACATTAAATAATTTTTATTTAATAGCAATTGACCAAGATGGTGCAAAAACGCATTTGTTAAATTAGAAACAAATTGCATACGCTTTCAGAAATAGAAATACTCCACATACCTCAGTGGCACCACTTACATCAAAAAGAATGATCTAAGAAGAAATGTCTATGAGAAAATTATCTTTAACAAATTGCTCTTGTCTTAGCTCATTGCACCCCATTTAAGTAATTGGCAATAAATTGCATGAAACACAATGTCCACCATTAAAATAATTCAAGTACATTATATAAACTTCAGCACTTACAATAAACAGAACCATACAGCTGTGACATGCACAACAATACAATGCAGCATATCAATGGTATAACATACCAGTAGCAAATAATTTGTATTGTTAAATAATTACGATTTCCTTTGGTTTCATCATTTTACAGTGTTGTGTAGACTGAAATGCATCATGTGACAGGCTTTTATTTTTCAATGAAGCTGGTTGCCTCTATTAATGTTAATATTCAGTTCCGTTAAAAGCCAATGCACTGTGCCACACCTATTCCCTCAACTGTGTGGCTTGAAACTTCTTGGTTAAGGACGTCTTTCCACACAGCTGTTCAGTGGGGTTCGTTCAGCGATGCACTCCAATATCGAAGAGCGCCAGCAGAATTTTTGCTTTTAATTGTAAAAAAAAGTTAAATAAAAACACTTGCTTATTATGTCTTGGTTTTATTAATTTGTTGAATATGGCTTTAGATTAAGAAGAAGTTAAGAAAGATGATGATGATTAAAAAGAAACTTGAATTACAATATTATTTAAATACCCGACCCGACACGAATTTTCCACGGAGGAACCGAACTTGAGTTCATTTTAATGGAACCGAGAATGCGTGTATTTTCGGGTACTCGTTGCATCCCTATATGCAAATGACTCTCTAGCTACCAAGCTCAAAACACGCCTCGAAGTAGGCTCACGATGCCCAGTGTAGCACAATCCAAGGATGATTGGCACAAAATTCACCTGTTCATTGTCTTGAACATTTATCCAGTCACATTGCGCTACAGGGCAAAGTATATTTTATACATCCAGTTTGTAGTGAACACCCTGTGGCAAATCGTTATCACCCTGTGGCGAATCGTTATTAAACTGTGGCGAATCGATATGGGTCGAATGGTAACTGTGGTGAATCGTTTTTTAATTCTGTTACTCGGGGCCTGGAGTTTCGTCAACCGCTGAATCAAAAAAGTTTAAAAAATTAACGAAATGTCATTTACTAGTAGCTTTGACTAAAACAATTAAATTTTTATTCATGTTCATAGTTCTATGCAAAAAAGAAGAATACAAATTGACATTTTCAATTTGTGATGAAAAGCATACTGTACACTGTACAGTTGTCTGATATTTTCGGCAGATGACACACAATTTCATAGATTTTATATTTTGATCAGTAGTAAAATAATAAAAGTTGTTAACCTTTTTCTCGTCCAGCGTTCGCGCTGGCGATCGCCACTGTCGCCAAATGCGACAAAATCGCAAAAATGGCGACAAATTTTCAAGGTTGGCGATTTTTCTGGCGACAGCGTTCTTTGTTCAAATTATTTACTATTGAAATGACGCAAGCGACATTTTAGCCTAAGCGGTCTTGCTGACTCGGTTAACCTCTCCCGTTATCGTGTATGTATTGATTTTTAGTGATACAAGATTGAATTAACTGAAGTGTGAAACTGAATTCATATCGATAAGGTGATAATAGCCGATCGATTATATGGCCCAGGGCAATTAAACTGGCATTTTAATTGCATGTAGAACAAACAGCTTTTTCTTTAATTGTCGATACCGGCAATTAATAGAAGTGTGCCATGTTTGTAACAGATTAAGGACAAGATCAAACGATAATTAAAAATCAAAACATAATAGTAATATGCAGTGTTTTCAACACGTTCATGATTAAATAAGTAAAAGTCCGTAAATAAACAGTTTGTTACGACAATCAGTATGAAATTTGAATCTAAAAATGAAAAATAACTTGTCAAAATGGCCAGTTCAGACATAAATACTCCTTGTAAAAACATTTGACGTTTCTTCTCCATCTAACATGCTTAAACTTCAAAATTCTCCAGTGAACATAAATTCTGAAGACTTTTGGAAATTGGAATTCTTTTGGTATGTGAACATAATATATATATATGCTGCTAATGTCTTATGTATATTTTCAGTTTCCTTTCCAGTGTACCTTAATTGCCTTGCCTAATGTGTGTCATTGTATTATTTGGGACAATTATCTTTCTATATCTCTTTCTATATTTAATATATATCTATATGCGACACACGAAGTGACTAACAATCCATGTCAGTGTTTATCATAGAAATGGTGATGGAGATAGATAAAGTTTAAAGTTTGATTACCGGTAGTTCATAACTATGTTCTAAATTTATATCATTCTAGATACATTTACTTGTGCGCGAACAATATAGACCTTTCCTGAAACTATGCGCATGTCCCTAGGCCTATATTCTGGCCAATTTATAAACATTGTATATTCACATATCAGACAATTGTTTTGTGCAATACAAATCACAGAATCACATAGTACCAGCTAAAAGCATGTCCATATTTTATTGCTTATATTAAAGAATACATTAATCCAGAAAAAAATGTTTTAAGTCTAAGGAGGAGTTTGAAGTATTTTTCTTGCAAAAACAATAAACTAGAAATTATCGGAAAGAAACATTAACAGTTGTTTTGTCAATTAACACTGGCTTACTTACAAAACAATTTCACATAAACGTTTCATGGGTGAACATATACTATATCCCTTCAAATTCTAACTCAGTCTTGGGTCTCAACTTGTATCTGACAGTACTACCAAAACATTGTAATAGACAGTTTCATGTGGTATTATTTTCATAATGGTGGCTGGTTTATGTTCAAGCAAAAGAACTATTTTCAGTACCCGGGTAATTTAGCACCAGGTACCCAGGTAGTCAATTACTGCTTGTCTCACACCTAATCAGAAAGTGCTCAGTGTACTGAAATTGTCTGAATTCTACATTTATTGCAGTTTAATGAATTATGAAGTTGGTTATTTTGTATTTGATGTATACAGTGTTGCTATGTTATTGCAAAGTGCTGAAGGCTACACCTCAGATGGCACCTGTACATGTAACTGAAACTTGGTTGGACCGCTCTTTGACGAGTGTTTTGATGACTGCCACCTGCAGCCAACTATGAGAACTTATATATGCGATATCTACCAGTATATTGGCATACTTTTCCAGGGGTGAAAATCTTGTATTGCCTTAATTTTGTGTTTTTGACAAATGATTTTTGCTGCTTTTCTGTAATATACAGTATTTATACATAAGTTTGGTAAGATTTCACTTGTCCATATATGCTCTGGGACAAGCTGGGCAAAACTGACAATTTATTTCGATTGCCTGTTTCTATAACTGTGGACATATTAAAAATCCAGAGTGGGATGATACTATTTCAATCAGCTTACAGTAAGATAATCAGGTTATCATTCACTCCTTCAGCTCATCACATAACACACTATTATGTGAAGTTACAATAAGACATCAAACATAGAATAAATTATTGTATTATACCAATGTTTAATATGCAGTTAAACATTTGCAATTTTAAAAAATTTGCAGAGTTATTAGTTTAATATACACCTGCATATATAATTGAATCAGTAAAATTGATTTTACTACAAAACAGTATACTTGTATGTATTTAGATTTTTTTCACTTAAACATAGAACTGTGTCCATGCATGCATGAACACAGTTTTTTAAATATAATAAAAACGATCAAAGACACAATCAGATTTACTGAAAGTGTTACGGATAATGCAAAAATACCATAAATATAACAAACATAGTCTAACACCACCAAATACACAGTTTTATGTGAAAAAAGAAATATTGCATGTCCATTTTATGTTTGATGTCTTATTCTAACTTCACATAATAGAGTGTTACATGAAGGATATCTTGTCTTAAAATCACCTGACAATGAGAGTAAAGGTTCAATGTAAGGATCACAGGACGTCTAGAATAATCATCGACAATGATCTTGAAAATGTCAGAGGTCAAATTAATGACATAAAATATTTATCTGAAACTTAGATAGTGGTGTTGACTGTGTCACATACTAAATAAAGCAGGCTCTGAACTGTGATTTTCCATATATCGGCGTGAAATGACCTGTGTATATCAGCAGGCATGATAACAAAGGGCCAGTAAACTTTATATTCTGATGTATAATTTCATTTCATTCATAAGTTTCAAATACAAAAATCAGTTTTGTAACTTGTCAAGCTAAAAAATGCATAGCCTATCCAAAACACCTTTTCATGTTCACATAAAGCTCAGCAACGAGAAAATTTTGCATAATTTTGAAGGCAGATATGAAGATATAGAGAATATTAGGTTAGTGTCTAAGTGTACTTGAATTTATCCGACGAGTTAAATAAAGGTTTACACGGCGAGGCTTGCCGAGCCGTGTAAGCCTTTCGGAGACGAGTCGGATAAATTCAAGTACACAAAGACACTAACCTAATATTCTATTTATCCTACCATATTTTTATTTATTTATTTTATGTTTAACAAACACACTATTAATGTTTAATTATTTGAAACAATACTCAAAAAATGCATTAAATTTACTGAATCTAACCTTGCATAGTAATATGGAATATATATGGAATATATTCATGATGTTTCCGCCACTCGAAATAGTCAGAAACAATTCAATGCAAAACGCAGTGTAACAAGATAAAATATCGCCATATGCTTCGTTTCAAATATGTTCACCATGCCAAATGCTACACACTACAGTAGATAAAAGAAGGTTTTATTCAAATGCAAGTCCGTGTTTCGACCAAACTGTTCAACAACAAAAGACCAAAATGGCTGGCAATTTTAACTTTCCAAAAGTGTATATGCAGGATTTATCTTCGTCGAGATGTTTATTATATACCATTTCTATTATCTTTCAAAATATACACACAAATCGTGTGACTCAATTATTCCAGAATGACACAGCATAAAATTAAAAATGAAATACACCCGATTTTTTCATTGATAAAAACGTCTTGTAGTCCAGTTTTACAGAGGTTCTAGCTTCCATAGTGAGTTGTTAATCCGCACATGGTATGATCGATAAAGGTGCAAACATAATCCTTCTATTCCTTTTAAAACAGTTGGTGTAAGCGAGTAATTCTTTGTGGATAGACTTTCTTTGATCAACCAACAAAGAAACGGTTTATTCATCAAAGAAATAACCCTTTATGTAAATTTCCTTTCAAAAGTAAACTAATCGAAGACTGCATCCAAATTACTAGATCTAACACCTTATGATGGCAACTCTGTTCTCCACCCACAACAATCCAGCTCGGAATACACTCGACTTATAGAAAATTGAAATGGAATTAATCTCACCGGTTCCATTCGAGCCATATGTTCCATGGATACACTTTTTGATATAAATCTTATTATCATAATCCATCCAAAAAACACAGAAACACTAAAGATTGTAATCTGATTGCTCTTTTTAAATTCCAACACTGTGTAAACTTAAAACTCAACTGAATGACGTAAAACATTTGATTTCGTCATTACGGGCGCACGCGAATTTTGGCGAGTTATTTTAAACCGAAACTACCTGTATTGTGTCGATAGCTAACTGTTATTGATTCTTTTTTCTCTACAAATGTGTTACTATTTAATTTATTGTAATGTAGTATTTATTGTAAGGTATATAATAAAATGTAATTATTGAATGTTTAGTGTCTTATTTCCACCAATAGATGAACTGTTAAATATCGCCCATTTCGTAACCTTTAAAATTACTTGTTTATGACGTCACTCACATTCCTGGTAAAAGTAGTCCGTCAAAAGTATATTCATGAGGGTGTCAGATAAACCTTGCCTGTCGGATAAAGCAAAAGTTTATCTGACAGGTAGAGTTTCCTTCTATAAAATCATTTAGTGGTAGGATAAAAAAAAAATTGTGTGATCCACAGGGGTTGTTGTTAGGTGTTAGTAAGAAATTATAATGGGTTCCCATATCAGGACATTTCAAGTTTTATGTATCATTACAATATTACAAAATTTAAAAGTCATAAGTAAAAATGGTCCCTTTAAATAGCAGTCACATGCTACTTCATATATGTGAATATTTACATATTAATATGTATCATATTTATCAGTAAAATAGTAACATTTAAGCATTGTTAAATGTCTATTAAATTTTTTTTATTGATGATGTTAATACACATATTAATAGTGCATTGCTAAAATATTTCTTGTTGAAACTATTATGATCGATGAACATAATAATAAATAATTATTTTACTGCATTTGTATGTGAAATATGCTATGTTTTGTTACTTATTCAATTCAATGTTATTGAAATAAATTGATTAAAGAGATATATGGTGATTTGTTAATTTATTGTATTCTTCATCAGGAATAATTATTAATGCATTAAAGTAACAATTATATGTGAAAATATAAGTTATATATAGTATAGTTATATATAGTATACCACCCTAACGTCTCTAACTAAAATTATGTGCGACGCCTAATTGGCTCCAAGTTTGCAAATTTGGCGAAAAAAGATGGCGACAACTTTTCAAAAGCCAGAGGGAACCCTGCTCGTCTTAATTTTATATCCACACAGTAAATTATATTTTGCCGAATTTCTTACACAAAATGTTTCAACACGAAGAGCAAAAAAATATGATGTTGAAATATTTGCTTAACACATGGTTTTAAAATGCATACCATAATGAATGTAAACATTGACTAACATTGAGGGCCAAACGGGTCGTTTTAAGAACGAAATAAACAATACATATGAATATTGCGTTTCAAATATAAAAATAAACATTAATTATTTAAATATATGTCACTCCTAAGTACGGTTTCGACCACACATATATATGGGCGTTTACAAAATTGCAACTATCTGAAAACAACTTTTGACTCGTTGAGCCTTCAGTCGTCAATCTAAACTCAATCTTACGCGTTTAAATATTTCCATCTATTGCTACGTATTAAAGATAAACAACACCTTGTTCAAAATTGCTCGTAGAAATATCAACCGAAACCAAAGTAAATCAAAAGTTAATTTTAACACTATTATTTAAGATACCGCTGTATAGTGTCTAATGAATGACATGTACACAACGCTATTGCAGTGCAAGGGGCGAAGCCTAAGAATCATACTTCAATGTATTGATGCGCGAATTGCAAAAAATAAATCCCAAATTAATTTTCTTTTTTAAGGTCAAATTTTAAAGTATACAAACAATTGTAATTATAATTGTAATTATAAGAATTGAAAAGCTCTTTTCGGCGCTTCATCGATGCATGAAGGTCAATTTTTTGATAGCTAATTTGTACATAAAGCCTTCGGCTCACATTGTTGTCAAAATTGTTTGTATACATGTGACAATGAAGCCTAATAATGAAGTAAAGTTTCCATTGTCAACCCACCCCTCCAGAATCAACCTAAAAGTGAATGCAATTGACAACACTTCTTTTCAGTCATTTGGATGTGTGACAAAACTTTACTTTCATTCATTTTACTTATATAGGCACTGAGGCTAAATTCAAAATCATAGGCAGCATTATAAATCAATTTAATACCAGAGCTATTAATACTTAACTATAAACAACACAAATGAGATCATGTGGTGGTTGTTTTTCATATAAAATTTGGAAATAACCTTACACATTCCCACAGAATTATAATACAAAGCACTGTTGCTGGTGTTTTGGTCTTTTTTTTTCAAATCATCTGAAATCTGGTTTTGTTTCATCATTTCTTGAATAAAATATAAATAAACAACAGAATAAAATGAGACACACACAGATTTCTACCAATTATTTCTCCCCAAATTGGAAAAAAAAAGATAATTTTGGACTAGGAATTATATATAGTCACTGTTACAGTTACCTGAGGTATAAGGAAATAACTGTGGAGATGCTAAAGCAGCTCTCATGATCCCATTTTCAGAATGTGCCAGGAAGGTGTAACTCCTCAGCTACAATATTTTTATACCCCATGCAGTTATTTTTTTACAATTTCACAGCCATGAGTCCTAGGACTCGCTGGACTAAAAATCTATGAGTCCCAAAGTTAAATGTGTGAGTTCAAACATTTTCATTTATGCAAATGGGAATATAAGCAGTCAGTTAATCAGATGAGTAAGGCAATAATGCAATTAACTCTTTATTATATATAATAACACAAGTAATTTTAACTGTTTTTTGAGAAGCATGTCTAGCTAGAGTAAGTAGAATGTTGACAATTTGTACAGTGTGCATTTTTTACCATACCATTGCACCTTTTAGCGACCGTACTCAAAGTGCAGTACATGTTATTAAATTGTATAGTTCAATTGTATATGCTCACCAACTAAACAACTTCTCCCAATCTTTAATCTATTAACTTTTTTTTCGGACGCTTTTTGGTAGAACCTGACCAGAACTAACTTCAGGAGTATTGCGTTTAGTCATGTGTCATTTTTCTTTTCGGACCCATGTTGCAGACGAACTTAAAAAAACTTTCCCAAAAAATTTCAATGACACTATTACCGGTGTATACATATTACCGGGGTATTCAGATTTTCGTATTTTTAAATGCCCAGGTTTCGTATTTTAGACATTTGTTCGAGCCAACTGTTATCTAAAAAAAAATGGAAACAATGTTGTCCGAAAATGTAAATAGATCAAGAAATAGCAATAATTACTTCAAGCTATTCTATTTTTGCCCAAATTATTGTGTTTTCAGGCATAACATATCTCCATTTTTATCAAGTACATGACAAAACACCACATCTCAGCGTTCCAAATTTCTTTATGTAATAATCAAATCCCATAATGCACTTACCTCATTTGCATAAAGCTGCTTATCCTACTGAACTTAACTCGGACCATTCTCACAAATCAATTAAATTTCATGGAAAGGTAGGAAGTCTGAAATGATTTTCTGTTTATTTTGCTTGTATTTGCAGCATATAGCTATTTATAAACAAATGAGAACCCCATCAGTTGAGTATGTACAGTATTGATTTGATTTCATGGGCTTATTTAGAAAAAAATCGTCAGTTCAGAGTGTCTGGTTTTCCAGAAACCAAACTGATGGACAGAACCTTTTCAACCCATATTCAACAGGTCCTTTTTTTCTCTATTTAAGATCACAAATATAAATTCAAAATGATACATTATAATCTTAGTTGTTTTTTGCAGTATTTTAAATGTGTCAGCACGCAGAAGTTAATAGTGCAGTAAAACTGTGTGTGTGAATTTTATATATGCACCGGTAATAGGTAACAACAAAAACAAATATGGCGGCCATGACATGGTTAGAAAACTAGGTCAAATAAACGAAATACGATAGAATATACATGTTTAAAGATTTATTTATTAAATAAAATATATTTTTTGTTTTAAAATAGGTAAAATTTATGTAAATGATAGGACCATACAATTCACAATTTTATTCAAATGTTAAGTACACCGGTAATCGGGTCAAGCAGCATATTTTACCTTCACACCATTACGTTTAGAAACGTCACGACTATTGCCATTGGTTATTCGCAAATCGATTATCCAATGTGAATGGTCGTAATAAAAATAGACGGAACGGTGCGATGGTAAATTTTACCCTCTATTATGACAGTACTCGTACACAAAATGCTTCGAAACTGCCTGACAGGACTCGCCATTTACAAAATGCATGCGTCCCGCGAACGCACATAAACTGAAACTTTGCGTCTACGGCAATATAACTGCGTCCTGGACGCAGGACGCAGAGGTAAAAAAATCACTGCCCATGACAAGCTATTAAATCTCCTTTCCATTCCATCTACATTTTAAGACAAATTACAAGGCACTGCAGTGTATTGAACACATTTTTACAGACCTCAAAAGATGTAATCTAACTTTAGCATCTCACAAGAGACCTTATATTATGTGTCTGTTACACACATCTAACAACAACGGCATGTCTAATGTCTAACATTTTTATATAATTGTCAGGAAATACATTACAATTGTGTTTAAAGTACACTTGGGTATATAAAATGCAGTTTCTTATTTCTTTCCATTAACTATCACATCCTATGACAGCTTTTATTAGGTAATTTACCAAACAAAAATAGCACACTTTGCAAACATTATTATTCTGTTAGGGCTATCACAAACATTTGCTTAAGTCATAGCCCATCAGACATTTTTTGTACATTGAACGTGAAAGCCAATTATAAGATGGGTTTTCATAGCTTACCATTGCCTACACAACTCAATATAATCTGCCTCACCACTTGCAAACATTATATACCTGAATGATTTCCACTTTTGATCTTGGAAAGTCTCTGATATTTTGAGAGGTTTATCTGCTAAGAAGAATGTTTATTCTATGAGAAGCATTAAAAGAAAACTGACTTTAAACCATCTCCAACAGTTTGTCATAAAATCATCTAAGAAGTATCGTGTAATTAAACTATTTTGTACAGACCAAACAGTTTTTTTTATTAGGAAACATGTCAAAAGCCTGAATGTACAATTATTTTATAAAATGTTTATAAACCTACATACAATATAAATTGGTATAAACTTTTTATCTTGAAATTTGTATAAAAGTGTAAATAAGTACAACTTATTTAACGATCAACAACCTATATAGTACTTATCAATGAAACAAAGATAAATCGTCCATTATCTACAATGTTCTACTTGCTATCATCCACCTTGTCTGAATACTAAATTATAAACTCTGTTTCAAATGACCAATGTCTACCAACTGCCAACATTCACACAGGAGACAGGTTTCAAACAATAACAAGTACATAAAACATCCTAATTTCAATAGTAATTAACTTTTAAGAATGGCAAAAAAAGGATCAAACTTAATATATGATTTCTGCTGCACAGCTTGTGAAGAGAACAAAAACGTGAACAAAGTGGCTCAGTTGTACTGTGAACAATGTTCCAATTGTTACTGCGGGGAATGTGTGGAACTTCACAACCAATTATTCAACAAGCATAGTCCTGCTGGAAGACAAGAGTGGAAGGTTGCCAAGGCAACTGTGGATGCATTAGAGAAATGCCCAGAGCACCAGAATGGGATTTTAATAGCATTCTGTGAGGACCATGGTCAGCTTCTTTGTCTTGACTGACTTAGTCAGCATCGGTAAGAATGTATCGTCATAGTTCAGTCACATGTTTATTTTGAGAGATATTGTTAACAAGAGGGCCAAAATGGCCCTTAGTCGCTCACCTGAGTTTAATGAATAATATTGGCTTGTAAAATATTTAATCACATGTTATAAGATGTTCGAAGTAAAGTTGGCAACAGTTGTCAACAATGGACCACTGAAGGCCTTGTTGTTTAGCAAATAAAAATACTTGTAGGAATCTGGTTAATTGTCAGCCAAGGAACATTTCTGTGAACTTATTTCAAAATTAATCAAGTGATTTTAGACAAGAAGACATATATGCAAAACTGTCCAGTCCTGCGGCAGCCATGTTTTTGTACGAATCAAAATTATTTATAGAAATCTGATAGATGGTCAGCCAAGGAACATTTCTGCGAAAACTATTTTGTGTGAAATTATTTTGAAATCCAGCCATTTGAAAAGCAAACTGCCCCGTCCCCCTGGCCACCATATTTTTTTAACGAATCAAAATAATTTGAAGAAATTTGGTAGAGTTATTTTGAAATCCAGCCATTTCTTTTAGACAAGAAGATTTTTAAAGTTTTCATTATATCCATATAAGGAATATGCCAAGTTTGGTTAAAATGTGCGAAGCGGTTTCAGAGAAGGATTTGTTTAAGTAAATTGTTGATGAAGACAGGCAATGATGGACGACGACGTATGACCGACAGTGACTGACCAGAATAGCTCACCTTTGAGCACTTCGTGCTCAGGTGAGCTAATAACACAAAATGAAGAAGAAGCATAATTATCAAAATAGTAGGAATTACATTTTCTAAATTTGCCACAATAGTTCGAAACTAGATTTTATACCTCCCAATATATATTGTGTCGGTGTACGTAGTATTTTGTGAAAATGAAAATGTTTGTATGTAAGTAATTGCATGTTAACTCTGGTTAAATTCACTGTTTATAAATTCTTACTGTCTATTGCCTGTGCATTAAAGGCCATATTGTAAATAAGCATTAGCTTGCTTAATATGTGACCTTCATAAAATAAATATGAGCCACGTCGTGGGAAAACCGGACTTAATGCATGCGCGTTAAGTGTCATCCCGGATTAGCCTGTGCAGTCCACACAGGCTAATCCGGGACGGCACTTTCCGCCTACAGTGGATTTATGTTTAGAAGAGACCTCCTTGAAACAGAAAATACAATAAAAGCGGAAAGTGCCATCCCAGATTAGCCTGTGCAGACTGCACAGGCTAATCCGGGACAACACTTTACGCACATGCATTAAGTCCGGTTTTCCCACGACGCGCCTCATATGCATTCTTGATAACCATAACAATGAATAAATGGATACATTTATAGATAGGCCTCAGGAGGGGAAGCACTATGATTTATACAATAAATAGCATTTATTCTGTATTATTAATTTGTTTAATCATTTTTATGTAAGTTTGTATTAATTTATAACAATATATTTCCTTTAACAGACAATGCAGCAATGTCGTTACTATTGTTGACGTTCACAAGAAAGGAGATTTCCAGGGAGTATCACAAAATATCACCAAAATACAAAAGTCAGCAATAGAGAGTGACACTGAACATTGCACCAACCTTCAAAGGGAGATGCAATGCTTCCAAGAAGAGGAGTTTGAGGTCTTTATAATGGGTACTCAATATTAAGACCTTGCAACTGAGACAGAGCCTTGTCTTGAAGATGTGGAAACACATAATGAGGCCAAAATGGTATTTACTCCTGATACAACCATTGAACAGACTCTGTCCACTCTGTCAGGTTTAGGAGAGATTGAACATCTATCAAAGCCTGCAAATTCATCAAGAAAAGAAGATTAAGACAGAGTCTGGGACATTGGATGAACAATCAACCAATGTAAAAGACCAAATCTCAACTTTCAACAGTAAAACGATGCATGAACATGTAGTAAAAACAGACACTGACACAGAAAATTGTTGCATATCTAGTATTTGTGAGACAGCTGAAGGCAAACTGATCCTCACAGACTGGAGGAACAAGAGGGTGAAGCTGCTGGATCAGACCTACAAGGTGGTCACCCATCTTAAACTGCCTGGCAAGCCATGGTCCATGTGCAGCATTGACTCTAGTCTGGTGGCTGTTGCTGTTGATGATGGTTATAAACTCCATGAGATACATTTCATAAAAGAAATTAACGGTCAACTGGCAAAGGACAAGGAACTGATGCTCAAACACATAGGTAGAGGTATTGCCCACCACCAGGGTAATCTTTACATCACATCAGGTACAAAACTGTACCACTACAATATGGATGGGGCAAAGTTGAACGAAATGTATCAGGATACTACTGGCAAGGAGGATACTTGCAATGGTACTTCTGGCAGCATATATTATGATCTTCATAAATGAATAATTATCTCTACATCTTATACATTTTACAGTTTCTTATTTTTAGCATGACACAATGACAATGAAAGAGTATACAATTCTGTAGCAGGATTTAATATTTATATAGTTTTTATAACTATTTTTAATTTTCTCCATCAACATATATAAGTAAACAGATTTAAACAGAAAAAGACAGAAGAAACAATAATTTAAAGAAGTTGCAACTAAATGCACTTTGTTGATTTGTCTTATTTCCCTCTTTGTATGCATTATGCAGCTACAAACATATGCATATTATTTTACACAGTTACATCTTGTGCTGTCAGTAGAGACGGGGCCAGGATATATGTGACTTGTCAGAAGGATAACAAGCTGGTCACACTGTCCAGGGATGGCACAGTGATCTCCACACTGACTGAGCCTGATTTAGAGTGGGTATTTACAAAATGGAACCGCATACCAGGTCTACATGTGACAGACTCTGGTCAAGTCCTGGTATGTGGAGGAAAAAAAGATAAAATCTTCCAGGTGGACAGAAATGTTAAACCGGTGGTCGCTAGACTGTATGGTGTGCATAGACCAAGATCTGTCTACTACAGTGAACACAGTAGCTCACTAATAGTGGGAGTGTGGAATAATGACATTATTTGTGTGTTCAATACATGAAACAAACATACTTTAACAGTGCCTCTGGACTTAGGTAACAACTGTGCATTATCAAATAACAGTTGTGCATTATCAAATAGACATTGATAAACTGCTGGTTGAAAAGATGCTGTAATATCAAAAGAATACATACTAGTGATTTTAACTAAGAAATAAAACAACCTTTTTTCAACAACTTCTTTTTTTTACATTTTTATGAACAGAAGATTTCATTACATATGTGAACTTTCTAAATTTATCAATAATGAAAATGTGTTTTAAAATCTAAAACTGCTCATATTTCAACACAATTTGCAAACAAACAAAGCCTTAAACTAGCATTAATGTTATTAGGATAATGGTGTTGCTCTTATATACATATGTCAATGATTTCGGATGCCATTAGCCTTTTGACCAAGGACATGACCAGTAAGAGGTACATAGAATGAAACCAGATTATAATACCATTATAAATACAGTAAAACCTCAATTATCTGAAGTAACAGGGACTAAAAGCTATAGATTATAAGGCTTCAAATAATCAGAAGTAATATTGTTTTAAGAGTGTGATGTCATCATATGGTGAATGCTTTCAATTTAGCACTGTGTATTTCAATTTATGGCAATAGTTTTGATGGTAAATATACAAAAATGTTTCCAATTCTGAAATAGTGTCCATGTGCAAATATGGCAGCTGAAGTGAAAACAGAACACACACAAAACTTAGCAAGGATGTTTGGCATCCCTTAGATCCACTTATATCACACTACAATTAGCATGTCTGCATCCCTTAGATCCACTTATATCACACTACAATTAGCATGTCTGCATCCCTTAGATCCACTTATATCACACTACAATTAGCATGTCTGCATCCCTTAGATCCACTTATATCACACTACAATTAGCATGTCTGTATGAAATGTATCTAACAAAACAAGTTGCAATATGGCATCAAACAACAACAGAAAACGAAACGTTATATCCATCATCATTTCAAGTTTGTTCTTAACATGAACTTTACGAGATAATTCTGAATAATTTCAGAAAAAAAAACTTGTCTTTTATCAATTTAATTATAATCAACATAGTTCTGATTTACCTGTATATATATATTACTTGGCACAGGCATGTTAATTTTATAAACAAAATTGCCCATTGCATGTGTTGGCATCCATGAACACAAATGCACACCCTTATACAAAAGTGTGTTTAAATTACAATATTTCAGAAACAAAACAACTATGCAATAGCATCTGCTTGTCAGAGGAAGGCAAAACAATGTCAGAGTACAATATTATGCCCCGGACAAATATCTTGAGATTTCAGCAACACAGCTGTTTGTTGTTGAGACACACTGCCTCATAGTGATCTTCATTCCCACCAAGATGGCAAAAATGATGCTTCCTACAAAAAGTTTATATGACCTTTGAAGTGTAACCTTGGACCCACAGACCTTGACCGAGGATCATGTAAATGGTATGCGACACATCATCTGATCATGGGAAAAAATAATCCGAAGTAATATTAAAATCCTTCAAGGCTTTTGGAAGTTATAGAGCAAAAAGAAAATTCCTTGACATTTGACCTTGAATTGTGACCTTGACCTTTGACCAAGGACCATGGGAATGGTACACGACACATTGCCTGGTCATGGGAAATAATAATCTGAAGTAATATTAAAATCCTTCTAGACGTTTAGAAGTTATGGTGGAGAAACAGAAATACTTGACCTTTGAACTTGAATTGTGACTTTGACCTTTCACAGACGAGCATGGGAGTTAACTGCGACACATTGTCTGGTCATAGGGAATAATAATCTGAAGTAACATTTAAATCCCTCCAGAAGTTTAGAAGCTATGAAGTAGAAACAAAAATAATTAACCTTTGACCTTAAATTGTGACCTTGACCTTTGACCGACGATCATGCGAGTTAAACGCGACACATTGTCTGGTCATGGGGAATAATAACCTGAAGTTATATTAAAATCCATCCAGGCATTAACAAGTTACAGAGCAGAAACAAAACTTCATGACCTTTGACCTTAAATTGTGACTTTGACTTTTGACCGACGAGCATGGGAGTTGTACGCGACACATCGTCTGGTCATGGGGAATAATAATCTGGAGTTATAATAAAATCCATCCAGGCATTTAGAAGTTATGGAGCAGAAACGAAAATTCAAGACCTTTGATATTGAATTGTGACCTTGACCTATGACCCACGAGCATGGGAGTTGTACGCGACACATCGCCTAGTCATGGGGAATAATAATCTAAGTTATATTAAAATCAATCCAGGCATTAAAAAGTTACCGAGCGGAAACGAAATCTGGACGGACGGACCAACGTACCCACCCACCCTACCATGGACGGACGGTGTGACTACTATATGCCCTCCTTCGGGGGCATAAAACGGGGCATAATTCTACTAAATTGCATGCCAGAGTTATAGGCCGTGGTCAGTGACCTTAAATAATGACCCTGAAGACATGTGTGAAGTTCGATTGAATATCTCTAGTAGTAATTGAGATATGGAATTGTTGCACGCAAACTTTAACCTGATTTTCTAAAGTACAAAAAGGGGCATAATTCTGCTAAATTGCAGGTCAGATGGGCCTTGGTCAGTGACCTTACATTATGACCCCAAAGACATGTGTGAAGTATCAACTGAATATCTGTAGTAGTTACAGAGATATGCACTTGTTGCACGCAAACCTTAACCTGAATTTTCTCCTGTACGCAAACCTTAACCTAACTTTTTTAAGTACAAAAAGGGGCATAATTCTGCTAAAATTCTGGTCACATTTATGGGTCTTGGCCAGTGACCTTATATAATGACCCCAAAGGCATGTGTGAAGTTTCAATTGAATATCTGTAGTAGGTATAGAGATATGGAGTTGATGCACACAAACTTAAACCTGATTTTCTAAGTACAAAAAGGGGCATAATTCTGCTAATCTGCAGGTCAGAATTATGGGCCTTGGTCAGTAAACTCACATAATGACCCCGAAGACATGTGTGAAGCTTCAATTGAATATCTGTTTAGTTACAGAGGTATGGACTTGTTGCAGGCAAACCTTAACCAGAGCATTACGGCGACGCCGACGAACGGGTGAGTAGTATAACTGGAACTATTCGGTGAATAGTTGAGCTAAAAATGCAGTGAAAATATAAAATCTGAATGAGTTAATTTTATTATAAGCTTTTCAGTGAAATATCAAATTATATTAGTGTAATAAAATTTTATATTTTCACTGTTGGAGCACTGAAAATATCAAATTTTATTACACCAATAAAATTAGATATTTCACTGAAGAGCATATAATACAATTAACTCATTCAACTAAGTAATAAAGAACAACAATTTACTGACTGATAAGGCGGCGGCCATACATTTCCGATTTTGGCTCCCAATTCATCTGTGTCACCCAAATGTTACATTACAAACCTAACTGTTGGGAGTGTTTTTCAGACCTTGCCAGACATGTCCCGCTATTCCGGATCCGCCCGGCAGTGTCTCGATAGCGTCCCGACAGCGTTCTGACAATGCTAGGAATCGTATCAGAATCTGATAAAATTAAAACACGGCTGCAAACGGCTGAACCGGGACGCTCCCGGAACGATGTTTGGAGGACCATGAATGATTGGGACACGTAAGCCCTGAATCACTGGCTTTCGTCCCAACTTTTGATATATTTGACTTGGGATGCTGTCACATCAAGGACGGCAGTAAAAATCGGCAATGTGTGACTGAGGCTTAAAAAAGTTTAATCCGGACATTCAGGATATTGGGACACCATGGCTTGAAAGAGATGTAAAACCAACTGTATTCTGTAAGCCATGTTTGTCAGTGATCAAACAGAGCAGGGGTGGTTATAACTCCAATAGCCATCATAGCAATCAGTCAATTGCTATACAGTTACAGACCTAAACAAGTTGTAATAAATATAAACTACTTACATAGGTTGCTACATCCACAGGGGCTGGGTCTTCAATATTCTTCAGTTCAGTGATTTCCTAGTGACCGAAACACAGGACAAATGAAATTTTTACAGACAGAATGAGCAAGAAGAAGCAAATATAACAATGAAATGCAGCGGTACATCATACCGTGATCCAATTTCAATGTAATCTAAATATCAAGGGTTGAAAACCAGAAGGTACCAACTGCTATTGATTTCAATGGTGTACCAACTGCTATTGATTTCAATGGTGTACCAACTGCTATTGATTTCAATGGTGTACCAACTGCTATTGATTTCAATGGTGTACCACCTGCTCTTGATTTCAATGGTGTACCAACTGCTATTGGTTTCAATGGTGTGTCAACTGCTATTGATTTCAATGGTGTACCAACTGCTATTGATTTCAATGGTGTACCAACTGCCATTGATTTCAATGGTGTACCAACTGCCATTGATTTCAATGGTGTACCAACTGCCATTGATTTCAATGGTGTACCAACTGCCATTGATTTCAATGGTGTACCAACTGCTATTGATTTCAATGGTGTACCAACTGCTATTTATTTCAATGGTGTACCAACTGCTATTGATTTCAATGGTGTACCAACTGCTATTGATTTCAATGGTGTACCAACTGCTATTGATTTCAATGGTGTACCACCTGCTCTTGATTTCAATGGTGTACCAACTGCTATTGATTTCAATGGTGTGTCAACTGCTATTGATTTCAATGGTGTACCAACTGCTATTGATTTCAATGGTGTACCAACTGCCATTGATTTCAATGGTGTACCAACTGCTATTGATTTCAATGGTGTACCAACTGCTATTGATTTCAATGGTGTACCAACTGCTATTGATTTCAATGGTGTACCAACTGCTATTGATTTCAATGGTGTGTCAACTGCTATTGATTTCAATGGTGTACCAACTGCTATTGATTTCAATGGTGTACCAACTGCCATTGATTTCAATGGTGTACCAACTGCTATTGATTTCAATGGTGTACCAACTGCCATTGATTTCAATGGTGTACCAACTGCTATTGATTTCAATGGTGTACCAACTGCTATTGATTTCAATGGTGTACCAACTGCTATTGATTTCAATGGTGTACCAACTGCTATTGATTTCAATGGTGTACCAACTGCTATTGATTTCAATGGTGTACCAAAAGCTATTGATTTCAATGGTGTACCAACTGCTATTGATTTCAATGGTGTACCAACTGCTATTGATTTCGTTTGTTTGTTTGTTTGGATTTTTCGCCGTATTCAACAGTATTTCAGTCATATAACGGCGGTCAGTTAACCTACTCACACTTTTCCTGGGTAAGCTGGTTTACCAGTACTAAGTGCACATACTTATGCCAGTAACTGACATATGCCCTACTTGAATCAGAGGTAGGGGGAGAATGGCCGTAGAAATAATTTCATGACCAATTCCCACACAAGTTATGTGGCCGGACTGGGAATCGAACCCGCGATCCTCGGATTTGTAGTCCAGCGCTCAACCAACTGAGCTAGCCGGCCCGGCACTATTGACTTCAATGGTGTACTAACTGCTATTGATTTCAATGGTGTACCAACTGCTATTGATTTCAATGGTGTACCAACTGCTATTGATTTCAATGGCCTTTGGTACCTTCAAGTTTCCAAACCTCGATTTAATGATGTTTTGTTTTTATCACGTACAATGTTCTATTTTGTCTGAAGAATTTCTGTCGTTCTTAAATAAGATGCATGTTGTACATGAGAAATGTTCTGATAATGGTGATGGCGTATCAGCTGACAATGTTAATTAACTGTCTGTTCAAGGTATTGACGATGGAAGGTACACAAAACTGATAAAAATGATATAAATTCTTGTCCTGAAAATTGCAACAGTCTAGTTGTCGTCAAATGAAACCAGTCGATTTGGAATGCTACATCACCAATGGCAAGAACAAGAGATGAAAAAATGCACAATATCGAAACCTCTGTGATAAAATCGGAGGTAATACTGACAAAAGTGTTAGATAAATTAGCGCATATTGAAAAGGACTAGAACAAGAAGTTGGGGACATCAATTGATGAAATGTAAAGAATCACTTGCTCTACTAGACCATGCTAATAAATGGCGACTGTGATATATATTTGTGGAAGATATTTGGCCAATACCGGTAATTCTCTAGAAAACATTAAAATGTAAATGGTGATGTTTATATGACAAATGTTTATATTAGTAAAAACCAATTTATTTAAGCTGAATTGCATCGAAAGCTATAGACTTATTGAGACACTTCTGAATCTGTTTCCTGGGTAGAACCAGTACTTAGGTGTCTTTTGAGAAATATCATTCGAAAGCAACATGAGGAGAGATTGAACTCATGATCACCCGATCGCAGGGTGGACACCGTATCCATTACAACACTGGGACCTTGTCATTTGTTACACCAGACAGATCAGTTTGTGAATTTGAATTTTTCAAGAATTTTTATATTATACAAATGCAATCCCAACCATTGTAATTTTCCGCTTCTTATCCCTAATCTTCATCAGCTGAGTGGAACCTTTCCGCTCCAACTGCTGGTTAGACTGTATATCTGCCTCCAGTTGAGTGGACGACTGGCGTAACTGACCAATCTTCTGTTGCAAGTTGGCTGCGCAAGGGTGGAAAGAGTGAAATAATTTATTTGCTACATAAACATACAAGAAATATATTTGTTTCTGTAACTGCTCTTTTTTTTCTGTTGCAAGATAGCTCAATTACAGTCAAGAGTTGCTAACTTAATTTAAAAAAACAACAACCCCAAAATACATTCAAAATCAATGTTTCTTCTCGGGACTGACTAATTTTGGGTGTAAGTTGGCTGTATAAAAGTTTTGAAAAACGTTCTGTGTATTTAATTAGCAAAACACTAATCACACCTTCAACTAAGATCAGGCAATGCCTTACCAATATCAGCCTCGATAGCGGCTATATCGTCCTCTACATTGGTCGTCAGGTACTTGACCTTGTCCTGGTTACTGGAGTAGTATCGGAACGTCGGCTGGCTGATCACCTGGTCACCATTCAGTGTGAAGGCCTTAAAAATAAATCACTTTAATTTTTATTATTTATTGGAAACTTGACTATTGTTTTCCTTACAGACTAGACACCATACAAAATGGCCTGCATGACTGTCTAATATCCAGTGATAGCTACTAACCCAATGTCCTCCCACCAAAAAAATGATGCATTCCTGTCTGTATAACTGGATATAAAATATGAAATACTTGTAGTAACTGACACAAAATAAAAGTTACTTAGACTAAACCATTTTACTTGCGTTGGTACAATATTTAGATGTTGTTTATTGATTGCAATGGACCCAAAAATTTGACCAAAATCCTAAGCCCTGTCTAAGCGGAGATCTTAATTTTGCCTCTTGATATGATAATCAATTAAAGAGCCATATACCATGTAACCTAAACAGTGACATAAATGGGCAGCTACATGCAATGTGTACCTCTCTGGCATTTTTAGGAACACTTTTCTCCGGATCCATGATTTGTCTGGCTGTCCTTCCGTCTTCTATCAGCAACACACATTCCACTGTCCTCTGCACAAAATCATTCAAGTGTTACTACTTATTTAATTGTTAATTTAATTTAAAATCATTCAAGTGTAATTACTTATTATGACGGGATGTACTACCCGAGCATACTATATTGATAATATAACAAGAAATTAGACAGAAAAAAACACACAGAAATAACATAGATGAATTCAAAATGTCTAGACTATGCACTGTGTCAGGTTTGACAATTTATTTTTGTCTCAAAATAACAAATGACAATTCATTACAGGAGGTGATGTTATACATGCACAAAAAGAGACAAGGCAGACAAGTTTATTGCACACAGCGCTATTTTGCTAATAGAAGGAACAAGGCTTGTCACAGGATGTGACGTATGCCCCTGAAGCATGTGCTTGTCAGAGGAAGGCAAAACAATGTCAGTTACATGTTGGCAAACAGCACATGAAAATTAATCGGGGTTCATGCTGCCATTCGCCATTTCAGCCATTTGCGAAAATATTGAGAAAATGGCTCAAGAAAATGTCATATTGGCTCAAATGCCAAAAAACCCAGACTTGGCCTTCTCCTGATAAAACAACGAGCAAATGGTACTGATTTGGACGTTAATTAGGTACTTTCTTCAGACTGGTTTATATATTGTGCAAATAATTTATGACACAAACCGTTAATTTCCAATAACCAGTGTAGCACATCTGACATGTGTTCTGACTCGACAATTTCTTACCAAGTTTTTTATCAAACTTGTGAAAACACAACGATTGTGAAAACACAACGAGCTGTTTGTCAGCATTCATTGTCTTATTAAAGATGATTGCTAACGAGCTCTCGTGAGATCAGCAGACACAGCAGTTAATTAAAGTATTGTCTTGTTGATAAATGGAGTGTGAAAATGGATGTCTGGAATATGTCAAAAAGGACTGGTTTATCGGGTAGTTTACATTTCGGACAGATATGACCGGACGTTTGTTAGTGAGTTCTGACTTCAAAATATACTATCAACATTATTCAGTTGTTTTAGTATGGCTATATTGTAGATCTGACACATGTATTTAATGTATATTTGCTCTGAACTATAGCTTTTATTTATTTAGATAATTGTATTTTACCACAGGACAACAGTTGATTATGTTAATGTAATTTATTAATTTTAATTTATGGATATATTTTGTTAAGTGCTTGTAGATATTATAACAGTCTATATGAACAATAAAGAACATTGTTTCATTACTTAGTCTAACAGTAATATTATATTTATAACCTAAATAAGTGCAAGTGCTTTTGTAAATACCAAAATGACATTAAAATACAGCACAGTAACATATATAACATTTAAAACATTTAAAACAATGCGATATTAGTAGATGTATGTTTCATGAGAACAAAATACGAAACGACGCGAGTCGATAGAAAAATTGGCTCAAGAAAAATACGAGCCAGTGTGAGCCCTGTTAATGCTGGACATAAGGAAATAAAACAAAGCTCAATAACTCCGTAAATATTGAAGAAAGAGTTGTGGTCCTTGTGCTCTGCACTTTCTCTCATGTTCCTTTATCATTATATAAAGTTTCATTTGAATCCCTTCAATACTAATGGAGTTATGCACCGCACAAGAAAATTAAACAAAGGACAATAACTCTGTAAATATTAAAGAAAGAGTTGTGGTCGTTGTGCTCTGCACTTCCTCTCATTATCGTCTATCATTATATGAAGTTTCATTTGAATCCCTTCAATACTAATGGAGATACATGTATGCACCCCACAAGAAAATTAAACAAAGGGCAATAACTCTGTAAATATTGAAGAAAGAGTTGTGGTCCTTGTACTCTGCACTTCTTGTCATTGTCCTCTATCATGATATTAAGTTTCATTTGAATCCCTTCAATTCTAATGGAGCTATGCTCCGCACAAGAAGCGTGACGGACGGAGAGACAGACGGACGGAAGATGCGATTACTATATACCCCCAAAGTTCCCTTCGGGGGAATAAAAATGGAATCTATTGTTCATAACAGGCACATGATGGAAAAAGCTTCACACAATCAAGTAACATTTTCAACAGAGACCAAAACTTGTTTGAAGAAAGCTACCTGATCGATGAGTGTATTGTACACCATGGGCTCATCCGACTGTATCATGTCCAGAATGGACGGGTACTGCCGCGTATCTGCTCCCTGCAATGCAAGTGCACAACCATTGGCTTATACATAATATTAACAGACAACTAGACATGTGTCCGTAGGACACGGATGCCCCTGGTTGTCACAAAACTCTGCTTATGTCGGAAAAAATCCACCAATATACCCAGGTGCACAAGTTCACATGCAGATAAATATGTGTGTACAGTTTCATCAGTCTAGCACTTAAAATATTTGCAAGTGCACAACCATTGTCTTCTGCATATTATTTACAGACAAAACCTTACACACACAACTGATATCAATGGCTCACAGTTTCCTAAAGCAGTAGACTTTAAATGACAAGTATTGCATGCGTTTGCATAACTTGAAAGTTGATAACTACTGCTGCCATACCATTGTGTACACAGCAGTCACATGGTTATTACACCGACCCTTGCACTTTGGCATAAAACAAACACTCAGGTTGTGACTACTTTCACCTGAACACGGAAGTGAACTATATTTCACCTCATTACTGCCTCGTATGTAGAGACAAGAGAAAAATGCGGAAACCACATTAAAGCTCGATTTTTTATTTTGCCGATGGGGGTACATGTACAAGTCAATGTTGGTGAAGACGAATGGAAGTTTCATGTAGATGATCAAAAATGTATGCAGTAAAGTTTCATCAAGATTGATCAAGAACTTTAGAAAATATGACAGGGCCCGTATCCTCAAAGCTCCTTAGGGCAAACTTAAGTAAATTCCTTAAATTCATAAAATTCCTTATGTCCCTGGCTGTTTCATGTATAGGTCTTTTAACATTAAAATGTTGTAAACTTGAAAATATTGCTTGTATGTTGAGTGTTGCAGCCTTCTTTGTATATAAATCATTGGATTTCACATTGAAGATTTGATCTGAAATGTTCACTTAAGTACAACTTAAGTTAAGATTTCCCTTAGGAGCTTTGTGTATACAAAACTTTAAAGCAAATTCTATTTTTAGCTCTAGTGGCCATTTTGTGCAGTGAGGCAGAACCATTTGAATAAGTTCGGTAGAGGAACACTAAACGAACATTGGTGTAAAATTATTTTAAAATCTAGCCATAGGTTTAGAAGAAAATGGCGTTTAGACATAATTATATTTTTAGCTCTGGCGGCCATCTTGTGCAGTGAAGCGGAACCATTTTCACAGGTTTGGTAGAGGACCATCCAAGGAATATTTCTGTAAAGTTTCATGAAGGTTGACCTAGAACTTTTGAAAACATGACAGGAATACGAAACTTTAATGCAAAATGTAAACGACATCGCAACGCCTGCCCAACCGCCCACCCAACTGACCGGTTTTCTCTAATCTATAAGCCGAGATTTTTCGTCGAAAATCCAGCTAAAAAAGCAATATTTTGCTAGTGAGCCTTCTTAGGATAGAGATCTGTGTCTGTTACTGCCATAGAATGGCTGCAAACTGATTGGTTACCTAACAAAAAGAGCGTACACCACATACCTTGGTCCTCGTGTTGTACACATCGCCCTTGAACCTGCTTGTGATGATGGTGATCGTGTCACATAGACACAATTACACAAAGAATATACATCAACATACCTTGGATTTAGTGTTGTACACCTCGTTCTTGAACCTGCTTGTGATGATGGTGATCTTGTCCCGTGGACACACACTCTGAATGATCTGCTCGAGCACTTTCTCGTCCTGATAGTCATTACAGCAGAAGGCGTTCATCAGGCCTTTCAAGCAGCACTCCACCGGCAGCGCCCATTTGTTGTCCCGGAGCGTGAAACATGCCCCTGGAATGAAACAATGTGAAAACTTGATTCTGCAAATTTCATTTTTCAGTTGTTATTGTTTTTTTCTTTTATCACCATTAGATACAAAATAGAAATTGTGATTTTAACATTTGCAGACACTGACATTATTACTTCAACTATAATAATCATCACGAAAAGATCTACTGGTCTACTTTAGTTGCATTGAAGTTAAAATCCAGAACTACTGCTATAATACATGTATTCAAAGAACATAACATTAGTGAAAAGATGTCAATTTCCAAAATGAAAATTACACAATATTATATACTTACCAAGTGATCCTATAGGTTTTCTATGGAAATACAAACTAAGGGACCCTACAGATTTCCTATGGATCCGGAAATACTAATCCAGTATCCTATAAGTTTTCTCAGGAAATACTAACCAAAAGGCCCAATAGATTTTCTATAGAAATACTAACACAGAAGCCATATAGGTTTTTCAATGGAAATTCTAACACAGGGGCTATATAGGGTTTTTATTAAAGCATCCCTGTGCTTACGCCTGGTCTATAGCCCTGAACGAATACATGTATTTCATTTTTTCATGTGAAAATTAACAATATTAAATACTAACCAAGGGGCCCTATAGGTTTTTTATGGAAGCGTCCCTGTGAGTACGCCTCGTCTATAGCCCTGATGAGGTCAGGAATGAAAGGTCCGTACCGGCGCAGACGGTTGCCCTGGGACGCGCGCATTGCCTGAAGGTTACGCTTGTGTTTGTCAAGATGAGTCTGCATCGTCTGGCTTTCCTGACTGATAGAGCATTCTCTTTGTTAACAAAGACAAATTACAGGTTTGCAACTAAAGAAACTTACGCATATACTTTTGTCCTGGTTTTAACTATGGCAAGCAATGGAGGTTATAAGCATCCCATTAGGGCGGCAACAATATGGCAAAACCCATATTGCAATATATTGGAAATTGGAAAACCCATACTGCAATGTATTGCAATATTGGAAATTGGAAAACCCATGTATACAGTTTGCAAACTGTTGTTGCATAGATCAGTAGAGAATAAATTAACACTAGGACTCTGCGAGTCGGATGTGTCGCCTGACGCCGGATAGCTTACGTGAATCCAAATGAAGAAGCACTTAAGGTTAATGCTCAAATTTTGTTTTAACAGATTTATTGAAATCTTCAAAAGCACTGCACTCTGGCTAATTGCAAAGAAAAGACTTATTAAAACCAAAAATGCGACACAAAAATAAGAATGAAATTAACAAAGGGTAATAACTCCGAAAGTATGAGCTGCAGAGTAATGGTTCTTGTGCACTGCACTTCTCCTCAATGAGATCTATCTACCTATGAAGTTTCAAATTGATAGCTTTCATAGTCTTAGAGTTATGCTCCGGACAAAAATTAAGTATTAAAATAAACAAAGGGCAATAACTCCAAAAGTATGTGATGCAGGGTAACGGTTCTTGTGCACTGCACTTCTCCTCAATGAGATCTATCTACCTATGAAATTTCAAGTTCATAGCTTACATAGTCTTAGACGTATGCTCCGGACAAAAATTAAGTATGCAAATAAACAAAGGGCAATAACTCCAAAAGTATGAAGTGCAGAGTAACGGTTCTTGTGCACTGCACTTCCCCTCAATGAGATCTATCTACCTATGAAGTTTCATGTTGATAGCTTTAATAGTCTAAGAGTTATGCTCCGGACAAGCGAAAGGGGACTCCACCGCTGCCGCCGACACCGCCGCCGACATAAGTAACCTCTATATGTCGCCTAGTCAGGTGACACAATAACACATTTTGTCATCAGAGGCATTTCTTAAGCAAAATCAGCATATCTACATTATCCAGGGTCATATTAGCACATTTAAGTAACAATTATAATAAGGACTACATGATAATGTTTTTTTTGTAATTTATAATGGATTATTATAGTATGGAATATGTGGCAATTTATTATGCCACCAGTGCACAATTACGTTGAAGATGTTGACCCAATATTTTTAAGCGTTATTATACCACTGACCGATAACACAAATTAACCCCGCATACTTTCTGTAATATCATGTCCCTGACTGATAACACGCTTTAGCTCCGCCCACATTAACGAATATCATGCTGCTGTGTCACGTGCAAGGATTGTTTAATCCCGCCCACTTCTCGAAACTACTTTTTGTAGGCGTGGAATGTCACTTACATGGTGAAAATGTAAACAAAGAATAGATCTATACAATGCCAACATTTTAATTCACAGAAATAAAATTTACTGGAACAAAACATTTAAACATTATTCAATTAACAAGAATAAATTTATTATGTCAAATAAGCATTATGCAAAAACATGCAATGCACAACATACAAAACCTGTCAATAAAATCTTAAAAAGCTGATATTTTTAAAAGCTGAAAAAATTACAGATATCACAAAAATTGAAATTCATGAAAGAATTGGATGAAATTTTGTGGCTGTTTTTTTATATCTATACTGAAAATTTGGCTAGGGATATGAAACCAAATCACTCAGACCATTAATTGTATCAACAAGTGAAAAGGAACTGCAAAGTCCCTAATTATTAATCAATATCCATGGATACACCATTACATAAAATTCAGTGAAACCATTGCTGTAAGTTGCAGTGTACTGTACGTGTAAGTCTTACCAAGGAAGAAGCTACTAAAATAATTTATTTTGTGTCACTTTAATACAAATGTAATGTTTTAGAAAAATGCTATTAATAACAGTTATTTTAAATAGACAATTAAATTAAAATGTTTTAATCATAAGAAAGCAAACAAATACTAGAATCTAGCCAGGTAACAACAATTATTTTGTTTGAAATGAAGGGTAAAAAAATATAAATAAAATACAAAAATTAAAAAAACAAAACATGCTGTTCAAGAAATTATGGTCAATTTAATAAAAACGAACTCTTACTTTTTATTAGAAATTCAAATAAATACTTGCCATTATAATTTGATTCACAACAAATCAATTTATTTCTAAATGAAATGTCAAATGTAAATAAAAACATGGCTTTAAAAGTTATAAACAATAGGTTTAGTTCAATAAAATGCAAAAAAGTCAATGTGTTATAATTTAAAACATGAAATAGGGAAATAGAATCTACACGAGAAAGAGAAAATTGGTAAATGATGCAAAACCATTTGAAGAATATGAAACTGGAAAAAAAATAGATCTAATTATGATGGTCAACTAGGAATTCTTCAATTTAAAGTCATAACAACTAGTTAAATGCAGTTTGGAACTCATAGACGAGATAATCTGCCTTTTGATAGAGTAACACAGTAACATCACATATGTCACATCAAAAATTGTTACTCTCTGTCTGTTGCAACAACTTTCAGTGGCTGTGAACCTGAAAATATGAAAGAAATTCTGACACCTTTTGAAAATACGGTAACTCACAATAACATAAGCAAAACAGCATATGTTAATAAATGACTAAATTAATTCAATACATATTTAAATATAGGCTCCTATGGCTCTAAAATAAGGCAAAAAAGAAGGCAAATGATTATAATTTGACTTTTATTTGTGCACTCGAAGATGGTATTACCAGGGCACTTACCAATTGCTAGCTCTGCCAGGAAGGACGTGATACAGAAGCTTTGTGATACCCGTTGCTGTCCCACCAATATTATGCAGCTTTAATACGAGCCCACATCGCAAACACAACAGGCTGCATCTCTGATTCCTGCAGACTGCAGTTGCGTTCCCCACCCAGTTTGACATCACACTTGGGGGACAGTTTTTCAGAGCAATCATCCACCTCTCAACTTCAAACGCATTATGAACTGATGGAAAAGTTGATTAACGACGCACTTGATAATAAATCCACTGGTTGTTTTACTTTTAAATTTGTTTCGTTGTTGAATATTCACATTACACACGTACTGCAAACAGTTGAAAAGTAATCGTTATGTCGACTGCAGTCTTCTTCTTGTGTGTGTGTTAATAGATGAAATGACGTACATGTATTTATATCATGTTCAATGTTCCAATAAGTAGCAATTTCTCGCTTCAATTTTTGGTTCATTGGTTAAATGTGTTTTAAAATGTTAAACTGTTGATGATTTTATAAAGAACTACTTGTTATGAGTAACTATGCATCGACGCTAGTAGACGGCGTCAGGCTGTCTCATTTGCATATTGTTTGTACTGTAAATTGCTAAATGTTTGCGATTTAATTAGTTTAATGTATTATTAATTATAAAAAACAATATTTGCAAAACGTGGCATAATAAATTGAATATATGGTTGGTGACTTTTGATATCATGTGATATTAGACTCGTCCGATATAGCGTAGGAAAAGGCTCGGCAAGCCTCGCCTTTTTCCTGCGCCATATCAGACTCGTCTGATATCACATGATATCAAAATTCACCAACCATATATTCTCTATATATTGCCATGACAGAATAACGTATTTCAATACAATTTGGAAAACCCATATTGCAATACAATACAATATATTGGAATATTGTTGCAGCCCAGTGACTGGGAGACCCCTGCGAAATGCGATATTTGCGCACAAAATCGCATAAAAATGTTCACTGACATAATTTTACGTCGCACTGACATTTTCGAAAAAGCTGCCATGCAATACACAATGCTGGGTCTGGTTTGCAGTTGTGTCACTATGCGGTGAGATTTTATCCATTAAATTAATTCGGCAGTCTGAAAACTCAATATCAACATATGCTCACAGAGCTCCAGATAATTTTTTCAATCGAGGGGTATTTCACTCGTGAAATTATTAGTTGATGAGTAAAATTCAAATACGAAGATTTTTCAGGAGTATTTTATATCACCTCAAAGCATCATAACAAATGCACATTTGAGTATAATGCATCTCTTGCTGTAAATTCTAAGAAATGGAAAACTGATTTTCCAGCTGGACATTCTTTTCAGCAACTTTGTTACAATCACGTTTCCTTTTCTGGACACATTTTATGAAGTCAAATGTAAGATTATTAATAATGGGACCGACAATCTTTTCTGAACTAATTGCCAATGATATTGACAGAAATCGAGCTTGTTCATTTGGCTCGCCATGATCTGTCAAACTTGTAAGACACAACATGCAGACGCTCGTCAAAAGAAGGCAGCGTCTTTGTGACTGAGACTGTAATTTTGGACAGCTCCAGCCAAACCTGAAAAGGTGTGAACGAAGAACAGGAACAGTTGTGTTTACATGGAAGTGCAATTATAAAACAGCTGATCGAAAAATACGAAGCAAGCAATGGAAGTACGCCTGATAATAGCACACAATGCGTATGGTGGATTTTACCATTAGTTTTTTAACTCACTGAAATTTAAATTCATTCATGCGTATTTTACGCAGATACACATCTTATCTGGACTTCTGTGCTCATTACATCTTAAAGGGGAAGCGTGAGCGTCTGTGTTGTGTATTTTTCTCGATTGAAACAGTAAGACGTTCACAAAATGTAATTGCTGTAAAATCCCATAAAAATCAGAGAAAATCCCAATGATTGTTTAAAAAGCCCATAGATTTTTGTGGACATAAGAAATTATCTTGTATTGAAAAATCCTTTCCCAGTCACTGGCATCCCTACATCCCATACTATAATACCATGGCCAACCCCACACAGATTTGACATAGGAAAGACAAACTGCAAGAAAACTCAATAATATATTTTAAAATAATATATCAACTCCATATATATTTAGAATTAATACGAGTATACATACACTTTGTCCACGGTATATAACTCTCAAGGCCTTGCTTTTATTTTTTATAGGTCACATCAACAACCTATGTAATGTTTCAGGCATTCTTGGACTTTATGAAATTAAACAAAGCTAAAGAAGTTTTGAAACCAATGTCACACTTCCATTAAAGACAGGTTATTTTATTAGTGGTTGAAATGGTAAAAGCCCAAGAAAGTTGGACAAAACAAGTAGAAGATTTGTGTCATACTTTGTTTAAACCCGTCAACTCTGAACTGGTTGTAGTGGAACAAGCCAATAAATGTATAAAAATCTGTGTCACACTTCAGTTTAAACTGCCCATTACAACTACTTGGTAAAAATGTACAGGCCGAAACATTTGACTAAACCTGTTCTAAAACCTATGTGATACTGTTTAAGCAGATCGTCTCTGTACTTACCTGTAGTTACATGTGAAACAGTTGAATAAAACCAAGCTTGAGAAAGTTTAAGAAATGTGTGTCACACTTCAGTTTACCAAGCCTAAAAAAACGTTTTATGAAATAAGTTGTCGAAACTGTGACATACTTCAGTTGGACAACCCAAAAGTTATACAAATTTTTAGAAACCTGTGACTGTATGCATGTATTAAGTTGATTTCAGTGTTTCAGTTTTTAACTTGTTGTCTATAACATGCAAATAATCTCAGAATTGTAAACTTAAATTCACATTTTCTCTGCATTAGGTAATTTGTCACTAAAAAATTGGGAAATATTTTGCAATCCGGCTTTTTACGACACAGCAAAGAAGGGAAATAGGTTTCGAAATCTGTGATCTGAGTCATTTGGGCAAAGAAGGAACATTTTAGGAATCTGTGTCATACCTGAGTTTGCGAAGTGGTCATTACTGCATTTGGTAATTTAGTACAGTTGAAACATGATACTATGAATAGTCACGGAAGACGAGAGTTTGTTCATCGTATTGCGTTTTTCATAGTATCGCATCTTTAGGAAATTCCGGTAGTAAAGCAACATTTCGCCTTAATTTGCAGCATGTCAAAGCGATAAATTTAATTAATGCACTTAAACTTATTGCATTTGACAATACATTTGTCTATGTATTCGCATTATGAAGCAAAAATGAAATATAAAATTCGGAACAAAATAATCAAATTCACAAAAACATATTGGTAATCACGAAAGTACTTTAATAATAATCTCACAGCACATGTGGATTAATATGGTAATTATACTCGTTAACAACTATGTTTGTTCATGGTGCAAACAAATTGGCTTGGTGTCTGACTTGGCAGAGGTGTAAACTCTTTGTCGAGAAGGTGTGAAAGAATTCCGTGGCAATCTGATTCGTAGTATCGCGTTAACATTCATTGCAAACACTATGATAGGACCGAAACATTTGTTTGTAGTAATGCATCTTTTGTTTAATCGTGAATTCGTAGTATTGCATCTTTTGGTAGTTTGATATATATGGAAAATGGACGGGACCGGCTGCCTTATTCGTTGTATCCCGTCATTTCGTAGAATCGCGTTTCAAAGTATCACGTTTCAACTGTATTTCAATGTTTATGTATAAACTTAAATTCACATGTTCAGAGCCTGTATTACGTTATTTTACATCACAAAATTGTGAAATTTTCTGCAATCCAGAATTTTCTGAATGGGCAAAGATGGAACATTTTAGAAATCCGAGTCAAAAAGTTTTAGAAATGTG
Organism: Congeria kusceri; assembly: GCA_027627225.1. Taxonomy (NCBI): domain Eukaryota; kingdom Metazoa; phylum Mollusca; class Bivalvia; order Myida; family Dreissenidae; genus Congeria; species Congeria kusceri. The sequence goes on along the minus strand of CM051032.1, from coordinate 30,311,666 downwards.
TGTCATTCTTCATTATCAAATGGTCATTCCTGCACTCATTGAAACAGTACAGGCCCAAAACGTTTTGTAAACATGTCTAGAACCTATGTCATACTTCAATCTAAACTGACCATCACAGTACTCCCAGACTGTCAGTCTGTCGGTAAAACTGTACCAGCCAAAAAGATGCATAAAACAAGTTTAAGAAATCTGTATCATTATTTATACTATCATACATCAGTTTAAGAAACCCCAAAAGTTGTATCAAACAAGTTTTACTAATTACGAAACCTATGACATACTTGTGTTTCAACTGGTCATTCCTGTACTTGGTGACGCAGCTCCTATGCTGGTCAACCATGTGGTCAGTGGTCTGCTCCTCGGACTCCAGACCGGTCAGTTGCGCCTGCAATTCGGCTATCTTCTGCTGTCGAGCCTGTCTTTCAGCCTCGTAATCATGCTTGGCACTGAATGAAACACAAGACACTCGCAACATGATTGTCATGTTGTTAGATACCCAGTAGAGGTATAGATGTACAATGGAGAAGAGAAAAGAGGCAGTACTGATACATTTGACTACGAATCTTAGTGACGTTAGTCTTAATCTTAAATTCTAAACCAATGAAAATCAAAGCTCACCTGTCATGGGCATTCTTATTAATCAATACTTTAAGTTGAGAACATTTTTGAGATTCAAAACTTTCGTTGAAATGGGGCCTGTTTATTGCAATAAACGAACTGTCATAATATGACCCTCCTTTGGCCCAGTTATGATTAAATCTATTGATCATTCAATGCGTTTTTAAAGTTTAATACAAATAAAGATTTTGGTTATTTGTTGCTTGTATCAAAATCGCCTGTGCACGAATTTAAGACCCCACGAATATGCCAGCGATCACAAGTGCGCCAATTTTGTACCGCGTGAGTTAAAGTAATTAGTTGAGAACAAACAATGTACCTGGATTGAATCTCCTTAATCCTGTTCAGAATCTCCTGCTCCTCCTTTCTTCCAGACCTTACTGCTCCCTCCAATCTCTTTACCTCCATCTGCGTACAGAAAGGGTGAAATAAGGGGTCATTCCCATGCCCATGTTCCAAAAAACCCTAATTTGGGGTTGTGATACACCCCATTTTAGTGGTGAACCACATTTTTATGAAAAACCCTTTAAATTTCATATATGACTTATAATTTCTATATCATAAGGGTGCACAGAAAAGTAGTGGGAACACTGAGTTTCTCAAAACATAATGGACAACTTAGCTAATAGCCATTAAAATTTAGATAAGACATTTGTTTAAATGAGACTTGACAATATTGAACTGTGAACTTTGAGTAAATTTTTATTCTGAATTACTTTTACATGTTTGACGAAGCATTTGAAATATAAATTTTATTTTGAGTGGACTGTTTTTCAGCTTAATTGGTCGTTTTGCAGCTTTTCTTTTTCCTCACTACTTTGGGAAATGTACTAGTACCCGTCAAATTAGGAAAATTAGCATTGTTTTCAACCAAATTGGGTATTTTATCACTTTCAGTAAAAACTGCCAAAAAGAATGTGGAAACAATAAGTTACAATAATTACAACTTTTAGCATTTCCATGTAAATGCTGCATTCTGATTGGATAATCTGCCCCCGTGACCTGTCATTCATGCCCTGATGAACCGGCTGCGTTTGCATATTACCTCTTTATTATTCATGGTTGTACTACTTTTTCATTTTTATTTGCGAAATGACGTCATTGTTTTGCAAGAACATTTACGATGTTTACTTTCATTCGCTATTTGCGAAATGACGTCATTGTTTTGCGCGAATGTTTACGCTGTATACACCATTGTACGTAAACAAAATGACTGATTTATCAGTTGCCGGTGTTGCTGATGATGAAATTGTTGAAGCATATTGGGAAATCCGAATATTTTTTAGTAACTTTTTACCACAAAGTCAACTCCAAAATGATCCACTGCGATTTCAAGTGTCTGATGAGATATTAGAAATGCCGTTTCAGGAAAATGAAACGAAACTAAAACGGGGATTCCTATGCCTGAGGCTACACGTCAGTTGTGGCCCTTAGACAGTTAAAAGTAAAGTTTTTTTTTTCCACTTTTGGCTGAAATTATAAGAATTGAATAGTATTTTTCTGCATTTCATCAGCGTATGAACTGTCGGGAAAATAACACCTAATTTGCATAAACGCCGTTCACCTAATTAGGTGACAGGTCATACACCGATGAAATGCAGTAAAATACTATTCAATTCTTAAATAAATAACTCTAAAACAACTTATAAGTACATACATATAGCGAATTTTTTGGGGATCCTTTTGGATTATTATTCTAGATATTTGGGATATTTTATCTTCAAATTGGTAAATTTGGAGGTAATCTGGACTATATATGGTACCTTCTTTGAGTACAAAGTTTACATAGCGGAAAAAGTACTCTTGGAAACAGAAACTGCGATCAGTGTACTTAATCATATTTGGGCAAGAGGTGCCCTTTAAATTTTAAACTAATTGCAAAAATATGGGACAGGAAAATATAGCAGGGTGCTTTACGATGCTTCTTTTTGGTTTAAAGTGCATTTGGAAACAAGAGCTGTCAGAGGACAGCACGCTCAACTATTCGAAGTATTTCAGTTGGTACATACATGTATTTTGGATAGTGGAAGGGGCATAAATTTGTGAAAATACAATATTTTTAAGTGAAGCCTTGTATAGTTGTATAGTTCATACATTTTTGGAACAAAAACTTTAACCACAAAATGTATATGTAAAAAGTGTGCATAACTCTGTCAAAATACAACTCTGTTTTGAAGTTACCAAACTTTTGAATATAAACTTTAACCAGAAAATCTATGTGAAAAAGGGGCATAACTCTGTCAAAATACAAATCAGAGTAATGGGTAATGTTGCCCCTGATACTAGAGTTGATGACAAAGGTTAGTTCCAAGTTTCAGGTGAATAACTTCCGTAGTTTTGAAGTTACCAAACTTTTGAATATAAACTTTAACATAATCTCTAAGTGAAAAGGGTGCAAAACTCTGTCAAAATACAAAAAGAGTTGTGGGGAATGTTGCCCCTGATACTGGAGTTGATGACAAAGGTTATTTCCAAGTTTCAAATGAATAACTTATGTAGTTTTTAAGTTACAAAACTTTTGAATATAAACTTTTACCAGAAAATCTAAGTAAAAAAGGGGCATAACTCTGTCAAAATACAAAACAGAGATATGGGGAATGTTGCCCCTGATACTTGACTCCTTCTTGATATATAATACAGTGTAAGGCTAAAAAAAATAGTGTGTTTCGGACAATGGTCTTAAAAAAGTTATGTAGGGTCGGGATAGAGGTTTGTTTTTTTTAATTTTTCTTTTAAAGACACATTTCGGTAAAGAAAACATTGAAAATTATCTAAAATCTGACAAAAACAGATTTCACGAAAAACCCTCGTCGCTTAAAACTTTAGGGTTGGGGGGTTTCGCTTGGAAGGGTCCGGTACCCAGAAACACAGAATTTATTTTTTTGGCCTAATCAACTAAGGTGTCAATCAAGGACCAGATAAGGCACATACATGTATAATTTATGCACGGAAAATCAAAAGATACACAATTAAATTAAAAGCAGTCCTTTTATGCACACATTCAAATTTGTGCATATGGAAATGAAAACTTTAACAGACATATAAATGATAAGCTATTATGTAACTTAATATTTGCTTTCAACCAGAATATGACTGATATTAGATTTACCCCCATTAATTCTGGTCACCCTCTACACAAAACTTATCTGGAGTCGTGGTAAAGTATTAAACAAAATGATACAAGTCTACAAGACCATATAACCTGTGCATTTCTGGCAGTTTTCTTCTGCTCGGCAAGAGCTACTTTGGCTTCACTTAACCTCGGCTGCAGTGACTTTACATCCTCCCCACTGGCAGACAGACGTGAAGTCATTTCATTCATACGCGCGTTCACTTCATCAAGCTGTTTCTGTGATGCAGTCAAATTCTTGAGCCTTGAGCCTCATTTCAACAATGCTAGAACTGGCTAACAAAACTGCTCAGTCTGCATTCACACCATTCTTAATATGATTAGATGATAAAGAATCATTAGATACACCATCATAACGAAACATGCACTACAACGTCTTGCCTCTAGGCGAGTAATGATTCCGATTGTCTGTTGTGATAAAGGGGCTGTTGTGATAAAGGGTCTGTTGTGATAAAGGGTCTGTTGTGATAAAGGGTCTGTTGTGATAAAGGGTCTGTTGTGATAATGGGTCTGTTGTGATAGTGTTGTGATAAAGGGTCTGTTGTGATAAAGGGTCTGTTGTGATAATGGGTCTGTTGTGATAAAGGGTCTGTTGTGATAATGGGTCTGTTGTAATAAAGGGTCTGTTGTGATAAAGGGTCTGTTGTGATAAAGTGTTGTGATAAAGGGTCTGTTGTGATAAAGGGTCTGTTGTGATAATGGGTCTGTTGTGATAAAGGGTCTGTTGTGATAAAGGGTCTGTTGTGATAAAGGGTCTGTTGTGATAAAGGGTCTGTTGTGATAAAGTGTTGTGATAAAGGGTCTGTTGTGTTAAAGGGTCTGTTGTGATAAAGGGTATGTTGTGATAAAGGGTCCGGTGTGATAAAGGGTCTGTTGTGATAAAGGGTCTGTTGTGATAATGGGTCTGTTGTGATAAAGGGTCTGTTGTGATAAAGGGTATGTTGTGATAATGGGTCTGTTGTGATAAAGGGTCTGTTGTGATAAAGGGTCTGTGGTGATAAAGGGTCTGTTGTGATAAAGGGTCTGAAGCCTATGGGCTGTGGATTTTAGAGCATTTTGAGAATAAATGCAAAACAGGAAAAAATACTCATAGTTGTTTCTATACCAAACATGCTGTGTATTACTGGTACAATTTCATCATTTAACATAGCAATAAGTGTCAAAAATCACAACTGAAAACACAGATAGATATGGCAATAATAAATTTGTTAAAATTGTGCCTGTTTTTTTACAATTTTATTTCTTTTTGTTGGCGTCTGGAAACAAATGGTGACATCATACCGAAAATTAAGATGTCAATTCCATTATTATGTAGACAACACTACCTTAGCATCTTCTGCATGCTGTTTGAATGAAGGCAGTCTAGCTTCCTCATTTTTTTTCTCTTTCGCCAATGGATCCATACCCTATGCAATACACAAAATATACAATATCCACACTGTTGGTCAGAAATAACTGATGGCAAACAGAAGCGATTGCCAATGCCACAAATGACAAAACCACAAACTTAATTGAGAATTCTTTGATATATTATTACCCCAACCAACATTACTGTCATAAAAGGAATACCTGCATTTTGAGCATAATTTTAGCCTGTTTATAGTTTTAATTTGTTAAGTTTAAGTTTAAAGTATAATTTTCAGTCATCAAAATTAGCATTTTGGCCAAGAAAGCCCGAATTCTTGTATTATTACTTGTTAGCAAGAAAATGTTTCAATCCTGCCTATATAAATCTGAAAATATGAGTAAGCCCGGCTCAAAAATTACCAGTGCCAATCTTACGGACTGGTGCTAATTTTGACCACTTAATTTGCACCCTATTACAGCTATTTATGGCAAAACCAATGTAACACGAACATGCGACTTTAAACATAGAGATGAAATTCATTATCTGAAACTCGCTAAAGTCAAAGTTCTGGATAATGCAACGTGGAAAATAATTCCCGACCTTCTTCCTTCTTAGGTAGTTTCGATTAAATAAATATGGTTATCTGGAAGTTTTAACTTATATTTTCGGTTATTTCGAAGTGGCTGTCTGTCCTGTCCCAACAAGCATTTTCACACTGATTTCTATCTGTTTATCTCAAAGTGTTGACGCCAGTTACAATACCAATCGAGCCATAACCAAGTTTTTCACAAATTACAAACATCGTATCACCTCATATTTTCTCATATTTAAACAAGGATTTCAGTGAATTGATGGACGCTCCGCATTGCGCTTTGCCAAGTAATGGGAATGCAATCAGAACAGCAGAGCCCAGACAATTGTGCTCTATATATTAATTTCAGCAATCATCAAAGTCCCATAACTATAAGAACAAGATTCTGTGTTTGATAAACACACATGCCCCCGGTTGGTGCTGGATAGCCCATTTCTTAGTCCAAATTAGGTCAAGGTCAAAGTCAGGTTGGGTGATATGGGTGGATTGGGAACGGTCATAAGTAACAACTGTGTAAATATCCAAGTGTTGTTGTAAGCGGTGTTGGTGCTTGACGAAACAGTAAAATCTAGTTAACCAAGAAATGACACTTTTGAATTATTACAAGTCCAAATTAGGTGAAGGTCAAAGTGAGGTTGGGTGATATGGGTGGATTGGGAATGGTAATAAGCAACAACTGTCTAAGTATCTAAGTGTGGTAGCAAGCGTTGTTGGTGCTCGACAAAACGGTAAAATCTAGTTAACCATGAAACAGCCCATTTGAATTATTTTAAGTACAAATTAGGTCAAGGTCAAAGTGAGGTTGGGTGATATGGGTAGATAGGGAATGGTCATAAGCAACAACTGTGTAAGTATCCAAGTGTTGTAGTAAGCGGTAATGGTGCTAGAGGAAACGGTAAAATCTACTTAACCTTGTCACAGACAGACGGACAGGACAATCACTATTTGCCTCCCGCATCAAGATGCCAGGGGCATAAAAATAATTGAAGCGGAGCATCTTGGTACAGTGAACACCTCCTCTTGATAATGAAGCTTCCCATAAAGTTTCATTGAATATTGGCCAGCAGTTGCTGAGAAACAGTCCAGACAGGAATTGCTCACTATACACTAATTTCAGCAACCTTCAAAGTTCCATAACTCCACAGAAAATCACTGAAAGGGAACGTCCTGTACTGTGCACACCTCACTTTGATAATGAAGCATCACATACAGTTTCATTCTATTCTGGCCTTGCGGAGAAATAGCCCTGACAAGAAATGTGCACTATATTCTATTTTGGATATCTCAAAGTCATTTGTACACTCTGTGCGACTTCAAGATGACCAAGTTCAGCTATACATTTTAAGTTGGTATCAAATTACTATCCGCCAACTTTCTCAAACTTACCTTCTCCTTTTCAATGACAAACGCCCAGGCCAGCTCGTGCCTCAGTCCCTGTGCCTTGGCCTTCAAGTCATCTATGGCCGTGAGTGACTTGAACTTGCGCTCCAAAACGAGGATCTCATTTTCAAGCTTCGGCATCATCTAGAGTGAAAAGATACATGAGGCGTGTCATGGGAAACCCGGGCTTAAACCAGTCCGCACAGGCTAATCCAGGACAACACTTTCCGCTTTTATGGTATTTTCTCTTTTAAGAAAATCTCTTCTAAACATAAATCCACTGTAGGCGGAAATTGCCGTCCTGGATCAGCCTATGCGCACAAGCATTCTGCTCCGTTTTTCCATGACACACCTAATTTCATTTTTTAAAGTATTTTACACAACACAGGAATGTTATATGTTTTCAGATACTTGCTTTCTTATTTCTGAGTTATAAAGCAATTTTATCCAATAAAACATGTGCACAATGTTTTAAAAAGTTAGTTTTCAACTGTTGACAATTAAACTCAATATTGCAGCTGTGAATACAATAATTTGTATAGTTTTGAATGTGTATCTTCCAAATTAAATATGTTCCAAGAAAAAAAGTGCTTTTTTCACAGTGAAGCCTTTATGTTTAACTGCATAATTGCTCAAGTAAATGTTGACAAAAGAAAAACTGACTGCTTAGTCATTGAGAACATTGAAAATTTGGAGGGCTGAAAACCAGAAGGTTCTAACTGCCTTTGAAATCAATAACAGTCAGTACCTTCTGGGCCCATATATATAAAGATTCTTAAGCCATTCTTAAGTTGAACATAAGTCAAAATTAGAATTTGTGGTTAAAACACTATGCTTTGGAATATATGCATGACTTATGCTATATATTAATACACTTTGAATTATATTGAAAACTATGTGTCAAAATCTTTCAGAAATGCATGACTTTGTCAGAAAATCCTATTATTAAATTTTAGAATTTTCTTAATTTTCTTAATTTTCGACTACGATTCTTTATAAATACCAGCCCTGGTTTTCAACCCTCAATTTGATGTGGAATGTTGGATATCATTCTAAATTGTCTTGCTTTAACTGTACTGGCCGCAGATATCATATTGTAACATAGGTTAACTATTGTAGATTTTAAAATGTGCCACATACAACTTTAATATAGTCACAAAAGCTTAATTTATCAATAACACATTTTACAGAGAGCACACTGCTTTAAACTTTACTGTTAGAAGAATAGCCAAAAACCAGTTTTGCACTAATCCTTTTTCCAATATTGACCAGCAAGTATTATCTTGTTTTAAAAGAATATGATTGGCTGAATTATGGATGAGTGAGTGAATAATGTGTGAAAGATGAAAATTATGTGTTCATTCCAAAGTCAGATGTGAAGAGAAGAAGTTGATACTGTTGTATACTTGTATATTTTTATGATTAGATTTGGTGCTCTGGTAGGTATTACCTCCCTGACCTGTCCAAACAATTGTATAGTGTTGTATTGCATTTAAATTGACTATAATTAATAATGTATTTACATTATTTAAATATTACTTTATAATTGTTATATGTTTATTTCAGGTCTCTTTTGTATCTATTAAAATAAATAAAACCCATGCTACAATATTTAATATTGTTTTCATTATCTTTTTTAAAGTTAACAGTTACGTGAGAAACCTCTAAATCTGCTGTCAGACACCATGATTTGATTATTATGGAATCTTTTGGTGAAAAATGATGCAGATAATTGTTTTAGTAATTCCTTAAAATAAGTAATAATAGCATAAATATGTATGCTGTTTTCTACAAATTTTGTCCAACATGTTTTTTGTCAGACATATCTGACAGGTTTTGTGTCATCTGATTTAACAGTAACACACCCCAACTTTATCATTGATGATCTCTATGGTCCTGTTTTTGTGCTCATCTGCTCTTTCATAGTCATCCTTGATCTGCTCCAACTGTGTGGCCTTCAGAAAGAACTGCAATCAGAAACAGTAATGTATTTTACAAAGCAACACATAAGGATTTGGGGGTTTTGTAACTTTTTTCAGAATTGAGTTACCCCAACAGTTTTAAAATAATTGATTACTGCGTGATTTAAATGAGTACCGTTACTTGAAATTACGTTACGCCATAAACGTTAATTGATTGCTGAAAATACCCAAATTCTGTAAAACTGTAACACACAAATTCTATCAATATGCTGACCAGTTTACAACCATGCATGAATGATGCTATCAAAATACCACAGGTCAAGTGTCATATTTAGCTTGCATTGAACACTCATATTTTCACAATATGACTATCATTTAAACAGTGACTAATCTTTACAGTGAGTTTACAAAATCTGTTTGGCGTTTTTGAGTATTCAGTATATGGAATTGAGTTTTGCCACTCATTAAATTTTAAATTAAATGAGTAAATGGTGTTTCAGAATTGGGTATTTTACGCCAATACACACCTTATCTGTTGCTCTGATTTTTAACTCATTAACACTCATTTAACTAGAGCAATGAATACCTATGACAACTCCTAAAAGTCCATGTTATGGCAAAACTGTTGCTTTCCCTACACAAAATTTCCCACATTTAAGTTATACTTCAGCATTTATAACTCAAGAGCATGTGTTGATCCCTGACCACAGATTTTAAACCTTCAAGAACTCAAGGTGCAAGCTTTACAGATTTTGTGATAACTGAAAACATTTTAAGCGAAATCAAATTTTGTATTTATTACAAAAGTCAAACGTGCAACCAGTATCACTGAAACCAAAATTGCCAACGGCTGCTAGAATTTCAGAAATGATTTTAAAATGAGGCATATTTTGAAAATCGAAATCAATGGTTACATAATCCTTAGAGCCGGCTAATGCCCTATTCCACAAACGCAACGAATCCACGAATCCCACAAATAGTCACAAACTGATAAATGTTAGGATTCATAAGGATTTGTGGAATTTTGCACATTTTCTGGTCCAAATTCTGACATTTCAACGATTCAGTTATGATTCAGTTATGATTCAGTTACAACTTCTGCACGAATGTTAGGGAACAGTTACGTATCAGTTAAGAATACTATAAATGCATGTACAAATTAGGTACAAATAACAAGAGCTGTCAGAGGACAGCGCGCTCGACTTTTCTTGTGCTTCTCAGAGTTACTGGCATTTTTGTTCTAAAACAAGAAACATGGAAATTCTACAAAAATCAAATTTTTCGAATGAAATGCATTAAAGTCAGCACATTAATAAAATTTTTAGTAATGGTAAACTTGACCTTGACCCCAACCACCCCATATGCAATCCCAAGCGAGGTCTCGATATAAGGTATATATGTATCAAGTTTCATTAAAATATCTCAATGTTTTCTCAAATTATTGAGCAGGAACCGTTTTTCTATTTTTAGTAACAGTGACCTTGACCCCACCCACCCCATATGCAATCCCAAGTGAGGTCTTGATGTAAGGAATCTATCTATTAAGAGTTATTCAAATATCTCAATATGTTCTCAAGTTAAGGAGCAGAAGTCGTTTTTCTATTTTTAGTAACAGTGACCTTGACCTTGACCCTACCCACCCCATATGCAATCCCAAGCGAGGCCTCACTATAAGGTATCTATGTTTGAAGTTTCATTACAATAGCTTAATCCGTTCTTGAGTTAGAGAGCAGAAACAAAAAGTTGAGAAACTAGATTACCGAAAAACTTTAACCTGTACATATAGCTTGCATGTAAAATTTCTAAGTGTAAAAAGGCCCATAATTTTGACAAATTTCAAACTAGAGTTATCAAAAATGGCCTATGAGTTCATTTTAATATAGGGAATAAGTGTTCTAAGTTTGAAAGAAATCCCTCAAGCCATTCCTGAGAAACCAGCTTACCGAAATACTTCAACCTGTCCATACCGACGCCAACGCCGAGACGAGTAGAATAGCTTGACTTTTCGAAGAAAATATAATTTTTTAATTCATTTTTGGTGTGTATTCGTGACAGATTTGTAGCCGATTTGTGGTCAAGCCAGGAATTCTCGAATCCCCGATGAGTTAAGAATACCTACGAATGCCTTCAAATTGACTACAATTCAGTTAAGATGCCTAAAACGCACAATGAATTTGTTGTAAATTAACTACTATTTTTTGGAAATTTTGGAATCGGGAGTAAGTGGCCAACATTTTAAACAGTTCAAAACTTTGTCACGAATTCTCGACTGCTCAAGAATTGCAAGAACTGAGTACGTACATATACAAATCAGTTAAGATCTTAACAAACTTCACGAACTGACAACAATTCAACTACTAATCCTAAAATTTATCAATTTTTGGCGATTTGTGGGATTGTGGAATAGGATTTAAAGCAACATGTTACCCTGTACTTGTCGTTGGTGCTCTTGGAGTTGAGAAAGTTACGGCTGGTCTCCTGGTTCAGGATGGCCAGGGGGTTCTCCACCTGAATGTTGAACTGGTCCAGGATGCGTATCAGGTCGTCTTTCTTATTGGACACAACCTTGCCTGGGAAATAGAAGTCATTACCGGGGTAAACAGGATCCAGCACTTTAGATAGCATTTATTACATGTTTCAGGGCTGTCATTATTAACCGATTGCCAATTAAATTCATCGTTTAAGAAAATCGTTAGTTTTATAATTTCAGGAACTTTAAAATTGTGATCGTAAATATAAGAAGTGGGCACCCTAGAGCCCTGGTACAATCGCTTGGATTTAGATAAAAATCGCTTTTTCATTTGATAATGACAACCCTGTGTTTAATTATAAGTACTTTTAAGCTAAAGGGTATTGGTATTGTCCTTCGTAGACACCACCTTCCATGGAAATGGAGAGTCCAACTCTCTAGATAAAAAATAGTGATTAAATCTTAACTAAACCCATTTGTATCGTCGTCTTTCTTTGTGGAAATAACCTTATTTGGGAAAAGAAGTCAATAAGCAGGATAAAGCACTCTACATGTAGATAAAATCTTGATTACTAGAACATTTTAGCTGAATGGTATTCATATTGTTGTCATTATTTGCAGACAGCACATTGCCTGCACAATAGAAATCAATAAGCAGATCCAGTACTCCAAATAAAATCTTAATTAAACTTTAGCTAACTTCTTCAGTATTTTTATTGTTGTCTTTCTTCATGGACACAACCTGGCAAGGCTTTTCAATAAGGCTCATGCAAAACAATGTAATAGTGAAATATGTTTGGGGTGTGTGGTGCTTTACAAATGCACATTTGTAGTGTCGTCCCGGACTAGCCTGTGCAGTCCGCACAGTCTAATTCGGGACAACACTTTCCGCATTTATGGTATTTACTGTTTCAAGGAAGTCTCTTCTAAACATAAATCCACTGAAGGCAAAATGTGCCGTCCTGGATTAGGCTAATCCGGGACGGCACTTTACGCACATGCATTAAGCCCAGTTTCCCCAAGACACACCTCAAACATATTTCACTATTAGCTTGAGTTTGGGGAATCGATTCAGAGGCGAGTTGAAACGGAGTGACCTGTGTACTGCACGAAATATTGCAGAATAATAACGCTGCATCCCTTGGCATCAGCTATCAGTTCTACACACAGTCGAAGTGACCCTTCATGAATTTGTAGCAGCTTAAACATATGCGACCTGTCTTGGAAAAACCAGACTGAATGCAAATGCGTAAAGTGTCGTCCAGGATTAGCCTGTGCAGTCCGCGGACTGCACAGGCTAATCCGGAACGACACTTAATGCATATGCATTAAGCCTGGGTTTCCCACGACATGCCTCATATCTACAGTAAAATGATAATATTGTAGCAAAGTTTTTGTAAATTAAATTTTTAGCTTAAGGGTATTTTGTATTACCTAAATTTAAATTAAGGGTCATTTACCCTCTCATATGCAAACAAAACAGTATTTGTATTCTCTATATTTAAATGTAAATGATATTCATATGCACGCAAAAATAAGGTCTGCTGAAAGTTTAACAGATGTACAAATAAATGTGTAATAACAATTGCTTTTTACTTAATTTATACTTAATACTTATAACTTGTAATCAATATCACGAGAAAATCTTTTTAAATAAAATATTTTCGCAATGACATGGTTTCTCATCTGCAACCACTGTGAACAATTACCATTGTGTGCTTTTAGCCTGTACTCGGATGTCCCATTGCTGTTGAACTTCCGATTGACAATGATCGTCTTTCCGTACACGTCCGGCATGAAAGGGTCCGGGCCCTGATTGCGCAATTTTATCTCTACCTCCGCAGTCCTTCAATGGCAGAAAACAATAATAATGGTAACCAGGTTATAATGACATCGCTTTATAATTGCTTGTTTGGGGTGTGTTTACTATAGTATGGGGCTTTTGTCGAAATATATCTCCCGAAACCTCGTTTCCTACTGGTGTCTGCATTCAGGTGAGATGCATTTTCTTAGAAGTAACGTGACATAGCTTTTTTATTGCAATTTTGGGAAGAGAACAGATTCATCTTTAAATTGATACCTGGCTTGCACAACCTGAAATAAAGGAAAGGCTCGAAAAATGCTTGGAAAGTTTGCCATTTTATAATGGGACCCTATGGGAACAGGATTTACTGTTATCAAACCTATAATCATCAACACTTATCCATAGCCAACACCATAAGCACAGTGCCTTGTCTTAATTTCAGTATCCATAGTCAGGGTGGAAACTGGAATTCACTGATGTTTCCCTGACACTTTCCATTATTCCCTTAAATTAAAGATCAAATTACTGGTATAATTAAAGCATAGTAGTATCAGTGTTACTGTACATAGTTTCTTGCAAATTGTTTTAGTCTTTGAGGTATATTGCAACTTCATGCTGCAGTAAATAGCAATTAATTAGTCCATATACTTAACTAGCTAAAGGTTTACATTTTCCTATCGGCAGCATGTAGGTAAATGCCAGTCTATTTTGTTGCTTACTGCTTTCCTGTGAGAATGAAGCCTTTCATCTTGGTTCCTCTGTTGGTCACCGATGCCTTACCCCCTAGGCCCACCACCAGGGCAGTAATCACAGCACTTTTACCACCTGGAACAAGAGAAACAGATTAATGACAACTCATGTGGTACGTGTAGTACCAAATTCAGCAAATTGTGTATCTGAAATGTTTCTTAATACATTGTTGTTTATAATAATTACAGGTGTAGTATAATAATTACAGGTGTAGTATATATTGCGCAAAACATACCAATTCTGATATTAGTAAACATGATAACTTTTATCCTTGGTACCAGTGCGTCACATGTAGATTTTGGCAAGGTTATCATAGTTTCAGTGAAGGTGGGGGCTGATATGGAGAGTTTGAGGGACTTACTCTTACGTGACGGAGTAATATTTATTGCATATGAGGCGCGTCGTGGGAATACCGGGCTTAATGCACGTGCATTAAGTGTCGTCATGGATTAGCCTGTGCAGTCTGTTCGGGCTAATCCGGGACGGCACTTCCCGCCTACAGTGGATTTATGTTTAGAAGAGACTTCACTGAAACAGAAAATACCATCATAGCGGAAAGTGGCGTCCCAGATTAGCCTGTGCGGACTGCACATACATGGACAGCACAGGCTAATCCGGGACAACACTTTACGCACATGCATTAAGCCCCGTTTTCCCACAACACGCCTCATATGTAAATTAATTATTCAAAATTACATCTTCCAACATTCTTAGTACACATCTTTGAAACTGAGTTCCATGACCAATTAAGCACACTGTTCCTAAAAATAATGTAATTTCCTATTTCGCAGGGAACCAATTTCCTGCGGGAATCTAGCAAAACAAGAGGGCCATGATGGCCCAAAGCGCTCACCTGAGAACTGGTACATATGAAGACCCTACTGTTGTGACAGGTTTGAAAATTAAGGTATCTGAACAACACGCAGAGGGGGATAGGATCAATTTTTATTTAAAACATCCGTTAGTGCAATGGGCTAACTAAAGTATGAGTTGGGTAGTGGATGTGCATTTTTTTGCTAATGGTTGTCAAATCATTTTTCTCAATATTCTTACCTGACCCTTTTTCATCAAGTCATTGACAATTTTGGAAAATGCAGAAACAGTAGATTTTGATGTCTTTTTCACAAACAGATTTGGAGAACTAGTTGCAATGCGATAATTGCGATTGCTGTGCTATAAGGTTAAGTTTTGCTTTTTCTTTGATGATTTTCTGTCCAATGATGATAAATGATGTTAATGCAGGCTCTGAAGACATCAATGTTGCATGTACAAATAGCTCCCAATCATGCTTATATTAGACTTCACCTGTAGACTTACGTTCATAGACAAACTGTACACAACTGGTGAAGACTGGATGAAAAATGAAGTCTCTATCCTGAATAATGTCCTTTTTTGCATATTTTGTTCACAAACAAAGGGCAATAACTCTGGTGTTTCTGGTCCGATCTTGCTTATATTCGACTTCACCTTTAATCTTATGGTCATAGACAAACTGTGCAAGATTGGTATAAATTGGATGAAAAATGAGGTCTCTATCCTGAATAATGTCCATTTTTGTATATTTTTTTCAAAAACAAAGGGCAATAACTCTGGTGTTTCTGGTCCGATCTTGCTTATACTCCACTTCACCTTTAATCTTATGGTCATAGACAAACTGTGCAAGATTGGTGAAGATTGGATGAAAAATGAAGTCTTTATCCTGAATAATGTCCATTGTTGCATATTTTTTTCACAAACAAAGCGCAATAACTCTGGTGTTTCTGGTCTGATTTGCTAATATTAGACTTCAACTGTAATCTCATGGTAATAGGCAAACTGTGCAAGATTGGATGAAAAATGAAGTCTCTATCCTCAATAATGTTCATTTTTGTATATTTTTTTAACAAACAAAGGGAAATAACTCTGGCGTTTGAAACATGATCTGGGCCATTTTTGGCGTCTGCTGAGATCTGATGGTTATACACAAACTGTCAAAGTTTGGTTAAGATTGGATGAAAAATAAAGTCTATACATTGGAAAAGGGCATTTTTGCACTTTTTTGGCATGAAAAAGGGGCAATAACTCAGGTGTTACTGATGTGATCTGACCCAATAACAATCCCAACCAAGATTTTATGGTCATACACAAACTGTTCAAGTTAGGTCAAGATTGAATAAACAAGAGGGCCACGATGGCCCTAGGTCACTCACCTGATATCTATGTATGAAGTTTCATTAAAATATCTCAATAGGTTCTCAAGTTATTGAACGGAAACTGTTTTTTTATTTGTAGTAACAGTAACCTTGACCTTGACCCCACCCACCACATACGTAAAGCAAGGTCTCAATATAAGGTATTTACGTATGAAGTTCATTAAAATATCTCAATGCGTTCTTAAGTTATTGAGCGTAAACCGTTTTTCTACTTTTAATAACAGTGACCTTGACCCCACCCACCCCATAAGCAAACCCAAGTGAGGTCTCGATATAAGATATGTGTATTAAGTTTCATTCAAATATCGCAATGCCTTGTGGTTTCAGAGAAGAAGTTTTTGAACGGAAACTGTTTTTCTATTTTCAGTAACAATGACCTTGACCCCACCCACCCCATATGTAATTCCAAGCAATGTCTCGATATTAAGGTACTTATGTATTAAGTTTCATTAAAATAGCTCAATGCGTTTTCAAGATATTTAGCGGAAACCATTTTTCTATTTTTAATAACGGTGACCTTGACCTTGACCCCATCCATCCCATATGCAATCCCAAGCGAGGTCTCAATATAATGTATTTACGTAATAAGTTTCATTAAAATATCTTAATGCGTTCTCAAGATATTGAGCAGAAACCGTTTTTCTATTTTTAGTAACAGTGACCTTGACCCCTCCCACCCCATATGCAATCCCATGCGAGGTCTCGATATAATGTTTTAACCAAATATGAAACCTCTGGGCCTTGTGGTTTCTGAGAAGAATTTTTAAATCATTTTGCAAGTTACATCTATGTAAACCATGTGAGCCCCAGAGTGTGGCCAGTTTTGACCCCATGGGCATCATTTGAACAATCTTTGTAGAGGACCACTATACAACATTAAATACCAAATATGAAACCTCCGGACCTTGCGGTTTCAGGAAAGACGATTTTTTAAGTCATTTTGCTATTGGAGTCTATATAAACATTGTGACCCCCGGGAAGTGGCCAGTTTTGACCCCAGGGGCTTCATTTGAACAGTCTTTGTAGAGGACAACTATACAATGTTACATACCAAATATGAAATCTCTGGGCCTTCCGGTTTCAGAGGAGAAGATTTTTAAAGTCATTCTGCTATTTAAGTCTATATTAACCATGTGAGCCATGGGGTGTGGCCAATTTTGACCCCAGGGGCATCATTTGAACAATCTTTGTAGAGGACCACTATACAATGTTACATACCAAATATGAAACCTCTGACCCTTGAGGTTTCAGAGACGATTTTTAAAGTCATTTTGCTATTTAAGTCTATATAAACCATGTGAGCCCCAGGGTGTGGCCAGTTTTGACCCCAGGGGCATCATTTGAACAATCTTTGTAGAGGACCACTATACAATGTTAGATACCAAATATGAAACCTCTGGGCCTTGCGGCTTCAGAGGAGATTTTTAAATCATTTTGCTATTCAAGTCTATATAAAGCATGTGACCCCCCCCCCCCCCCCAGTGTGACCAGTTTTGACCCCAGGGGCATCATTTGAACAATCTTTGTAGAGGATCACTATACAATGTTACATACCAAATATGAAACCTCTGGGCCTTGCGGTTTCAGAGGAGAAGATTGTTAAAGTCCTTTTGCTATTCAAGTCTATATAAACAATGTGAGCCCCGGGGTGTTGCCAATTTTGAAGCCAGGGAATCATTTGAACAATCTTTGTAGAGGACCACTATACAATGTTACATACCAAACACAGTCGAAACGCGATACTGCAAATTGCGATACTACGAAATGACGGGATACTATGAATAAGGCTGCGGGTCCCGTCCGTTTTCCTTATATATTTAACTACTAAAAGATGTGATACTACGAATTCGCGATACTACGAAAGATGCACTACTACAAACAAATTATTCGGTCCCATCATAATATTTGTATTGAAATTTTAACGCAATGCTACGAATACTATTGTCAAGGAGACTTTTCACACCTTCTCAACGAAGATTTCACACCTCTGCCCATTCAGACACATAGCCAGTTTGTTGCACCATGGACAAAGATAGTTGTTAACAAATTTATTAACCATGTTAAGCCACTTTAAATGATGCAGTGTGAGATTTGCGTTTGACTGAATGACTTTAGTACATGTCACTGCGAATTCAATTACTGTGCTTGGATTGATTTTATACTTCTTTTTATTCATAATGCAATACATGCACAATCGTAATATCAAATGTAATTACTTTAATAAGCGTGCTAATGTTCATAAACGCTACGACACGACGCAAATCAACATGTAATGTAAGCAAAAATACGGTAATATTGTAATTTCTGAAAGATGCGATACTTCTAAAAACGCGATAGTGCGAACAAATCAGTGTCTAACGTGACAAGTCGTAGTATCGCATTGTGACTATATGAAACATGTAGGCCTTACGGTTTCAGAGAAGATTTTAAAAAGTCATTTTGCTCTAGTCTATATAAACCATGTGACCCCCGGGGCGTGGCCAGTTTTGACCCCAGGGGCATCATTTGAACACTCTTTGTAGAGGACCACTAGAGGATGTCACATATCAAATATGAAAGCTCCAAGCCTTGTGGTTTCAGAGAAGATTTCAGTTTTTTAATCTATTTTTAGCTCTGGTGACCTACATATGCAGCGGACCGGAATGATTTAAACAATTTTGAAAGAGGGTCACCCAAGGGTCATTCATTCCTGTGAAGTTTGGTGAAAATCTGCCCAGTGGTTTAGGATGAGATGTTCTTTGAATGAAAATGTTGACACACGACGCACGACGGACAAAAGGCAATCCTAAAAGCTCCCCAAATGTGAGCTAAAAATGTAGTCTTTATCACGATAACGGTCCAAATTGTTGACGGAATACAGACGAAGCCAGAGACGTCCCCTTTACCAATAGCTCACAGATCACTTCGTGCTCAGGTGAGCTAAAAAGTTGATTTATCAAAGGCCATGATTGCAGTGATACTGCTTTTATGCTGGAATCACATTTACATTATTATAAAAGAAAACACAAGCATGTTTGACCCCCTCGAAGGTTTTATTTTGCAACCTACTTCCGTTTCGTCCCACAATGAAGTTGATGGCTGGACCGAAGCTGATGGTAAGTCTCGGGTGACACATGAAGTTCCTAACTTCAATCTTCTCTATGATACCACATTCATAGGCGTCATCTCCCTGGTTATAAAGGTTCAAACAAGTTTTAGCTTAATCAAATAGTTTAAATTTGATAGATGAACGACATCACTTAAAAAGTCAAGGTCAAGTTTGTTTTCTGCGTACAACCATTACCTTAATCTGGGTAGAACCAATACCTTAACCTGGGTGGAATCAGTACCGAAGATATTATTTTACTCTAAAGCATTTTAAACTAAAGACCCTGTCATGCACATAAATGATCTAATTTTGAAATAATTGTTGAGGTAAATAAAAGTGTAATCATAAGATTTATATTACAAATATCTCTTTCTATGCTTTAAAATTCAAAGGCTGACCATTAGTCTTAGACCATTCAGTCAAACTCAACAGCAATGAAATCATCTCCATTTATGAGTTAATTTTCAGTGAATTTTAGTCCCCACAGATAAAGAAACAATGCAAAAATTTCCCCTAGTCCCAAACGAGGGCCCTGAGCCATTTAATTTCAACAAACAAAATTACCCTTGGTGATGCTGTAACAAAACATTATTAAATACCTCCGCATTAAAGCCAGGATTCTGGCTGAGGTCCACAACTGAATCCTCCTCCATATCTTTCTCATTCCCTCCCTCATCTCTCTGCCTAGAACCTTGAGAACGACGGTAAATTACGTCTGCTCTAGTTTCCCCCCTTCTCTGTCCAGTAGGTTGGTCTTCCTCATTCCCTCCCTCATCTCTCTGCCTAGAACCTTGAGAACGACGGTAAATTACGTCTCCCCCAGCTCTAGTTTCCCCCCTTCTCTGTCCAGTAGGTTGGTCTTCCTCATTCCCTCCCTCATCTCTCTGCCTAGAACCTTGAGAACGACGATAAATTACGTCTCCCCCAGCTCTAGTTTCCCCCCTTCTCTGTCCAGTAGGTTGGTCTTCCATTTCTTCCTGCTCTTCTCTCTGTTCAGAGCTCTCTGCACGACTGGTTGACGGCACTTCACCATCATTATCCGCCACCATTCTCTGCCTGTCCATTTTTCTACGTTTCTGCTGTTCATTTTCGTCGATGGACACCTTGCGTTTTGAACTCATTGCACGTAATTTGCTAAAATATCAACAATGAAATATGTCAGGTATGTATGATGTTTAAATTCCTACAATTTAATTTGCGGTGTAATTTATTTTAGTATATTTTACAGAAGCAAGTTTTAATAACCCCAAAATGGTTAAAGCCTCCCCAGTTATTAAATAAATGTGGTCTAAACGGCCCCATATACGTTAGCAATTTTAATAGTTTCAATTGGTGTTCAAACAACAAAAATATGGTATTTGTTTTCAGTTTATTGCATGGTGTTGAGATTGTAGATCTCATAAGGTTCACAACAAATAAACCATAGCTTTCCTCTTACTCTTGCTGCTAGTAGATATTGCACCTGCGTGATACCTGTCGGTTAAAGTGTATTTTTCCAATTTATCTCTAATTATATACATGTTAATGAAAAAACAAGACACTGTGTTCGATAAACACACATGCCCCCGATTAGTGCTGGACAGCCCATTTGAATTATTCTTAGTCCAAATAAGGTCAGTGTCAAAGTATGGTTGGGTAATATGGGTGGATTGGGAATGGTCAACTGTGTAAGTATGTTGTAAGCGGTGTTGGTGCTAGACGAAACGGTAAAATCTACTTAACCTTGTAACCGACGGACGGAGAGGACAATTACTACATGCCTTCTGCATCAAGATTCCATGGGCATAGGGTAAACTGATCTCGAGTCGGACATGATCAAGAGTCAGACATTTTTGACACCGCTTTTTTGCCAACAATATCCTCTTTGGTATGAAAACAAGTGTAATTTAACAGAAATAAACTTTTCAACTAATCAGATCAATCGTTTTATTTGTTGTGACGTCTTTTCCGGTATTCCCAATTGCAGTTGCTATAAATAGCTTCAAGGGTGCTTTAATTGAAATCGAAACCGCTAGAAAAGGAAGAGTTGTCTACCTTTGGAACGGACAAAAGCTGATAAAGCTCTACTAAACTATTTAAAGTTTGCCTTTATTCTACAGGTTAATAACAAATCTTTGTATCAAGTATGCGTTTAATCGTTGTTTCTCTGAGTATTTCTTAAAAAGTATCAGCCTAAACTATGCACCGATATATAGTCGGACAGCAAAACATGTAAATTTGATTTTGAGTCGGACACTGCCAGTCTCATTATAAATGCTTTTTTAATTAAATAACCCGCAATAATTATGCATAATTTACATATTTTAAAAGTATCCAAATGTTTTTCCAGGGCTTACAAGTATAGCTAGATGTCAAGTACGACTCCAATTACATTAACATATTTTAAAACCTTACTCAGTACCTGGCTATATTTTACATTATACCTTTAAAAAGGTGACGATTTCTATGTAGCTGGCATATAATAGAAATATTAAAAGTATGACAGTTGTCTGCATGAATTCTAGTGCTTTGGTAATGTGCAAAGTACCAATTAGTTTATTATATACCGGTATACACAAATGCGTAAATATTATATAAAGTAACTCTACAATATACATTATTCACAAAAATAAAGCTTACAAACATCCAACAATACGACAAAACAACTATAAAGAAAGAATATCATATGTTATACTGGACTTCAGCCAGCATGTTTCCTTGGTTGACAGTATTATAGTTTATACTACGATGGGATGAAGGACGTGATTAGTATAATTAGCCTACGTTGCCGTTTTGCAATATACAATTCAAGTGATAAACAAATGGAAAATGGACTAGGGTCAACTTGAGCAAACTGTGCCAAACAACACAAAATGCTGTTGTATTGCAGTCGGAGTTACCTTTGCCGCAAAGAAGCCTTGAAAGAATGGGCGTACTGATTCTTGATCAAGGACACTGCTACCTTCTAGCAAAATTGAAATGTGTATAGAAATATTCTATTTCTGACAGCCTATGTAGAATTTAACTTGAAATAACTAAATACTATAATTATGCGTGTTGGTGTTTTCAGCGCCTACATGTGGTTAGCAGTTTATGGCTAATGCCGTAACCCTGGTAGGTAACGGAATATATAAGCCGTGGTGCGAGTTTCATATTTCAAATTCGGAATTTCACTCCCAGCTAACCTATCGTGTTTACGAGAACCAGAGTAGTGACCATATGGCTTGGCTTGCCTAGCAGGACACATATGAAAACTTATACTGGACCCATATGGGTCCCATATGTTTTTCTGGGGTTGTAATTAGGTAAATGTAATTTGAATTTTGCAAAATTTAATAACATTTGTTTCTCACTTACAAAAATCCAATATTCATATTTCAAACAATCAATAGTTGAACAATTCATATTTGTGGCTAATTGTCGCAAGGTTAAATAAAGGCTCAATGGGCGAAACATGATAGCACAACATGTGTATTTTAGTTCTTTTTTCAATTAAAGTAGATCTAATTGAGTACTTCCTTAAAATATAAATTGATTATTAAAACACATAATTATTTACATAGTTGGCATGAAACATAATGAAAAAAATCTAATTTATGGTCATTTACACTGATCTGTCTCACTGCCCGACTCAATATCATTATCGTCCAACTCACAATCGATCTGAGGTAGTTGTACTTAGCTATACATATAGTCTATATCTAAGCTGGTTTCCCCCGCTCTCAGTTCTAAATATAACTCAAATTGTTGGAAACTGAGAACACTGTCCGACTCAAGATCACTTTACCCTAATAAATGAGAACTGTATATAAAGGATAGTAACAGCGTTACAAACTGACATAGAAATATATGGGAAATAATGCTTTGTTAATGAGTAATCATCAGGTGAAATCGATACAATTATAAAGCGTTTGTAACGAAAAACAATTTAATAATAATATTATACTGAATTGCTTTTCCGTCTAAAGTGTTTACTTGTCTTACTATCAATATACTCTATAAAGAGTTGGGATAAGGAATTGATAAAATAAGTAGAGTCCGAATATGTTATGTACATAATGTAGTAAAGTAATTTTCTACTTCCGGTTTCATTTTAAAGCGCCCTTGTTTATGAAGATTTATGTGCATACAATAGTATTTTTTTGCAGACTCGAAATAATTTCTATTATCAGTAGATCTACTTTTTTAAATTAAATAATAAATTATTTCCTAATGTCTCTGCATTTATGATTTGTTTCAACCATATTAAAACTAGAAATTCGGACAAACGTCCGAAAAAAAACATCGAGAGAAAAAGTGTCTTGTCCATAACTTAACGATGATAGAGTATACAAAAGCGTCTTTAAAACTGAAACATGTTCGATTAAATGAATATCACAGTAATAAAACTCTCTTAACATTTCAATTCGCAGTACAAAAGCCTTCTCGGGAATGTTTTATTTACTTTTCAGTAAGATTCCGCGGGAATCATTGCTATGTTTTAAGGTGAAATTCCACTAACATTTCAAACCTCACTCAGTGATCTCCCCTTCAACTTGGCAAAATCCGCGTGTGTGTGTAGTACATTTTTATCGAGTGCACCGGGATTCTCTCCCATATGGCCATCGCCCCCAGATAGTTAGTTACGGGGGATAGTGCAAGATACAGGAGACACCCCGTTTCAGAGGCGACCCTGGGTCTTCTAGTGCCCGGTGTGAAGCTCTAGTACACTGCACCTCGGTTTAACGTCTCATGCGAAAGACGAGTTAGAAGGTTAGGGTGTGGCGGGGGCTCGAACATGCGACCCCTGGGTTGTGAAGCCAGTGCGTTACCACTAGACCACGAATCCGCAATAACCGCAAGCAGACACGATTTATTAATAACGAGGGTAATTGTGTGCTGCGCATGCGCTCAGTGTGAAAAAAAGGTCCATACAATCGACATTATTAAAATCAAAACGTTTATTTACCATGTCCCTACGTAAGGGAAAGATCTTACTAGGATAAGAAAAGTTTCAGCTGTGGTGCTGTTCAAAAGGAGCAGGGGAGGTGTGCTGAACCAGTTCTTTTACATTTTTTTATAATTTGGTAAATCCAAGGTTTTTATTCGTTTAAGGCTTCTAATTAAGGTTTTCAAACACTGTCTACCAGTATTCATTTGTCACTGAATATTAGGCCTATATTATGCAAAAGTAGATTGAATTTTAGAAGATAGTACTCAAATTTAAATGTTTGTGTTGACCAGCCCACAGGGACAGCATAGCAGAACCAAAAAGGAGCAGGGTGCAGCACCCTGCTTAGTTGCTCTGGATCGTTCCCTACCTACATGCTATGCCCAGGACCTGTAGGATCACCATCTTGAATGCTTCGAGGTTTGGGGCTGAGATGACTGCTTCTGGCAAGGCGTTCCAAGTGTAACGTTTCGCCTGAGCTTCGGGTATGCAAGTACGTCTCACAGAATTAAACAATAGAACGAATAATATAACTAACATGTATATATAATTTTACTCAAGCTACCTTGCTTTAT